>OZ005659.1:158876533-159476533 GCA_963930645.1 Salticus scenicus | reverse complement strand
TGTTACAATCAAATTCTTTTTCCTTATAAAATAAAACACATAAGTAGTACTGCAGTCGCGTGAGATTACCCTATTATAGTTTCTAAGCTTTTGAAATGGAGCATTCTCCAGCAAATGTTTCCCAAAAAAGTATCCCAGTAATAACAAAATATATACTAAATGTCCCACGGTCTCCAGAAGATAAGAAAATAAGGATGAAATTTTCTTTATGTATGAAATATTTTTATTTTAAAACAGTTTTGTTTGCTTCAATTTTGTTTTTTCAAATATTCGCATCTATTTTTATCATTGTAGAATTAATAAAATATTTAAAATTTAATATATGAATTAGGTATATTAAACATGCATTTATATGTAAAGTGCATATCAATTTTATTATATTTTTAGCAATTAATTCGACTTTTTTTGGGGAAGGATTTTTTTAATTTGTTTTTCGAAGAGGAAAGAAATTTTTTAAAGTTTAAAAAAGGACATCCTAACAATGATAGATCTATTTAAGAAATTATTGCATGTATTGAAATCTAAACAAAATATAATAGAGTAAAATTATATTAAAAAAAAAAAAAAAAAAAAAAAAAAAAAAAACCTTTGTAGCATCGTTTTGCTTATTGCTTTCACGTTTCCGGTTGAGAGATTGACTGACAGTGAGTACGTTTGCGTAAATATTAGTTCCCACATGCGATCAAGCAACTCGAAAATTCGTTAATTGTGAGTCAAAAATGCAGAATTATGAGGTTTTTCTCATTTGCATTTTTTTTTTATCAATGTATATTGTTAAAATCTTTCATTATTATATTTTTTAAATTGAAATATATAATATTTTTCAATAAAAGTTCATGTCGAGTTTTCCAAAGAATCATATTCACATTCAATGAATCATTAAACTTTGTAAGGAAATTTGCAGTTTTGAACCTGACAACATCCGGGTTTTTATTTATAATACAGTTCTGGTTTACGTTAGAATGAAAATTGTATGTGCTATGCAATTCTGTTTTTTTTTCTTTTATTTGAGTCATCATACAAGTAGCGATGAGTTTACATTATGTTAAAATTTTGTTTCAAGTAAAACATCTTCGATTTAAGGTTGAATTAGAATTCCGAAAACTTATATTTACGATGTACATTTTCAAGATGGAAGCCTCTCTCACAACTTTTATAATTGCAATAAACTCCTAAACAGTGAAAATTCGGAGCACTTCTCCCACAGATAATGTTCATATTTTTAAACGATCTTTCGATTGGTACAACATTCGCAAAGATTTTCGGAAAAATCTTGCACCCACAATGTTAAGAATAAGAATGTCTGACTTATCTGTGTGCTTAAAGCTAATTGGTTGATTTTATAGGAGTGGTGCAAACCAAAGAATACACTTACAGACAAAGGTAAATATATATATATATATATTAATATACCATACACTTTTTCAAAAATAATGTTTGTTAAAACACAGCATAATTATATATATACTAGTATATAACCCCGTCAAAAATGACGGAATGTGAACGATAAATCTTGAAAACAATGTTTAGATCATGAAGATTACCACGTGATCATTTAAATGTATTTTCAGTTTTTGTTTATAAATCAAATGTGTTTCGATATTTTATAATTTTCGTTCTGAAATTAAAAAAAATTCTACCCGATCAATAAATATGAATGACAATAAAAAAAACTGCTGGTTGACAAAAAATATAGGCCCGAAAACACAACAGCAACAACACATCACAGTGTTCTGTTAAGTGCTCTATTTAAAGTCCTCATAATAAGAATAATCTAGTGTGTCACTCACACGACTTTCTCTTACCCTGAAATTTAATGCTATAAGTACAGGTTGGAGATTAAGAGGTAAGATAAAGAGTACTGTTATGTAAACCTATGTTAAACAATTCAAATTAGGCTTCGGAAGAGTTTTATATGATAATTAGTTCTGGCCCCCCTCAACCCCCCGTTTCATTAATGCACCTACATTTATATAGAATTTAATTCGGTTATTAAAAAATAATTCAGTTTAAAAAAAAATAATTTATTAAAATTATTATTTAAAAAAGTTATCTTGTATGATAATACAGACGATTTCCATATTAGAGAAATAGTATAACACTAAATATACAAAAAAAAATTGAATTTATTCTCAATATTAAAGTAAAAAAAAAAATTAAAAATCAAAGAAATCAATAACTTTATTTTAAATTATCGTAGATCGATGGTTCAACAATTCGTTTTAAAGGTATTGGCGAGCTCTTTTGAAAGATACCCATCATGAAAATTTACTCCACTCGAGGGAGGACATCTACCCCAGGGGGGGAGGCGAGGCTCCTACATACACAAAAAAAATTTTCCCAGTTGACTATCTCTATTACAAAAAATATGTATTATTTTCATTTGGTTTAGTGCAGTCTATAGATGTTAAATTCTACTTACCTGCAATTTCCCCCATAGACGTAATGTATTTGAATGTCCCTGTACACGAACCATTTGCTTCATCTTAACGAAAAGCTTACTGTAGCATCCCTATATGATACACATTTAGAATACCGAGTTTGGAATTTCTGCTACTATTTGTTCTTGAGATATGCTGATAACAGACACACAGACAGACAGACAGACACAGAGACCATTCGCTAAAAACGTGATTTTCGTATTCAGGGGACCTCAGAACATGTAAGTATAACAAAAACTCACGTTCGAAAATTTGACCCTAAAACAATACTTTCTCGACCCTATGGGTAAGAGGAAGTAAATAACGATTCACTTCATTTTACCAAAATACTTTTTTTTAAGACTATCGAAGATCCTGTTTCCAAATACGTAAGCGAAGTGTGACGTCACTGACCGTCCGTGGATGCAAGAAAAAGATTCCCTATATTAATCGTCCATTGTATTTTTTGTAAAAAATAATTAAAAATCGAGGAAAATTATTTCCCGATTTTAATACCCGTATTTGGGTATAGATATGCTATCGTATCCCTGTGTTAGATTGAGTTATTTTGCTGTCAAATTGACAAAATTTTAAATTTCAAAACTGTGTCATCTTTGGCGTTTTTTGTATTTGGCGATTAAAAACATACTACGAAAATATACATGCCAGATGTTTATTTTCGTAATATGTATTGTACGAAATATTGTTTCATATAATTCATCGCTCTCTTAATATAAGTTGTTAAAATAACCATGATTTTTGAAAGGAATAAAATATGTTCGCCAAATAATTTGGCGATATATTTTTTACGCCAAGGATGACAGATATATTCAATCTATTCCGCTGCAACATATGAGTATCTTATATCAGACACTTTATTTAGACATTTGAAAACAAATTTGACTTCAAATTATGATAGAATATTTATGATTTTCCTTTTTATTAGTATATTAGTTGGATATTTATTGTGTAAATATCATCCTTTGAAATGAAATGCTTATGTTTTCAATCGAATATGGAAGTTTGCTATTTTATTTTTCTAAAGTTTTGAAATTTAAAATTTAAATTTTATCAATTTTACAGCAAAAACAACTTAATCTAACGCATGCACACGATAACTAATACATATCTATACCGAAATATGGGAATTAAAATCGGAAAATAATTTTCCTCAATTTTTAATAATTTTTTACAAAAAATCCAATGGGCGATTAACATAGGAAATCTTTTTCTTGCATCCACTGACGCCCAGTGACGTCATCACTTTGCTAGCGTATTTTCTAACTAACTATCTAATAATTACAGACACTCCATGCTAACCCAAATTCAACTCTACTCTATACTCCCAACCAGCTATCTCACCCACAACATCGCCAAAATATCCAGGATCCAGCTAGGGACTTTCTCATTCTCAACCGAACATTTTATCTTGACTCGACATTATCACCTTAGACTACCCTACTTTCAACACTCATTTCAACTGGTGACCTTTACTTGCCCAACCAAACATTCTATCCAAACTATAACTTTACACTAATTTCAAAACTAAAATCAACTGGCGACATTTACGTACTGAACTCGACGCCAATCATACCTTACAATGTAAACAAACAATGAAGTTTGATAAAAATATTTAAAGGCTTTAATGCGTTTTTACAAATATTTTAAGATTTTTAAGGCTTTAATGGACCATATTCCCACTTTGGGTTCGAGGCTACAAGAATATCAGCTGGTTAGGCAAACAATCCTCAACTCTACCATAGAAAAGCATTATGGCTTGAAAATTTTTATCTTGTAATATTATTTATAAGAGTTACAGATTATATGAAATTGAAGTAAGAGTGATATAGTGATACCTTTGTTTTGTTTTTAATCCAGTTTTAGTAATATACTTTAATATTAATCAACATATGTAATATTAAAAGTTGCCATGTGAACTGTGGCGATGTTAACAAATTTAAATGGATGTTCCATTTAATAAATTACTTTATTAAAGTGATTGAAATTCTAATTATTTAAGCTTTGATGTCTATATATATATGCGTGTCTGTATAAAATGTTCTTATTAATCTTTTATCCATTATATATATATATATATATGTGTGTGTGTGTGTGTGTACATAAAATGTTCTGCAATTTTATGATATGGAATAGTCTTAACTTTATCATTCGATTCAGTTGTTTACATTTCTCTTTTGTTCTTGTTTGAACAGATATCTGATTATTAAGTTTCACTGGAGAAATATTTAGGAAAATGTTATGCGAAACAATAAAATAGCATCTTGAATCTAGTTTGTTTCCAAAATATCGGCCTCGTGTTCGGCGATTTTACCTACTGTGACGTCACAGGAATATTGTCCATATGTTTTAGAAATATTTTAAGCGTTTATTTTAATGAAACAGTCAAAGAGTCGTTCATTCGCAATTAAGGAGTTGTCCATTTGGAATTTGTATTTTCTGAATGGCAACAGTTTATGTTTGTTTTTATTTGGCATTCCGTTGTTTATAATCATGAAGTTACAAAATTCTATTTATAGGTTCATGTTTATAATAGCCAGTGATCCGTTATATTTAATTAAACATTTAAACATTACAATTGAATAGTTTTTCAAGGTTTTAGAGGAAATAAATAACAATATATGCGATACAAAACATGTATGAAAATGATATGTATGTTTTCGTAAGTTAAATTGAACAAACGGGGAAAAAATGGCTGCCAAAAGTCATTAAACTATATCATTAAACTATATAATATCATTAAACTATTTAATATTATTAAAATATTTAATATGGAATATTCTTCAAATAATAGAGTGAAGATAAAAAAAAAAAAAAAAAAAAAAAAAAAAAAAACATAAAATTGTCTAATGTTTTGTTAATGAATAGGCATTATATAAACACTTTAAAATACTGAGTAAGTGTTTTATGTGTAATCATTTATATACGGCTCTTCAACGTTAGAGATGCCATGTACATATATTTAAAAGTTTTATGAGTGGTGAGGTAAAGAAGAATATAAAATGCTCTTATGTGTAAAATCTGAATGTATGTTACAATTAAACAAAGCAATTAATTTAACTTAAAGGAAATAATAGATAAATAGTAAATAAGTAATGGTGATAGAAGGACAAGATTATGTGAATCAATCTTTATCAAAAGTCATTTAGTAGAACTTATTTTGTCGAATGGCCATAACATAAATACGGATACATTTTGAAAGCATATAGAAATTTACTTTAAAATAGCAGGTGTTCCATAAAACAGTAACTATTTAAATATATATATATATATATATATATATATATATATGTGTGTGTAAGGAATTGGTAGAATTTCATGCGGTTTTCAAAAACTTTGTTCTCGTGAATGTTGATTTCGTTTACGTAAAGAAAAAATAGTTAAACTTTTCATTGATAGAGGGCGCGCTACACAAACATAGCAGAAAGAAATAGGCAAACCATAGTCCTATAAATTGCAGGGGTGGAATTTACGATTAACAGCATATTTCTGATATTTATTCCTTGCCCTGGCTTCTCTTCGATTTTCCTCGTACATGGATTTTTAATTTAACTTATCTTCTTTGAGGCAACTAAAGAATGCCATTCGCCCAGAAATCATATGCATCAGATAGCGATAATCTGATTAGCATTAACTACAAATTGTGGTGATGACGGATGCATAGATTTATAGTGGTATTTTTTTAAACGTTTGAATGTTTCCAAAAAAAAAATAAATAAAATGTCCTATGAAAAATCAGAGAAAATGTGTGGTTTGTTTCCGTACAGAGTACCGTTAATCCTATTAGTTCTTTTAAACAGATTTGTTTTCTAACAGAGTTGTAATATAATGAAAAACACAGTATTTTCCTACTTACTAGCATTATTGATTTAAATAATTATATGTATACAATTACAAAAATCTGGACCACATACAGTAACTGCGATGATAATTAATAAACATAATTTTGTTAATATATATATTAATATATATATAATAATTATAAAAACGTACAATACTCTAAATTTTGTAATTTATGTATAAAATTACGAAATACATTCCTAAAACTGTTACTTAAAATCGCGACTCTATACAGTATCTGCGAAGGAAAAAAAAATCGAGAATTTATATAGATAAGGGCATTATTCCAGTATTTTACAGTTGAATAAAGATGTGGTTTTAAACAATAGTTACAGAAGTTTTAATGGTCTCTCGGTTTATGCACTTTGCTAAGCTTCAAATTCGCATGAAAGGTTGCAGTTTTTATAGCTACTTTCACTATTTTTGTTATTCATTATCCCACTTATCTTTTCTGGTAATTTTTTGGAGAAAAATACTCATTACCTTAAAAAAAGGAAGTGTTTAATATGGAAAAGAGAAATGCGAATTAATTTGTATTCATTAGTATATAGTTATGTTGAGAACCTTTCTATAAAGTCAGAAATTTACATTTATTTTTGTATTATGTATTGTAAAATTATTATTTAATAAAGCTGTTTTCTTGTGATACAATTATTCTGTTTTCACAATATTATTATAAAAAGTATTTTGCAATAAATTCCTTACATAGGAATTTTTGCTAGTGTTCGGATACTTTTGCTGCAAACTGTACAATGAGAATCCCAGTTCAGTTATATTTTAACAATTTCCTCTTTTCCATTTCTTTTCTTCTTTTTTAGTCATCCGCTAAGACTGAAAATACAAATAAAAGAATTACTTTTCTGTGAGACACATTTTACACAAAACACACTTATTCACACACATACATATATATATATATATATATATATATATATATATATATATATATATATATATATATATATATAATGTTGTTTAATGGTATATAATACAAAACTTGTTGAAAATACAACATATTTGCGTATTTAAATAAATAAATAAAAGTGAAAGAAAAAAGTTAAAATTTAAATGAGGAAATGTTATAACATAATAAATTTAACATTTAGGTGAAACCTGGAAAAAATTATATACTCAAACTTTTAAAATTCTGTATTTTTGGTATTACTGAATTGAATAAAGGATTTTTATGATGCAGAACATATCAATGGAATCATTAGGGATTAAAAGTTTTTTTTTTTTTTTTTTTTTCAATAACACTAGTATGGCACATGACTGAATTGAAAACAGTTAATTACTGAGATTGATAAATGAACGTAATTTAAATCATGGTTCTGTATTTAAATGCACACATTAAAAATGTTTGGGTAGCTTTTTTTCTTAATTACACCAAATACACTGCTTCGCACTGATGAACAAGTTTTTCAGCTCCTCCAAAGACAATTCTCCATGCTGAAAGTATTGCCATTTTTAATTCATTTGTATTTTGATAATAACGTCCATCATCAGACTATTTGAACTACTGCACGTTAACTTTTTTTTAAATAGGATATAAGATAAGGAGATCTACGATCCATTTCATAACATTTACACGAAAGTGCTCAAGCCACACTTTTGTGCATTTCGCAGAATGTATAGATGTGTTATCTTGTTCAAAATACCATCAATCAACGGTGCATAAGACAGTTGTTTACACATACCTGCAAAGTCATACTTTTTTTTTTTTTTTTTTCACTGCATTGAGTTTCTCTCATGTGTTTTAATGCGCCTTTTGTTCATATCACGTAAAGATTTTCCACAAAGTAAGGATTAAGATAGAATAATTACAAGATAAAAAGAACTTTTTCTATACCATGTTTTTAAATTTTCTGTTGAATCACATAAACGCTACCAAAGGCAGCGAGAACCCGGAGCAATTGCATAAAAGTATTAAAAAAAAATTCATTGCTATCGTGTTTTGAGCTATTATAAAAGTTTCAAATGACTATCTAGTCGGGGAGTTCCTTAAAAATTGATTGCAAGCTTTGTACTGGTAAAGCTTCCGAAAGCAGCAGGGTCCCGAAGCAATTGGTTAAAATAATTAAAAAATGCATTTTACCCGTGTTTTGAACTATTCTGAAAGTTTCAAATGTCTAGCTAGTCGGGAAGTTAGAAAATAAATTTTCTGTTGAATCATATGAACGCCGCCGAATGCAGTAGGGACCTGAAACAGTTAACTAAAATTATTAAAATATATATATATATATTATCATCGTGTTCTGAGCTGTCCTGAAAGTTTCAAAAGTGTAGCTAGTCGGAAAGTAAGGGAAAAATCAATTGCAAGCTTTGTACTGGTAACGCTGCCGGAGGCAGTAGGAGCCAGAGGCAGTTGGTTAAAAATATTTAAAAAAATGCATTCTCACCGTGTCAGGAACAATTCTAAAAGTTTCAAATGTCTAGCTAATCGGGAAGCTAGTAAAATAAATATTCTGTTGAATCATGTAAACGCTGCCGAAGGCAGTACGGACCTGAAACAGTTGACTAAAAGTAGTAAAAAAAAAATACGTGTGGCACTCGAGGACCGCCGCGGTAAAGCTATTGCATAGCATTTTTTATCAACTTATGCAATTATAATTATTTATTTATTTTATTTATGCAGTATTTTTTTTCTTTGATATTAATTCAAGTTTTTTCTTTGATATTAATTTAAGTTACACTTTTTGAGCGTGGTGACCGATAAGAAAACAAATTTTTTTCTTTTATTGAATAAATGAGAATATATCCGCAATGAGAATATATCAAAAATATCCGCAATCGATTTGTAGGTATCGAAAACCTCAATGTACCAAATTTGAATGATCTAACTCTATTTTTTGAGAAAAGGTATTTTAATAGGTTTTTAAAGGCCTGCAAGTCGAATGGGGATATTCAAGTTTTTTCTTTGATATAATTTCAAGTTACACTTTTTGAGCGTGGTGACCGATAAGAAAAAAAAATTTAATAGAGAAAAGGTATTTAATAGGTTTTAAAGGCCTGCAAGTCGAATGGGGATATTCAAGTTTTTTCTTTGATATTAATTCAAGTTAGACTTTTTGAGCGTGGTGACCGATAAGAAAGCAAATTTTAATAGAGAAAAGGTATTTAATAGGTTTTAAAGGCCTGCAAGTCGAATGGGGACATTCAAGTTTTTTCTTTGATATTAATTAATAAGATAACAATAATGATAAGATAACAATAATGATAAGAAAACAAATTTTAATAGAGAAAAGGTATTTTAATAGGTTTTAAAGACCTGCAAGTCGAATGGGGATATTCAATTTTTTTCTTTGATATTAATTCAAGTTACACTTTTTGAGCGTGGTGACGGATAAGAAAATAAATTTTAATAGAGAAAAGGTATTTAATAGGATTTAAAGGCCTGCAAGTCGCATGGGGATATTCAAGTTTTTTCTTTGATAATAATTCAAGTTACACTTTTTGAGCGTGGTGACCGATAAGAAAACAAATTTTAATAGAGAAAACGTATTTAATAGGTTTTAAAGGCCTGCAAGTCAAATGGGGATATTCAAGTTTTTTCTTTGATATTAATTCAAGTTACACTTTTCGAGCGTGGTGACCGATAAGAAAACGAATTTTAATAGAGAAAAGTTATTTAATAGGTTTTAAAGGCCTGCAAGTCGAATGGGGATATTCAAGTTTTTTCTTTGATATTAATGAATAAGATAACAATAATGATAAGATAACAATAATGATAAGAAAAGAAATTTTAATAGAGAAAAGGTATTTTAATAGGTTTTAAAGGCCTGCAAGTCGAATGGGGATATTTAAGTTTTTTCTTTGATATTAATTCAAGTTACACTTTTTGAGCGTGGTGACCGATAAGAAAACAAATTTTAATAGAGAAAAGGTATTTAATAGGTTTTAAAGGCCTGCAAGTCGAATGGGGATATTCAAGTTTTTTCTTTGATATTAATTCAAGTTACACTTTTTGAGCGTGGTGACCGATATAAAACAAATTTTAATAGAGAAAAGGTATTTAATAGGTTTTAAAGGCCTGCAAGTCGAATGGGGATATTCAAGTTTTTTCTTTGATATTAATTCAAGTTACACTTTTTGAGCATGGTGACCGATAAGAAAGCAAATTTTAGTAGAGAAAAGGTATTTAATAGGTTTTAAAGGCCTGCAAGTCGAATGGGAACATTCAAGTTTTTTCTTTGATATTAATTAATAAGATAACAATAATGATAAGATAACAATAATGATAAGAAAACAAATTTTAATAGAGAAAAGGTATTTTAATAGGTTTTAAAGACCTGCAAGTCGAATGGGGATATTCAATTTTTTTCTTTGATATTAATTCAAGTTACACTTTTTGAGCGTGGTGACCGATAAGAAAATAAATTTTAATAGAGAAAAGGTATTTAATAGGTTTTAAAGGCCTGCAAGTCGCATGGGGATATTCAAGTTTTTTCTTTGATATTAATTCAAGTTACACTTTTTGAGCGTGGTGACCGATAAGAAAACAAATTTTAATAGAGAAAACGTATTTAATAGGTTTTAAAGGCCTGCAAGTCGAATGGGGATATTCAAGTTTTTTCTTTGATATTAATTCAAGTTACACTTTTTGAGCGTAGTTACCGATAAGAAAACGAATTTTAATAGAGAAAAGTTATTTAATAGGTTTTAAAGGCCTGCAAGTCAAATGGGGATATTCAAGTTTTTTCTTTGATATTAATTCAAGTTACACTTTTCGAGCGTGGTGACCGATAAGAAAACGAATTTTAATAGAGAAAAGTTATTTAATAGGTTTTAAAGGCCTGCAAGTCGAATGGGGATATTCAAGTTTTTTCTTTGATATTAATGAATAAGATAACAATAATGATAAGATAACAATAATGATAAGAAAAGAAATTTTAATAGAGAAAAGGTATTTTAATAGGTTTTAAAGGCCTGCAAGTCGAATGGGGATATTTAAGTTTTTTCTTTGATATTAATTCAAGTTACACTTTTTGAGCGTGGTGACCGATAAGAAAACAAATTTTAATAGAGAAAAGGTATTTAATAGGTTTTAAAGGCCTGCAAGTCGAATGGGGATATTCAAGTTTTTTCTTTGATATTAATTCAAGTTACACTTTTTGAGCGTGGTGACCGATATAAAACAAATTTTAATAGAGAAAAGGTATTTAATAGGTTTTAAAGGCCTGCAAGTCGAATGGGGATATTCAAGTTTTTTCTTTGATATTAATTCAAGTTACACTTTTTGAGCATGGTGACCGATAAGAAAGCAAATTTTAGTAGAGAAAAGGTATTTAATAGGTTTTAAAGGCCTGCAAGTCGAATGGGAACATTCAAGTTTTTTCTTTGATATTAATTAATAAGATAACAATAATGATAAGATAACAATAATGATAAGAAAACAAATTTTAATAGAGAAAAGGTATTTTAATAGGTTTTAAAGACCTGCAAGTCGAATGGGGATATTCAATTTTTTTCTTTGATATTAATTCAAGTTACACTTTTTGAGCGTGGTGACCGATAAGAAAATAAATTTTAATAGAGAAAAGGTATTTAATAGGTTTTAAAGGCCTGCAAGTCGCATGGGGATATTCAAGTTTTTTCTTTGATATTAATTCAAGTTACACTTTTTGAGCGTGGTGACCGATAAGAAAACAAATTTTAATAGAGAAAACGTATTTAATAGGTTTTAAAGGCCTGCAAGTCGAATGGGGATATTCAAGTTTTTTCTTTGATATTAATTCAAGTTACACTTTTTGAGCGTAGTTACCGATAAGAAAACGAATTTTAATAGAGAAAAGTTATTTAATAGGTTTTAAAGGCCTGCATGTCGAATGGGGATATTCAAGTATTTTCTTTGATATTAATTCAAGTTACACTTTTTGAGCGTGGTGACCGATAAGAAAACAAATTTTAATAGAGAAAACGTATTTAATAGTTTTTAAAGGCCTGCAAGTCGAATGGGGATATTCAAGTTTTTTCTTTGATATTAATGAATAAGATAACAATAATGATAAGATAACAATAATGATAAGAAAAGAAATTTTAATAGAGAAAAGGTATTTTAATAGGTTTTAAAGGCCTGCAAGTCGAATGGGGATATTTAAGTTTTTTGTTTGATATTAATTCAAGTTACACTTTTTGAGCGTGGTGACCGATAAGAAAACAAATTTTAATAGAGAAAAGGTATTTAATAGGTTTTAAAGGCCTGCAAGTCGAATGGGGATATTCAAGTTTTTTCTTTGATATTAATTCAAGTTACACTTTTTGAGCGTGGTGACCGATATAAAACAAATTTTAATAGAGAAAAGGTATTTAATAGGTTTTAAAGGCCTGCAAGTCGAATGGGGATATTCAAGGTTTTTCTTTGATATTAATGAATAAGATAACAATAATGATAAGATAACAATAATGATAAGAAAACAAATTTTAATAGAGAAAATGTATTTAATAGGTTTTAAAAGCCTGCAAGTCGAATGGAGATATTCAAGTTTTATCTGATCTACTTTATACACAAATTTTACGCGTACAGCTATTCACTGTTGTACATAGATGATAGATACCTATACACCTATATGCTTTCTCACAAACAGCTGCTTATGTATTCGTTCGATTTCGGAGCAGCTCGTCTCGATCTGTGCGAGCTTCGTACAGCCGAAGTCTACCGAACTGTGTTAGGTTTTTTTTCGTTACGGAATTTTTCGATTCTGTCGCCGCGCTCAAAGCCCGCGATAAAAGCTATACAATAGCTTAAAAATGTATTGTCACTGCGTTTTGAGCTATCCTGAAAGTTTCAAATGTCTAGCTAGTCGGAAAGTTAGTGGGAATTCTATTGCAAGCTTTGTACTGATAACGCTGCCGAAGGCAGCAAGATCCCGAAACAGTTGGCTAATAGTATTACAAAAATGCATTTTCACCGTAATCTGAACAATTATGAATGTTTCAATTGTCTACGTAGTCGGGAATTTAGTTAAATAAATTTTTTGTAGAATCATATAAACGCTGCCGAGGGCAGCGGGACCTGAAACAGTTGATTAAAAGTATTAAAAAATGTATTGTCATCGTGTTCTGAGCTGTTCTGAAAGCTTCAAATATCTAGCTAGTCGGGCAATTAGTTAATCAATTGCAAGATTTGTTCTTGACAAACAAACAAGAATCGAAGTTAATAAAAACATGGTAAAAATGCCACACAGAGGCTGTAAAAAATTCAAAATTATTTGCCTATAAAATGCATTTAAATAAGCTATCATTATCTTTTAAATGTGTAGATTATTCTATTAGAACTTTTTTTCTTGTGCACGGGTTAGTGGCCTTAAGAGGGGTGGGGGATTCTATATGCAACATTCAACAATGATCTGCTAACATGTTAACTCTAGATCGTCTCTGATATTTCCTCTACATATTTTGGTGTATTGATAAATCTTTGTTCTTCAATCACATCACCCAAATTTTCTAGAACATAACTGAGAATGTAGTTGAAAAAGTAGAGATTTAACCTAAAAGAAAAAAAAAAAAAAAAGAAAAAAAAAATCCTATTTTTTGTAAAACTCTACGTGATAGAAATGTTTAGTAGATTTTCATTTATCAGCATCCGAATATGCACCAGAAAAAAACATAATCTTGAAGAAAAAAGTTACATTGCAGGACTGTGTTATATGCCTTTATCAATTTCTTCTGCTTTTTGTTTTTCATTCAGGGAAGCCAGAACAGTTTTACGATTCTGTGAAAAACCAGCCTTCACCATCATTCATGTCACCCAAAAGTTTCGACTGAAGCTACGTCATTTTTCATGCCTAATATCATTCCAGTATTATCTTAAGACATTTAGGCCCACTTAATCAATCTTCACTTATACGATTAGACGACTGTGCTCCACTTCAATGCATATGAAGCATGCTGCTTCAGAAAAATGAAGTCTGACATTCGATGAGACTCAAGTCTTTGCTTAACTTTCATTTTCTTCCATTCCATATTCAGGGATTGTTAAAAAATTCATCTAGCAGTCCGAGAACTCACATTTAGCTTTAGAGCATTTAGAATATGATTTCAGAAGTTTCGGTACTAGATGTTATTATTAACATTTTAGTGATCGCTGACGTAGATTCACGTCATTTAAAAATTTGTAACTCCACCAGTAGGCGTTTCTTTAGAAATTTGCATGTTATTGTTTTCTCAAGAATATACCCAATATCCATATTTGTGCAATCAATATACTATGTATACAAACTCTTTGATTAGAAAGAGTATAATTATAATGTATATCCATTTGTATTGTAAATGTAAATACAAAAACGTTTCTTCTGAAATGGTATATTTTGGGAGAATAACTCACACAGGCGGACCTTGCTGTCAACAAGACAAAAACATGGCCACGAATGTGTTAAGATAGATCTTTGTTTCTTTATTATTATCATTATTGTTCTTGTTGTTATCATTGTACTCCAATTACAGCGTGTTTTCTTTCCATTACTTGACAGTTACTTTAAAACTTTTTTTATTGATCCACGACAACATTTAACTGAAAAAGAATGTATGGGTTAGGTTTCTCCAGCAACTCTGAAAGTTCAAAATTCTAACAATTTGTCTTTCTGTAAAAGCCCTTTCGCGAGGCACTTAAAAATTTTCTGACCTTCACTGTTCTAAGAGTGACTTGTAATGACGGGAGAAGGCAAACAAACTGTATGATACAGACTTATTCTAAAAGTAATTCAAAGACAGACGATAAAAGATTTTACTAAAACCACTAACAAGGAAACATTCAAAAGGTGTCGTCTTCAAAAAATATTGAAAAAAAAATATATGTGATTCTACTCTTCCTAAAACACCAGAAAGTGAAAAGATTATCTGCTGAAACAAATTACAACGACCAGAAAAATTTATCAAAATTAAGCATATTTGGCTGTTTCACATTGTTAGGCGATTGATTTTGAGTAATTGGGGGAGAAACAAAACACGGTACTGTTCGTACACGACACTCTCGGTGCTAGCGAACTGAACGCCCAACAGCGCTAGCTCGTCAAATATGCTTAATTTTGATAATTTTTTGTGGTCGCTGTAATTCATTTCAGACGATAATTTTTTCACTACCTGGTGTTTTATGAAGAGTAGAATCCTGGTGTTTTTCGATATTTTTTGAAGACGATACTTTTTTAATGTCTTCTTGTAAGGAAAAAGAAAAAGGATAAATTTCATTTGCAATCAATAGCTACGTCAAAAATAATTTACTAGAGTGTATTATCTTTAGAAACGTCTGTGAAAAAAAAAATGACGAAAATAACAGTACTTAATAACTGTGTTGATGATTTTACTAATATAAAATGCATTTATTTAGATAAAAACACTGGAAGATAGAATTTCAGAATTTTAAGTTTATAATTTTGCGCAGGTTTCACATAATATTCATTGTTTTTAGTTATGTATTTTCTTATTAACTAATACCTTCAATTTTATTTATTTGGCATATTAAATTTAGAGGTCCTTTAATAGATATTTATATTTATTTTTTAATGCAAAGTTAATCATATTTATATTATTATTTTTTTTTTTTTATTAAAATTTTCTGAGTTTATTATTTTATCCAGGAATGTATATAAACATTCTAAGATTTATGAATATTGTATAAATATTATTGCATTATTAATTCAATGATTGTATGAATATCGCAATATTGTAGATTGTATGAATATCGATATTCATACAATGCTATACATATTGTATGAATATGTATTGCATTGTTAAACAAAATATCTTAATTGTTTCCATGCTGAATTTTTATAAAATTGTTTCTTTAAATTTGGCAAACTATAAAACGAGAAGTTTTATGTGAATGCAAACTAAAAAAATAAATAAATAAATAAAATAATATATATATATATATATATATATATATATATATATATATATATATATATATATATATATATATGACTTTTTTGTTCATTGGGAAGTGAAAAAAAATTATTAACCAGTTTAAAACATGGGCCCACATCTACTCTTGAAGTATCAAAGTGAATAGAAAATCCTGAGACGTCAAAACAGAATGAAATTATTTCCTCAAATGTACGGTGTTTTGTTTTCAATTTGTACGCGCTGCGATCATTTTGTACGGGTGACGTAAATGTAGGTATAGAATTATTAAATGTACTTAGATATATATTTTTAAAATCTCCGATAACTAGTTAAATAAAATTGCTTTCGTAATAATTTTATATGTACAAATATAGAACATGAAATATATGTAAATTATATTTTTTATTTGCTAAACTAGATAAGTAATTAATATATTATTAATTTTAAAAAGACAAATGAAAATTTAAAAATATATAACAAAATTCGTTAATTTATTCCTTATACAGATAATATAATGCGGATTATTTATCATAACATCTAAGTACAGTTAAAAAATTGTAAAAAATAAATTAAACTATTATTCCTCCCGTTAAAACTGGTAAAAAAAAAAGAAGAAAATTCTGCTTAAAATTGTCTCTTTATTAATTAATAGAGCCGTAATATAAAGTAAATGAAAGATAAAAAGGAAAAACCACTTTTTTGTTTGTTTGTTATCACTTATTTTTTTATTCAACGATATTGCTTAAGAACATTTTGAATACTCAATATTTTTTCTAAAATTGCATCAAAATTTGATACCATAATACAATAGCCACATTTCAATAGGCGGAAAAAAACCTTATAAAATTCTGCGGATAAGAACTTTTTTATGGTATTTTATAGTTGAATGAAGATATGTTTTTAAACATCAGCAGTAGCATTTCTAGTGGTTTCTGAGATTATTCGCTTGGATAATCTTTAAACTTGTATGGTTGATTGAAACTTTATTTTATAGATTACTTACTACATTTTTAATGACACGTTATATTTTTTGTTATTTTATAATAAGCAAAGGAGAAATACATTCACTTAAAAAAAAAAAAAAAAAAAAAAAAAAAAAAAAGTTTTTATTGAAAAGTAACTAAAGTGTATCTTAATACACCTAATAAAAAATTATGACAAAAACCGTTTTAAATGGTTAGTTTAACACAATTTTGAAGTGAGTAATATGATTTTTTACAAAGCCGACTTTTCCCCTCCTGAAATTTATTTTATTACTTAGTTGCCAATACTTCATATTTATTCTGGAGCACTTATTAGCATATTTATCTCACCACACATAAAATAAACACACAATCAATATACACACTTAATCACATTATTAACCTAATTTTCAACTTAAGTGTTTATGTTACAAAATCATGTGGAAGTAAAATAATGACTTTTAGGGACAATATACTTGTTTTGTTTTTATTATAAAAAGAAATCAAAAACCGTGAACTTGAATCATTGGCGTACCTAGGTAGGATCTGTGGAGGACGATCGCCTCCCTAGAGATTGGCGTCAGATCGGCTTTAAACTTGGTACAAATATTTACTGAGTATATAAAATCAGCAGTGCAGTTTTTGATGCTTATTGTGTTTCTCTCACGAATACAGGCGTGGACAAAATAATATCGTTCCATTACAGTCAATGGACAGCACTTATGTTAAGCGCATTTTAACACATTTACATTGAACTAAACAAAATAAAATAAATATATGTTATTAACATATAAAAACAAAAAAGAAACAGCAACTGCAACAAAAGAGTAAAAAATAAAAATAAATAAAATACAGCAGTTAGAGGACTTGTATGCTATGTTGCTATGTTGCTTATTTTTATTTATTTTATTTTTTATTTATTTATATATTATTTATTTTTTGTAATGTGTAAACATATCACTATATAGTTTTAGTATTACAAAACATAGTAAATCTTTATTTAGATATTTAAATAGGTATTATAAAATTTCTTTGAATTTGTGATATTCTCAGTATTTATTCTCAGACAATTTCTAGCCGAAGGAAAATGCAGATTTTTAGTTAATTTTTTCCGTTGAGTATCTTATAAAAAGTAATCTAATAAAGCTGAAAAAACCATCAGCTTATTACTACATATCTCTACAATATTAAAACACCATGTCTATAAAAAAGAAAGAACGCCTTTTTAACGAAAGTTAATGTAATAAGATTATTAAATTTTTAAGTAGATAGAGATCGATTTTACTTTTCGTTTTATAATAATTGTCTTTATAGCATATTCACTTTATTAATTTATGGTTAGTGATTATTGATATAAATATTATTATTATTATTATTATTATTATTATTTAACTCAGATAGAATATACGATTTTACATAAAATGAGAATAAATAGTTTTAAGGCATTGTTAAATTTTAGAGACGGGTTTTTTATCGTTTTTTTTCTTTTAGTAATCCTAATTTATAGAATATTACAGAATATAAACATTTAGGGGGAAATATTACATAACTTCATAAAAATACATATTAATAGCGTGGTCCTAAGATACCAACACGGCATTTACAATGAATGTTTTGACGATTGATTTGCATAGAATTTTATAAATGCTCTTGTAAAAAAAAAAAAAAAAAAAAAAAAAAAAAATGTAATTTTCAGAAACTCTTATAGCCTGTTATAGCTTTTACTGACAGATATACAATTTCTTAAAAAAAAAAAATTAAAAGTCTCAGAAAAAATTAAATAAAAACGTCTTTATGTATAAAATAAATAAATAAATAAATAAATAAAATAAAATGTATTAGTATGCTTTCTGTAAAAAGCACATGTTTACACATTTAAAAATTTCTGAATTCTTTCTTTTCTATCTTTCTTGGTTTTTAAATCATTTAGTGGTGTAGATTTCTTTCAACACTAAATATAAACTAAATACACAATTTCGGAGGAAAAAAAAAAAAAAAAAAACTTTCTATAAGACTGCCTACATTCCCACATTTTTTTCGATACTTTTACTTTCGTTCAATGATTCTGAAATATATTTTTTTCACTTTCACTTCACTGAAAAAAAAAAAAAAAATTCTTAATTATTTTTAAATTTATAGAATCGTTCTTGTGCTGTATTTATTTGAAAAAAAAAAAGAAAATTTAAATAAGTGTGTAATACAAAAGATTATTACACAATTATTTAAATTTTTAATTATTTTCAAATAAATACAGCAATTATTAATGAAACGTGTGTAATTAAAAATATTAATAAATCTTAAATCATCATTTAATTATGATTAAATTAAACAGTTTAGCCGCGGTTATCAGAATCTCGACTAACCGAGTTCCGGATTAACCAAAGTAGTCCTGAAAATGCCATACTGCGTTTTTACGTCTTTAAACATCACGAACAACCAAGAAACTGTGCCTACGACCAAGTATGACAATGGTTAAGACCTTAGACTTGCACAGCTAGCCCAAAAATTGGCAAACCAATAACTGAAAATGTTGTAATGATCACGAGTGGATCAACGCAGACAAAGAATTGGAAGTGATTGACGAGATTATTATAGAATAAGTGAATATAGAGGCTCTAGAAAGGGAAAGTGATGATTTCAATATAGAGAATGATAAAACCAGTCACAGTGAAGGATGCATAACGATAGAAAAGGCTATCCAGCACTTGAAGCAACAGTCAGAAATAACCTTAATAGATCTTTTATTTCTACGACGATTGCGTGAAACGAAGGCAGAGAAGCGAGATTTCCGTTAAACATAAGATACTTAAAGATTTTTTTCAAGAAGTAACTTTTTAAGTTTGACAAATTTTACGATACAGTACTGTACTTTATAATTTTTGTTTTCTATATTTAACTGATTAGATTTAAATATGTTATAGATGTATTCTTTAAATTATCAATTACATTTTTATTTATTTTAAACTTTACCATGTGTTTCACCCTCGAGTCTGTGTTATCCGAGGTACCCTAGGTCCACAGTATCTCGGATAACTGAGGCTGAACTGTATATACAGTTAATTACTGATGATCAATTACGTAAATATGTCTTTCTTAACTACTGTACTTGTACTTAACTTTCTCTTACCGTGTATTTTATAGAAAAATAAAAAACAATAATATACATCATAGAATAAAAATAAATAAATAATGTTTACAAGATATAATGCAGATTTTTTTTCCTTTCTTACTTTTCCATTAAGATATCACATTAGTTTATTTTTTAAGTATTATAAAAACGTATAATAAAAAGGTGCTTTCGAAAGTTTAAAAGGATTATAAGATTCCTTAACTTAAATTTACGATACTGTCACTATTTATTCTCTGGAGCTTCTCCAGTATAAAGAAATACATACAGCCATGTCATTTATTATTTTTAAAATGCTCTTTTAAATAAACAGTCTGAAATAATTTCATAAAGCTGGGAGGATTAAGAATATGCATCTATAAATGTTTAAGACATGAAAACATAAGTGAATATAAAAACATATGTTTTATGTTCTAAAGATGAAAGTTAATGTGATAAGAATCTTATATTTTTAAGTAGAAGGAGATTAAGATCATATTTCAGTTTAGTTTCGGTTTTTTAATGCGCTGGATAAATAATGTATTTGTCTTTCTTATATTATTTATAATTGCAAAAATGCATGTTTTCATCCTCAAAAGAGTTTTTTTTTTTTTTTTTTTTTTTTTTTTTTACACATTTCTAAAGAATTTACTGAAAACAAAAGGAGAAATATTTAAAAGCGATAAAAATCCCAGGGATTTTTTTCCGATTGTTTTTTGTTTAACAAAAATAATTTTATTATTACATTTGAGAGGCAGTGATGCCTAAGATTGTAAGTGTAAGTAATCCATAAAAAGCGTTGTTTGTTAAGGGTGATGTGACTATTCGAGTTTCGTGTAGTTAGTGTTGGTTTCAGGTGGAAAAAAATGTCCATGCAGCGTTTGTTTAGCTAAGAGTGTCGTATGTTGTCCATGGAGAGCTTGGTAAGTTAAAGGTGATACGTCTATCCGAATAAGTTTGTTTAGCTGGCGTTGGCTTCAGTGAAAGTTTAAATTGTCCATAGAGAGAGTTCGATTAGTTGCGAGTGATATGTTCATTAGAGTTCATTCTATGAGGTGTCTATTAGTTGTCGTTGGTTTTTAAGGAAGTGTGATAAGTACTTGGGGCAATGTTATGGAAGTTGTGAAGATTTACAATTTACACATATTCAAATATTTCTAATTAAGATGTTTTATGGTGAAGGAGGTGAAGTATTTCTTCCGTTAAACTATTTAAGTAAACATCTGTGAATGTGTGTGCGTCCTTTTGGAGGGCAGGACAACGAATGCGTTATCTCTTCTAAATGAGAATGTTCAAGTGCTGTGATTTGGTCAAGTTGAATTCTCGATCAAGTTTTAAAAGATTTAAGGAAATTTTATTCAACACTTACGCATACTGACAGTGAGACATTCTTCAGTTAACTATAAGTAAAAGTAAAGTTAAGTAATAAGCTTTGTGCAAAGGAAAGGTATTAAAATATGTTTATAGGAACACCTCTCATAGAACACAGTGGTTTGGAATAATTTTGGATGTCCCTGTAGACAATCCAGCAGAGGTATTCACTTCATTTTCAGTAGCGAACACCCGATATTGAACTTTAATAAAATATATCAGTTTCAAGAAATCCCATAAATATTTACTGGAGTTAGAACGCGGATAGACAGACAGAGAGGTTGACTAACAGACGAACAGATAGACAAATGCACAAATTAATATCATACGCACACTTAAAAATTGCTAGAAAGTGTTAAAAACACATTATGTAAACGAAAAAGAAATTTAGGCAAATTTTTATTAATGGCTGTTAATGTAACTGAATATTTCTGTGTCACCCTGTAAATCTAATGCTAATCATACTTTATTCCACACAAAACAGTCTTATGGGCATATAAATTACATATTTCAATTTCATTAAACTTTGTGCGACGTAAAGTTATTAAAATTTGGTTTATTGATATACTTCGCGTAGAACACAATGCGTTGGATGACTTTTGAGTGTCCCTGTAAACAAACCACTGGTGGTATTTACTCCATTTTATATAGGAAACATTCGACCGTAAACTTAAATCACATATTTCAATTTCTTTAAGTTTGGCGCAGAGTAAAGCTATTAAATATGGTTTATAGAAATACCTCTCATGGAATACAATGCTTTGTACACAAATCAGTAAAGGTATACACTCTATTATCAATAGGGAACATCCGATATCGAACTTAAATAACATATATCAGTTTCAAAAACCTCTGTAAATATTTACGGAAGTTACAGCGCGGACAGTCAGACAAACGGACAGACAGACAAACCGAAGTCATAAACACTTTTCAACCTTTTTGAAAAGTGTTAATGAGGCGGTGTGATAGTGTTAGTGTTAAGACCAATTGACTGTGCTCAGCCCAACGACATACGTGTTTTTTTTTTTTTCTATCACCCCATGCCCTTTTGGTCTAAATACTGTTCAATTAAAAAGAAAATACTTTATTTTTATTAAACAATAAATTCTTATAGATAATTTATATTAAATTCAGTAAACTTGCACATCCTTAATATTTTCACACACACACACAAAAAAGAAAAAAAAAAAAAAAAAAAAGGATCAGAAAAGGTAAAGATATTTTGTTTTTGTAATTCATTTGTTCTTATATTGATATTCTTTCGAAAACGTTCATTATTTAAATAGCTTCCCATATTATATTCACCTGTTTTATATTACCCTATAGAACTTGATAGAACTTAGAAATTTTATTTTAATTTATTTGATGTTAAACATATTGTCTCGTGGCTAAAATTCCTATACATTAAGGCTTTTGATAAAATAAACATTTTAAACTTAAAATTAATAAATAAATAAAAAATAACTTACTTAATTTTTTAAAGAATCTACCTAAGGGCAAATAATAAATTTACATAATACTTTAGTTTGAAATATAAAAATTGCAATATTACTTCTCAGAGTCCTTAATATTGATTTTATATACAGGGATTAAATTTAAATTTGATTGACTGATTAAATTTAAATTTGCTGTTAACATTTAAGGTGAATTTCTGATTTATTGAGAGCTATATGTAAAAAAAGAAAAAAAAAATCGTAGGAATATAAAAAATTCAAAATTTAACGATAACCCTTGAAATTTATAAGCATAAAAATATAAACTTTAATGTAAAAATAGTACGTAAAACAGCAAAAATGTTGCTGTCTTTAGATTAAAGTTGCATAAGATGCCGTATCATGTGATTTCTTAAACGCAGAACGCGTGACGTTGCCTATTCACAGTAGTAGTAGTACATTGATAACGGGACGTTTGCTACTACTTTATGATTTATTATTATTATTATTATTATTATTATTATTTTAAATTTCTTATATTAATTTAAATTTATAAGCCATCTATTTCCATCTGGTAAATATTAGAAAATAATTATTTGTCCCTTGTTTGATTAGCCATTGTACACTGTTTTTTAAACAATAATAATAATAATAATAATAATAATAATAATAATAATAATAATTCAAAATTTTTTTATAAGGGTGCCCAGTCTTCCCTCCAAATCTATAAAGAGGGGTACCCCCCCCCCCCTTTTTTTTATGTTAATAAACTAAGTTACATCTTGTTCAATGTTTTAGGATTAAATAGCGATTTTTTTTTTTTTTTTTGAACAAGGTAAGATGCCAGTATTTTTATATTGAATATATGCATTTTTCTATTCATTATGATTTAGGTTACATCTGGACATTAATTTCAGCAAAATATTAAATGAGATAACAGATAATATTTCCTTTGAGTTTTGTCTATGTAAATTACGTGTTTTGAAATAAATATGTTAACTTTCATAAAAAATGCGTATTTACATTAAAGTTAAGAAAGAGTGACATAACACTGATGCATGTGTGTATATGATGAGTCTTGATACGTTCTGTAGTAATTAATTAAGCCAGTTAGAAGGTAACATTTGAACAGTATGTGCAACATGAATGAAATTTGGATTTACAAGAAATAAAAATATTGTTTTTAGAAAAGCATAAGCCTAAAGTAATAAATTTTATTAAATGTTGGTTTATTAATGAATCATATGAAAGCATAAAAAAAAAAAAAAAAAAAATAAAAAAAAAAAACATATTTTAGAAGTCTTTCGTATAAAATTTTAGGTAACAAAATATATTAAAATTTATAAGCTATTTTTTTAGTCAAATTATTTGCAATACGAATGAATATATAAATTCTAATTTTTCAGTGATTTATTTATATTTTCTATTTTATAGGGCTGGAAAAAAAAAAAAAAAAAAAACAGATAATACTTTTTCTACTGTTATCTCATTTCTGTTTAAAACGTTATTCTTTCTTTCTGCAAACTCCCATTACCTAAACAGCTATGCATAAAATATTCTTCTGTTTTATATTACCTACTTGCATATGATGAAACTTGAAAAGTAAACTGTGCGTAAATTTTTATTTGCAATTTAGTTGATGGAAAAAAGTTTTAGTTTTCTAAGTGTAATTTTCATAACTGAAGACTTTATACAGATTTGTTTTTTCTGGAAAAAAAAAAAAAAAAAAAAAAAAAAAAATATGATTGTTTTAACTTGATTAATATACCTATTTTAGAAGGAATTTTCTTTTAAATCCTGAAAGATTTAAAGCATACTTTCAGATTTTAAGTTTTAAAATCATTATATTATGCTAAGATATTTAAGAGTACCAAATTTAATAACGCTAATAAGTTTTAGAGAAGTTTAAATAATTTATTCCTTTTGGAAATAGGAAGAAGCTGAGAAATGTGTTAGTGTAACATTACCAAAAAGATCCTTAATATTTTCGAGAAGTTTAGTACATTTTAAGTTACAAAGAAAATATTAAAAACAGCTGCAATATAATGAGAAACATATAATAATTTTTTTCTGTAAAAATGATATATTTTATTTCGCAAAATACGTAGGGTTTTTTATAGTAGGTTTATAGTACTAATCTTGAGAAATAGTAAAAAAAATGTCGTATGTGAATAAATTTTATGCTTAATGAAAAATAAAAAAATATTAAATCTAAGAAACTCATACAAGTTGCTTGCATTTTTTATGCATATATCCTAAATAGTAAAATTTGCTGTTATTCTAAATCTTATTCTTATTTTCATGTTTATTTATTTATTTATTTATTTATTTAAGTTGTAATAGCTCGAATATTTTTGTACTAAAAATCCTAATCTAAAAATATCCAATTACATAATTCACGGAATCAAAAGGACACCAAAAGAAAAAACAAATAATGGCAGACACAAATTTAGACAAAATTGCTTTATTTGTAAGAAATGAAACTGATTTCAGTATGAATTGTTTTTAAGTTTTTTTTCTTTTTACTGTATTATATAAGTGTATTCATATTAGTGTTAATGAGCAAAATTATCCAGGGCTGCCAGAAACGACAGTAAAAAAACCATTTAACTGATTACAATTTAATTGCTTGTTTTAAAGGATGTGTCTTTAAATACGAAAATATTTTTCTTTTCTTTTAATTGAATTCACGATGTACACCCTCCATTCCAAAAGAAACCGAACTTAAAATAGTGTAGTATACGACATAAAACAGCGTGTTTACGCACAACTGTTTCACCAAGAATAATTAGTTTCTTTATAGACCCTTTTCCACTGACCTGACACTTTATTTTTATTTTTATGAGGTTATGCTAGCGTAACGCTACAAACGAAGTTCGCACTTTACGAATAACAGGTGAATGTGCAGAGTTTTAGGATTCAGTTGATTAATGGAGTTAGTTCCTATGATAAACTAAATGATAATTTGCGATATGTTAATTTTATAAAGTAAGATGGATATAAAAAAGGTGATATGTTTCGTAAGAGGGTTAGAGAGAGAAGTAGTAGGAAGAGAGAAGTAAGAGGGGTGGATAGTGAATGAGAAGTAGTAGGAGGTCAAAGGAGTTAGTAGCGAGCGGCTATAGTAGAAGATAGTTAGTCGAGTAGTATAGTGGTTTAGGGAATCCTCCCACTTACGAAAGACGAGTAAAGTCGTGGGAGGTAACGACGTTAAGTTAAGCATTTGAGATTATTTATGGTTAATTGTTTATAGTTAGAGTATTTATGAAGGCTGCCCCTTTAAGTTTATAAAGGTATTGAATGTGAATATAGTCCAACTCCCACCTTTTCATCAAGCTCTAAATAAAAGCTCGTAATTTATTTTATATCCAAGTCTTGTACTCTATTACTTACCATTTAGTTATCTCATTAAGTAATTAAGTTAAGCTTAATCTAAGTTAAATGAGATCATGAAGACCACTAGGCCGTCACAACCTGAAGGAACGTTTACATGAACATAACGCGGTATACTGGAAGAACTAAATGACTATCGCCTTAAAAGCGCTCATATATCTACCAAACGATATTGGAAAAAAATGGAACACTAAAGTCCGAGATCGTTTTAGAATTTTATGTTAGATAGAGAACAGACTTGTTTTGAACATTGATTTTGTGAGATTCTTCTCAATTAGATCTCAATATTTTATAAATTTTTACATTTATTTATTTATTTATTTATTGAACAAAACTAACGAATGAAGGAAAAAATAATAATTAATAAGTTTCTTTTTGACAAATTAACCGCACTTCAGACAGCTATTTTTTTAATATGTCTTGTCATAAAATCTTTCACCTAAAACTCTGTAAAATTAATTAAACAGAAAAAAAGAACATTCCAGGGATTAAAAATCATAACTATAACTGTTTCTTAATTTTCACTCCAACTAGTGCTCATATCTCACAACTTGAATAATCTAGTGTGTCACTCACACGACTTTCTCTTACCCTGAAATTTAATACTATAAATACAAATTGGAAGTTAAGGGTTAAGATAACTTGTACTGTTATGTAAACATATGTTAAAACAATTCAAATTAGGCTTAGAAACAGCGTTATTTGGCAAATAATTCTGTGTTAGGGAGGGCTGCCACCCCCTCAATCCCCCTTTTCTTTATTGTACCTACATTTATATAAAATTCAAATCTGTTATTAAGTTCAAAAGTTTTTTTATTATTATTATTATACAGGCAACTTTCGTACGCAACGTTCTTTAAAATGCATCAATCTTGTTCAAATGTTTCTAGTAACAAAGTCACTAACTGCAAAATACAACATTTGGATCGCCTGAAATTATTTGTTATTAATTTGCTCTAGGAGACACAGATAAAGATCAAGCATTAAACACTTCACTTCAGTTTTCAGGACGCCGTAAAATGTGTAAATACATAAAAAACGAAACAATGAATATTTAGCTTAATAGATACATTATTAGATATATGGCCATGAGAAAGTATCTTCAATTTCTGAGCAGCTTTCTAGGACATGGTAAAATATTATAGTAAAGCATTTCCACTAACAACAAAAAAGAAAGTTATGGCTTAAAAATCGACAGCTCTATATATTTTCTGAAGGTTATGTACACACCACATGGTGCACATAAGTATAATCCTCTATTAATAAAACACGACACAACCTGAAATACACTTCCATAAATTTTCAAGTATTGTCGCACTACAATCTGGTTCTTTTGTGTAGCCCTGTAAATGAACAGTGAATGCTTTCCATGCCATATCTACGTGAGGCATGTTTTTACGCATATAAAAAATATATATTAGCTAGATCTGCTTTAGCGCAGCCTAAATATGTTAAACTCTACTTACCTGCAATCTCCCCCATAGGCATAATGCATTTGAATTATCTTGGGTGTCCCTGTACATGAAGCATTTGCTTGACCTCAACGAAAAGATTAGAGTAGTATCCCTATAAGCTACAGTTTTAGGATACTTAATTTGAACTTTCTGCTTCTACATGTTCTTGAAATATGCTCATAACAGGCGTGTATACACACTCACACAGAGAAAGAGAGAGAGAGACCGTTAAAGCATTATTTTCGGACTCAGGGAATAACAAAATGTGTAAATATAACAAAAAATCACCTTCGAAAATTTGACCGAACAAAAAATACTTTCTTTACTATATGTATGGGTAAGAGAAAGTAAAAAAGTATAAGAAACATCAAATTCAAATTTTTTCGGTAAATAATTTCTTTAATTAAATCATTAACGTTGAATTAGACGTCAAAGAAATCATATGCAAAGAAAATATTTATTATACATATTAAAAAAAAAATAAACAAACGTAAACAAAAATATATTTAATAACTTAAATTTAAAAAGAATTATTAATATTTCTTTTTTCTCTTCACAATTCAAAACGTTCTTTAATAACATGATTTCAAAAATAAAAATTCGCTTTCTTGTATAGAAAACATAAATCCAAATTAAAATTATTGTATAACATTACGCAAAAAATTATGGTAACTAGATTTTAAAAGAAATATTTATGATAAATACTTTTAGAAATCAAATTATTTTATGCCACTGTATAGATAACCTATTTTATCGTATAAGTTTTTCTCTCTCGCGCTCTTTTTGTATTTAAAAAAAACCTCCCTCTCTCCATATATATATATATATATATATACATATATATATATATATATATATATATTTTTTTTTTATGTACTAGAATAAATAAATAATAATACGATAATAATAATGCAACCAATAAGATTTTTATTTTTATTATTTTTTTTTTTTTTAGTAGAAGCTTTTTACTTTTAAAAAAGAAAATCAAACGAGTACAAATTTAACAACAGTTTCACATTTAACCACAAATACACTTTTATTTAATATAAATTTCTCTTTAGAAACATTTATTGAAATATTATTATTTTGCATGTTAAAACAGTTAATTTCTTAGTACTGATATTAAACTTTACGTGAATACTATACACAATTTAAAAAATAAATTCTCAATTTCTACTGATTTTGTTTTTTAACTACAGTTAAAATTTAACATGTAATTCGATACCAAAATTTAGCTTTTTTTTTTTTTTTTTCATTTAATACAATATAAAATCATATAATATAAAATTTAAAATTAAATATAAAATAAAAAATTTATCTTGCTAAAACCTCACATATAAACTTTTACAAATTGTCTTGTAGTATCACTTTTTGGTGGAAATAAATTTCTAAAAAACTACATTTTACTTGCAGATCAATTCATTTCTAATTTTAGAAAGAAATGTATTTAAATAAATGTATAAAATTACATTAAAAAACTCATATGTCATGTGGATGTACGACTCATATGGATGTACGACTTAAAAATAATTATTACCGTAATTTCATCGCTTTAAAATTTTGAACTATTTATTTTAATTATGAAGAATATATAATGATGGGACTATGTATATATTAAAAAAAAAGTTAAATATAAGAAATTTTTACTGATTTAATTACATTTTTAAAACTCTTTAATGTTATTAAATTTTATGTTTTTTTTTTTTTTTTTTCGTTTTTTTTTTTGTTTAATTCTGTAATGAATAAAAATGTCTTCTTTATAAGCATCGTTAATTAATCATAAAATAATAATAACAAGTTCAGTAAAATCGATTTTTCTTTTGTGTTTACATATTGTTTTGTTTGATTTTTAAAAATTTAATCACGTGATAAAGAAAGATGCAGAAAAATATTTTGTACATGCTTGGAAAAAGTTGGAAAAAATATAATATCTTATTTACATTAACGTGAAACTGAAGGGATTTTTTAATTCGAGGCTATATTTTTTCTTCAGCATAACTTTTTATATATTTAAAAGATGGAGTAATGTTAAACTTTATTTTACAATAAAAAGTTTAATTTAATCAAAAGAAAAGTTTATTTTATAATAAGCAATGATTTTACATTTTATATTTATTTATTTTTTAATTTAACTAATTCTATGTTTTTTATTTTTTCGACCGATTGTAAACATGCGTGTTATTTTCTAATGTACGTTGAGGTTCCATAATCAAAACTTGTTTTTTTTTTTTTATATAAGAAGTGATCTTATGAATTGAGAAAAAAAAATTATATATATATATAACATTTTCGATGAAACTTACGAATTAATAACAAAATTGGTTTGTAGGAAGGTGAAAATTAACGATGCATTGATTCTCCTCTGATACTTTTTCACATGAAAACTGCTTGAGAATAATGATGCGTGTTGAGACATGCCAGAGAGTTATTTAAAAATGTTAAAGTGTATTGTAATTTATAAGAAATTAAATGTATTTTTACACTTTTTGTTAATTTAATTAAATGTTCATGTGGAGAATAAGTGTAAAAGGACCTTGTATTGTTAATTGTAGCCTTAAGCATGTGATTCAATAAAAAAAAATTTCTTTAGATATTAATATTCATATAAAATTTAAAAACTGTTTTTCTTCTTTAAATAACTTCTATTACTTCGATGACGGTTGCTGTCTTTAATTTTTTGATACTTTTCAGTTTTAATATGCATAACATATTTTTTTATATTTGTACAATATGAGCATGAAAACATTGCGTAAAGAAATTTAAAAATTTTGGGCTGTTCGGAGAGGGATTTTTTTTTCCCAATAGAGGAATTGATTGTAATTTTTCACACGAACTTCACAATTAATTTTTATAGCCATTATATATTTGGACAGCTGATATATCGAGGGTTGTTTGTGTCTAAATTTGCTTGATTCTGCAAAATAGTTTTTTTTTCTATAAAATATAGAAACAGGAAAACAGCATTTTAGGAATACTTTGCTGTTTTGCTATCAAAAAAGAAAAACTGCTATTCAGTCAAGAAAAAATTATCCGATGTATATGAATAATAGAACGCAAATGCAAAAACTATTTTGCAAAATTTCGTTCTAGTTATTCTGATGTTTAAGATGCACAACGTTTACTGTTAAAAACATTGTCCTAGGTTGAACCAAACCATGGAACACATTAGCTGCAACAATTCATTGGGTAAAGCTTTTACCATCATTTGGTGCTATGTTCAACCACGTTTTGGTACTGCAATATCTACATCCATAAGGTATGGAAATCATTTACCATAATTTGGTGCTTTTTCCCATCAAAGACCACCAAATCCTTGTAGAAGGTTAGATCAACGCATCGTTGCAGCTACGATAGTACCAAGTGTTATTTCAACTTAGCAAATTGGTAGCTGCTGTAGTACAGTTCAAACTTGAAACTCTATATGGAGTAAAGTTATAAGCCTTATCATAATATGGTTCATCCTCATTTTCCATTAGGAAAAACAAAACACTTTTTTGACGCCTTTTATTTATAAAAGTTAAGTGTTGTGAAATATTTCGTTTGCTGTATGTTCTCTGTAAAACAACTGCTGAAAATAATATTAAATTTAACTTTACACTGTTAAAAAAAAAATTCTATATTTTAACCAACATGTTTAGAAATTCAGTGAACTACGTTTCACCATTTTAAATCATTTTAGAAGTAAGCATTTCTAAAATAGATAAACATATTAAAAAATATTTGTTGCAGCTAAATTTGAGTAATTCACGCCATTTTATGATGAAACACTGAACTGTTTATTGAATAGTGTAAATTTATATAATAAGTTTTTGAATTTCATAATTGTTAAATGAAAGGAAATATCGCATACACTCCAAATAACTGTAAGCAAGAGTGTTATTAAATGTTATCATTAGTAAAATACAATATTGTAATAGTAATAATACTTTAAATTTATAATATATGAAAAGCTTAAAACAAATACAAATCATTGTATGTATGTATGTGGTATGTCATACACCTCCTCCTGAACCACTAAACCGATTTGAAACAAACTTGACACAATTATTGCCTGTGATCAGGATTAAACGCATTTTTCTAACGTATAGACATAGGGAGTGGATAAGTAAAAACCCTCTCGAAAACCATATTCTAGTTTAATTTCTAAAGAAACTTTAAATTAGATAATTAAGTTACTTGTAATGTATGTATTCTCCCAAAGTAGAGGTTTAAAAAAAATTAAAGTAAAAATTGATGAAAGAAGTTTAAAAAATCGTTTAAAGTTACATTTTTGTCAAAATATCCTCCATCCGAATTAAACATTTTTTCTGGGAAGAATATGTGAAACTGAAGTAGTTTCTTAATATAGTTAAGATTATAATATTTTTTTTATAACATTTGAGTATGACGTCATTTTAAGAATCCCAAATGAAGTACTATCGACTTTGAAAATGACATAATTACGCAGACGTAATTCAATAGGAAAAATGCTTTTTTATAGAGAAAATAGCTATGTTGTAATATGATTGTATAAGGATTTTAACTACTAGTAATAGTATAAGTATTAAGAAACAGTAATCTTAACTTCATATTATGATATTAGAAACCTTTTGCATGTTACAGAAAAATACTTTATTCGTCTGCGTAAAAAAAATTTCAAGAACTTTTATTTAGAACGACAATTATTTAATAATAAATGGGCAATGTAATTTACTAAAAGTCGTTTTACAAACCGTACTTATATCTCAAGTTCCCCAAGCGAAAACAATTATATATTTAAGTCTGCAAAGATTTTAGTTATGATATGATGAAAAATATGAACTAAAATGAAAAATATGAATTATTTGTGAAATATGAACAACTTATTTTACCTGAATGTGTCGTTATTAAGGTTTCTATGTGAGTGATAAAATATGTTTTAATAATTCATAAGATTTAAGTAGTTTTTAAATTTTGAATGTACTCCATACTACGTTTTGAAAATACATGGAAATAAACAAGCTTTTATAATTTTGGTAATTTTTTAATAAATCTCACAGGTATTTTATTTTTAAATATTTAGGTAAAATATATATATTTATATCTATTCCAAACATTATATTTGTATTTAGGTCTATTAATTTGAAATTATTTTTAAACATTTCAAAAGGAAATATTTATAAAATTCAAAGTGTGATATTTACTTTTTATAATTCATTCAAACCATCAAACTTGGAATTAATTAAATTACACGCATTTTGTTTTGCTATTGAAGGAAAAATTGCTTTATTAAAAAATTGTATTATTATCGAAACAAAAATGAGACACTCTAATAGAAAAAGGCATATATATAACATTTTTGATACATAAGTAGAAATAAATAACGTTTGAAAAATATCTTTCTAATTTCTCTTATTTTATTTATACATGGTAGCTGATATTACTGTTGAAAATAAAAAGAGTGGATTATTTGAAATTTTACAAAACATTAAAGAATCTTTTGTATAAATTAAAGATGACCGATTATAAAAATATATCACAAATTAATATTTAAGTATGCATCAATTTACAATTATAAGCGAATTTTACAGCAGTAAAAATTATTATCAAAACTGCTTTATCAAAACTGCTTTATTATAACTATCAAAACTGCTGTATGTGTGTGGTGACACACACATACACATGGGGAAACATAAATAGATATATCCCTACAAACAAAAATGACTTGATCCAACATTAAAACAACTATTTTTTTCATTGGTTTCTGCTGTCCAATATTTATGAATAACCGTTGGTTGAATGAACAGCCCGACCCTTTTGAAACATTTGTTCCATATGCGTATTTTGCATTGGAAACTACATATATATTTATCATTTTCTATTTTTACACTTTCAAGTAATATATAACGCCCACGACGTCATTTCAATGCAGGTAATAAAATTATATACTTTCTTTGTAATTACTCAAAAGTCAGGAATGAGCCATTATATTCAAATTTAACACATCTATAATTTTTGGACTTATAATGTTATTCTTTATGATGGTAGAACTGTAGCTATCTAACAAATAAGATGCCTATGAAGGAGGACAAGAAGGTGCCGTTGGCGTTTGGGCCAATTGACACTATTCCACCAAATCATTTGCCAACCGCACGAACCAAATATCTATTGGTTAGCCAACGACACATGGGAGCTGATTTTGTATCTGGTGTCCATGATAAAAAGGAAAATACGCCAAATTATCTATCTAACATATTTAATTCCTTTCAAAGTCATGGTTATTTTAATAATGTGTATTTAAATTGAAATCAAGAATATGAAACAATAGTTAGTACGACATATATTGCGAAATTATACATCTGGGGTGTTTAGTTTCGTATTACGTTTTTGAACATCATAGCCAAAAACTACCGAAGACGACGGATATGAAAGCCATACCGACTCATGTTTGTATTGATGTATATGTATGCAACAAACTCCCTATGTACTTTATTTAATTTATATTTTTTTTATTTTTAGGATCGAGTATAAGAACATTGTTTACACAGAAATTTTAAGTTTCTATATATATATTATTTAAATGCTTACTAGAAAAATTGATTGAGTTTCGACCACTGAACAATCTTAATTTCAGTTATTGTATAATTGGATAAGATTACCTCAAAAACCCACACTATGAAGGGAAAATATTAAAAAAAAATGAATAGCTGCAAAATATCTAAAGTGCTAAAATATTGAAAATAAACTAATAATAGACACACTCTCGTATTTCTATAATACGCAGATGGCCAATTTAAATAAATACTATTTTCTTTATGTTGTAAAAGGCTTAATATCTGTTTCTGTGCTGTGATTTTTCCCTCTTAACCTTTTTAAACATACAGTAACAAAGAACCATATCAAGTAGTAAAATGTATTTGAAACATAAACAGATCAATCATAGTAATAAGTCATTTTGAAAAGTTATTATTCAAAACATCTTAAATATAAATAAAAAACGACATAATTAAGTCTTTTAGTTTCATAAATTAAGTTTTTTTTTGCTGCAGTATGTTCACGAATTTTTGAAAAACCCCGAATGAAATTTTCATAAACATTAATTTGTTTTATAACACATTGTCGTAGGGGCATTTTCCTATTTTGAACGGGCCCACCAGCGGCCGAGCGGTTCTGCGCTCAAAGCTGGTAGATGGGAGGTGCCGGGTTCGATCCCAGGTCGCGCTCATCGACCTAGCTGTTCGGAGTTTTCCGTGGTTTCCTCCGAAACTTGCGTAAATACGGGCTAGGACCCCTTAGAAAGACCCCCACGGAGGGCATTCCCCCTCTAGGCCTAGGACACATCAGGAGTCAATCGGCCTTAAATCCTACAACCAACCAACCAACCAACCTATTTTGAACGGCCTTTTGGCGTTCCTCTAAAACATTATATTCAGGGGTCGTACTCTCTGCCCTTTTTTCAGGACCCCCTCAAAGATATGGTTTTAATTCTGGATCCATATTCTTACACTGACTAAGAACAGGATTCGAGAAGGATTTATTTAACAAAACCGTATGAAGTGTACTTTTTTTTACATAGGAATTTTCGCTAGTGTTGGGACACTTTTGTTACCGACAGTACGTGCAGATATACTTCATGTAAATTTATAGTAATGTGTCATGATTATACAGAGTAGAGATTATTTTATAAAAATAGCGGTAGCAATACATTTTAAAATTTCGAATTCATGAGAGTGTCCTGGAAAAAGTGCGGATAGTACGACCCCTGGTTATACTATTTATTAAAATGATTTTACGTATCCATGATTAAATTAATAATTTTTTATTCTTACTAATTTATTCTGTAAATGTCACTAACATATATATATATTCACCAACATTATATAAAGTGTTAAATACGAAAGCGTCAAATCTTTTTTTTTTTTTTTTTTTTTTTTTTTTTTTTTAAGTAAACTATTGCTTTAGAGGAACGTCTGAAAGCGGGACTCGTTTTTATGAAAAAAGTCATTTTACGTGACACGTAAGTAAAGTGTTAATAATTTAGATCCAGTGGATTTAGCATCAAGTGTTCCTCTAGATTTTAGTCCACTACTGCTGAATACGTATTTAGGATACATATTAAACTAAGAAACTGATAAGAATAGCAATGTACAAGTTACTGTTTATACAATTATTCAAAGTTAATTAATCATCACACATTTAAAAATGTTGGTTAAATAAAAACTAAATAATGATTTAACACAAAGTATTTATTGAAAAAGAAAACAAACGTTTATCTTATACGTTGTGTTTTTTTTTAAATAAAATACCCCCCTCACCCCCCCCCCAAAAAAAAAAAAAAAAAAAGTTTAAAGTTTAAATTATTTTGAAGTTTTTGAACTTTGAAGTTTAATCTTCGATGGTTTATGAAAATACATTAACTGTAAGTATAGGATCTTAATTTCAAATTGTTAGAGAAAATCTCTTTTATATTTTATCTCATTCAAAGTTTTATAGATCGTAAAGGAATAAGAGTTAAAAAGAATTTTCGATCTCTTCCAAATAAATGAACAGTTTTTGTCGATTTCAATCCTTCTTTTCTTTTTTTATTTGAAAAGAACTTAAAAGTTTAAAATTCAAAGTAGAACTTTTTAACTTAAGTGCAGGAAATCCGCATACATTTCAATGAATTTCCCATAAGTTGAAAGTGTTTTAAATTTTTAAAATGTAAGCGCGAACTTATACATTTAAATTTGTTATCAATTTACGTTTATAAAATAATTTAAGTTTATCTTATCAATTCAATTTTCTTTTATCATGGAATACAATAAATATTTTAAAGAAATATCTAAATAATTCTTTGACATATTTCATTTATACAAGGCATTAGCAACAGAAAAAAAAATACTTTATATGTATTATGGATAGATAATTTCACTTTAAAATAATTTTCTATTTAATAACTACACAAAATATAATTGCATAAATTATGCTAATTTTCAGTTAAGAGAAAGGAAAATGCTTACTTACTTTTAAAAATAATGCAATTAAAATTATTAGAAATAAGTTTCTAGTTTTTATTACACGTTTTCATTACAAATATCGTCTTATAAATGCCACAAATTAATGTGAAAAAGAATTGAAGTATGACATATATCGTTAAATTGAGCAAGGAATTCGAATGCATATTAAACTGCTCGATCAAAAGTTATGTCCCAGAATAAAACTTTTCATAAAATCAAGTTTTCTTTTCTTTTTTTTTTTTAATTAATAAATGATATGTACTATACAAGAATATTATGGATTGTTTCTTGAAGATAGAATGCTTAATGTAAGATATTTTTCTTTTTTAAACAGATATACTTAAATAAGTTGTATAATAAATTGACAAGATTGTAAATAATAATCATTTAGCAATCTTGTGACTTGTAAAATGAATTTGAAATTATTAAATATGTTTTGAAATTCTTCAATTTATTATATATTGAAGTTTGTACTTTCAACAACTTAAGACTTTTTCATTTACGTGCGTAAAAAGCTATATTTTAAATGTCTGTCTAATCATAGAATAATTAAAGTATAACCTTTAACATAAACTAAATTTACATTTTTGAAACAATATTTTTTGAAATTAATGCACAACAAAGTTTATTTCAACTCACCTATATACAGAATTATTAATGCATTGTTTAGTTTTAATAAACACAAACACCATATCCCCCAATTAAAATTTATTAATTAAAAATAAAATCTTTTTTTTTATTGTGAAACATTCAGTTAAAATATGCATGTAAACAAAAATTAATCAAAATAAATAAACGTTTGGAAAGCCATCCAAATTTCTTCAAGAGCATCAAAAAGAACATTTTTTAAACATACATAAATACACAAAGAAACTAACACAAAAAGATGTTAAGAAGAAGGGATGTTCTTAGTCAGTCTGATTCGAGAAGGATTTATTTAACAAAACAGTATTAAGTGCACTTTTGTTATACAGGAATTATTGCTAGTGCTTGAATAATTTTTCTGCCGACTGCATGGCTTCCAGAACGTCAATAACTCCCCTTTGAGGATCAAATATGTGGCTGCATGTTTGCGGAATACTCTCAGAAATTATTTCTATGTTGGCTATTAAAACGCAGATCAACTGTGATGTTAAAAGCTTTCAGTCATGATATTCTCTAGAACTTCGATCTAGAGAAGCAACTGTCTCTGGATTGAATTCTATTGTAACTCCGAATTAGAGTCACAATGTAGGGATTTTGAGTGTTCTTCCTCAAACACTGAAAACATCTAGGAAGAAAAAGGAATCGAAAGGCATTTCAAGGAATTTTGACCCATATTTTGAGTGAGATTCATTCCATTTTTTCCCCAAATCGAAATTGGTAGAATTAAACGGTCTAGTGTCAACTATTGTTTCTTCCTTCACAGTCAAATGATCCAGCACTATAGAAACTAGTATGATGTGGCCACCAGATACCTTTCTTCTATATTATTTTACACAAAATTTATTCAATACAAATAATTTATTAAATTATCAAATTATTTTCCATTATAAATCCAGATGATTTATATCTCACAGAATTATATTATCACTAAATGCCGAAAGCTGCCAATTTTGTGCAAATCAGAAGAAATAAGTCCCCCCCCCCCCCCCCCAAGATTTTTTTTTCGTTAAATGATTAAAAAAAAAATCGATAACTTTGTTTTACATTATCACAGATCTATAGTTCAACCATTCGTTTTAAACGTATTGACGAGATCTTTCGAATGATTTCCATATTGAAATTTTACTCCCCATGGATGCACTTCCCCCCGCACATGCACGTTTTTGTTTTCCTAGTTAACTACTACTATTATCAATAATTCATATTAATTTTACAATCACACGATTAAATTAACTCTCATTATGTACATTTATACGAAATTTTGTCCAATACTACCATGTTAAAAATTTAGAAAAATTACGATCATTGCACCACCTGTTGAGCTATTGTTCCCTAAATCTAATCAGCACCATTTTATGTCAGCTTTTGTCCAAATAACACCAAGTATGGTTCAATTTCGTTCTTCGGTTCGTGAGATACAGCGTACACAAAATTTGTGATACACACACATACATACACAGACAGATTGACAGACAAACAGACATTTTCTAAAAACAGTCAAATGGTGTTTAGGACATCCCAAAACGTATAAATCCATCGACAACTGGAGTTCGAAAAATTTCATGAATCCAATACTTTCTCTATATGAACTTATAGAAGAAAGCAAGAAGGTTGCAAATACAGCAGAAAATTCCATAAGTACATTTTTCCTGTTTCAAGCACAAGAATTACATCATTTTTCGATAACTTGCTGTAAAATGATTCCATATTTTGACCTTCTTATCATAAATTCTGATTTATGTTACAATTTTGATATTTAAGTTTGTGTTTAAAAATTATTGGAGATTTTTGAAAATTAAAAATTATAAATACCAAGATTAAAAGTTGTTTTGTGAATTTAATGTAAATTTTCTGTTCCACAGACATGAAACATTTGAAGAATCGAGATTTTAAAATATAATTTAAAAGATAGTAATAAAAAAAATCTTTAAATAAGTATATAAGATACAAAGGTAAAGATTAATGCAGCTACTTAGTGCGTGAATTTATTAAAATCTATATACTTTGTTTTTATTATACGTATTAAAAGTGAATAAGTAAACGTTTTAAAACAGTTATCGATGATATTTTATTAATAATTTACTTTATAGTGGTGATTTTCATAAAACTGAACAAACGAGTTACTTTTCAACTGATAGAATTTCATAGATTTTTGCATGTAAGGTGTAAAATTTTAGTGTTTTTATTAAACATTCTTCCTGGCGTTGCTGGAATCACTGCTTAACATATATTAAAAAAGTCATTTTTTATAATAACAAGACTCATTTTTTAAATTTCTATACTTATTACTGAGCCTCCAAAATATGAACAGTTATTGTTTACTACAAATGAATTATTTTTGACACGATTCGACTGTAAACATATCAATCGAATACTGATAAAATTCACTGAAAACAGACAGTTAAGTCCAATACATATACATATTACCTACTTATGCAAATTAAAAGCACCAGTAGTGGACCATGTACCAGTAATGGACACTTTTGAATTTAAACTCGAAAAATAAGCTTTGGAACAATGTTCAGGAAGGAAGTTATAGTCCTCTAACATTAATATCGATAACTACAAATAATTCCGGCCATCAATTTTAGAATAACGTTAGTTTAACTAAAATATATATATATATATATATATATGCACTTTCTGTGATTTCGCCGTTTCTTCTTATCGTTTTGAATAAGGAAATAAAATTTTCTTTGCTTTTCCTTTGCTTATTTTTTAATGATTTATTCTACGTTTTACTGTCACGTGAATAAAATAAGTATGCAGAATTCATTTATTGTGATTTTCTTTAAATCTTGTATTAATATATATTATTTTTATAGGTGTTCACTAATGGTACCAAAAAATGTCGTCATGCCCAGTCGTGGACAGACCCTGTTCACTACGGGTTCATTTGACTTTTAAGGTAGGACCCATTAGAGGACAAAGCTTTGTAATCTCCCAAATTTACAGTTGAGTTAAGTGTTTTTAACGTCGGATTAAAGCTACGAGTTAAACAATTGGCGACGGTCTGGGACTCTGTCCTAGCAGTAGTAAGAAGACATGAAATCACAATTTTGATCTTCTGCGGAGAGGATATTTCCCATGCTTTCTTAAATTTAAAAGGCGGAAAAAATGGGAATTCACTTGAATTATGCAATAATCTCGAGACATTTTAAGTTTTTGCATTCGTGAATATTTTACGTAGGATCCGTGAGATTGACGTTACCATGTTAGCGTTAATTAGATATGCTCTATGTTGTTATAAATTTCGCGTGAAAGACGATATGTTGCAAAAAGGGGAGCCAACCATTCAGTATAACATCAATATATGGTGGTTTGTCTCTGGAGAGCACTTAGGAATGACTCCCAAATGATCGCCAATTGCCAACTACTGCGTACTTTTAGTGCGACAACAAACCAACTCAACCTGAATTTGAGCCTCAACGTCTCTAAGTTGCTGAGGTTGGAATTACGGGCACTCTAAGATTTTTTTTTTCCCCATTGATCCCTCAATTACGATTCTTTCACGATTTTGAAGAATAAATGTACCAATACTAAAGCGACCGAAATTTCAAAAGAGAAAAAAGGGGACAGGGTGACATGGTGACATGGTGACAGCAGCTTTACACAGGAAAAAAAAATATGCTAGGAAAAGAGAAATATTACAAAAAAAAAGGGACGCTAAGTGGCCTTAATTTTAAAGCAGATATTCAAAGTAGTCCACTACTGAAACAGAAATGTGTCGCTACTGGGTTTTAGTATGTCCACGACTGGCTCAATTTAAGCTCTCCAGATTTTAGTTTTTTTTTACATATATAAATGCGACAGTTAACAATTTTCGTAATACAGTCATGTAAAGAAAGATTTAATAAACGTGTGAAACATTAACTATTTCTCGAATCTCTAAAATTTAGAAAAAGAAAATAAATATATCATTTCTGGTACATTCCAAGGTAAAGACAACTATTCCATTACTAATTTAAAGATGAAATTTAAAGGAAATAATTATATATATATATGTATTTATAAAAATACTGCAGTAGTTAAAAATAATAATTAAAATGTATATCTAATGTTATTATATAAATTATTATTATTATTTTTTTTTAATAAAAACCACATGTTTTTATTTTAAATCCGTTTCTTTGAAAATAAATGCAAGAGTAACTATTTCATCAAAATACGTGTTCATCCCTGTATCGATTTCATCCAGAAAGAAAGTTATCTCCTCTAAGATACGCAAACAATGTTTCTTCCCAGAAGGAGGAAAGTTAATTTATTGGAAATGAAGCAGAGAAAAATTCTTTATAGAAAAAGAATTATATGTACATCAAACTCAAAAGTTAAAAGTAATTTACATTATGCTGATGGAATTTGCAATATCTGCACGATATTGATTAAAATTTTCCTCTAAAAAGCTTTGCAACATTTTCTTGTTTTAGATAACGTTGTGTGTAACGTTTTCTTAAAAGATGAATTATATTTTTAAAGTATAGAGAAAAAAATTATTCCCAGTTGTTTGGCTTTGAGAACTTTATATATATAAAGTAAAAAACTCATATGTGTAATTAAATTAAAAAAAAAAAAAAACTTTGATCGTGCTTCAGCTTCTTAATCAATGATATATACATATATTTGTATATATGTATGTATGCATGTATGTTTATGTACTTATGCAATTATTTTCTAAAACTTTGCTGTATATATATATATATATATATATATATATATATATATATATTATATATATAATATATGATATATATGTATATATATACATATATAAACACTTCTACTCAAAAGTTTAGCAAGATTTACAATTGATCAATTTCTTCAATTTAAATGCTTATATCTCTGTGAAATGTTTTCACACATTGGGTATTTAAAGAAATGTGTCTTCCTTTAGGTTTTACAGTAAAAATTGGTTTAAGACAACATTTAGGGGGCCGGTAACAAGTTGAGCAAAATCAATAATGTTTGTAATCACGTCATATCATTAAGTGAATGAAATGATTTGTAACTTTAGGGTATGGTAATATAGACACAGTATGCTTTGCGGAGGAATTTGTGCGACTACAGCATGTTAAAGAACGTATATATTCGTATTTATTTTAAAAGAAAAAAAATGCGTTTTGTTTTATTTATAATATGCAGAGTTTTAAACGAAAATTATTCCCACTTTCAGATAATTTGAAAAATATAAAAGACTTTTTAAACAAGATACTGCAATTGAATTACAATTATCTTAAAGGTCTCATTAAATATGAGCATTTTTATGAAAACATTTTCACTGCGTATGCGCAAAAGATAGACAAATTTTTATTATATAAGTTGAAACCTAGATATATTAGGCAACTTTTGTCAAACGTTCATTTGAATAGAGTAAAAAATAAGCAAATTGTCGGCAAAAGAACGAGCTAAATTTTAGGCATTTTCCAAGAGTTGAAATTTCATAAAAGGTTTTTCACATGCCGCGTAATTAATTTGAAAATCCACTTATGTCAAGGATATTGCAAAAAATCTTTTTTGTGAAAAAATCCTAAAAATCTCACAAATCTTAGTAAATAACAAAAAATATCTTAGATTTACAAGTTATAAGAAGAACTTTAAATTTAAAAAGAGCCTTTAATTCTATTTGAATAAAGAACTATATTCAAACTGTGGTTTTAGAGGTGTGGTAGCTTCTACACACATAATTATTTGCTAAATTAAAACTATTCATAACATAGTTTAATTTCTTTTTACTGTAGATTTACATCTAAGGCATGTTATCTTGTTAAATAACTTGAAATCTGTCTTTCTAATATTAAAATGTAGGGTAAGAGAAAGTTGTGTGAGTGCCAAAGCAGATTATTTTTATAACTTTCCTATGTGTTAAGATAATAATACAAAATGATTTTTTTTTCTATGATTTATATAACAAAGAAATAAAAGGATTCTGATCTAAAGTTTACAGATAACTTTTCTTCACGGAAGCATGAAAATGCATGAAATTTAATTTAAAGGAAATGAGGCAGAAAGATTTCTCATGAAATTGGAACAAATGAAAAATTTTAAAGAAATTTATAAATATCACGTCACAAAAAGTCGAAAATTTATGCTTCATAGATGCTAAAGCTCTGACGATATAAAATACCTTTCATATTTTATGTTACTTTTTTTCTTCTTTATTATGGGAAAAAAGTGTCTTACTCTATAACAAAGTATGCAAATGTATTTGGAAAGTTATTCTTGAATTGTTAAAAACTTTCGCCTGAGAACAAGTTATTATCAAAGATTCGTTTAGAAATTTAAATGTTCTAAAATCTATAGACATACCTCTCTCTATATACATATTTAAAGAAAGAGAAAAATACGTAGAAGGAGATTAATTCAACTGAAGTAATGTTAACTTTGTCTCATTTTTCTGTTTTTTTTTTTTTTTTTTTTTTGTTATTTTTCTGGATATAAAAATAAAACAATTTTTGCCTTATCTCTGTTTATTTCAAAGTGATTTCTTGTAACCTGAGCTTTCTTAAGACGAAAATAAGTGAGCAGGAGTCATTTCACGCGCTAAAAGTTTGACTTTACATTAACACATAATACATTTATTTCTTTACACTACTGGTATCACAAAATGTCATCATGACCATTAATGCACAGATCTGTCCAATATTGGAACATTTTACGAAATCCAGTATTTAGCAAAGCTATGTATTCACATTTTCAGAAGAGATTTGATTTTTAGGAATTAGCCTGCAGATTTCCAGAAAATATCTGAATGCAAAAATGGCTGAATTTATTATACAATGAAATTATCTTACAATGGTCTAATTAAAATGTTTTCATATCGAAGGACCCATTTTAAATCGGTTAATGTGTTATTGAGGCCAATAAAATTTCAAAGATAATGTGTTTTCAATTTATTATAGAATTTTATATTATTTTTTTTATTCATTTACCGCATTCATGATACAGAAATACATATAAATATATATATATATTTCCAATCAGCTCAAATAAATATTTTTTTGCCTTTTACGAAAAAATTCGAAGATGTCCAGTTCTGGAACAGAAAATGTATTCACTACTGTGTTTTAAAGTGCGTACTACTGTCGCATTTTAACTCTCTAGAAAATTAATATTTTTAGAATAAAAATGTTTTAATTAGTATCTTATTAATACAGTCATATACAAAATGAAATTTATAATGTGTCTTAGTCTAATTATAGATTTTGTAATTAAGAAGAGTACGGAACAAATAGCGAAAAAAGTTCCTTAAACTGTCAATAGGGATGCAGATATTTTATTAGAGCTTATGATTAATTATACTTCGGACTTCGGATAGTGTTGGGTGGAAGCACCTGTGGCAAAAGCCACGCATCTTCTTCTACCTAAGGATCCTCTACCTCCTCTAACACAGGACAACACACTGTATAATTTCTGAGGAGAAGTCAGTGCCCGAAAGCGATAGACATGAGAAAAAATGCTTAACGTTGAGTAAAACAGCAAAAAGGTTAAAGGTGGGAGTTCAGAACGAGGCTCGCTTTGGGTCTGCGTCTGTTCACAGGATCGTTATGGTCATACACTGCTAGTGTGTTTAAAGCTGGGTTCTCTAAGGATTCTAGAGCCAAATGAAATTGTACATTTAAGTACTGAATGAAAGTATTGAGAGTTGGAGTAGAAATCTCCTTATAAAATAAATATAATTAACCATGGAAACATACTATAAATATTATCATATAATTATATTGGTGGAAGAGTTACGGAAGAAATTAGGCTGGTAGACACCCTGTATTGCCAAAAATCTATACGTGACAGAGAAAAACTGGTTTCATTTTTGCTTCAGCATACCATAAAACATAAAGATCGGGCAAAATTACAAAATCGAAATTTTAGATGTTGCCTCTTGTAATTCATCTTTATTATAATAATAAAAAAAAACATATAAATAGTAATAATGTTAAACAGTAATATTCGTTTTGGATAATAATATTTTTTTTGGAATATTAATTTTATATATCATATTCAGTCGGCTGCATCTAACATGTTAAAAGGTAACCGTTTAACATAATTAAAAGATTGTAAAAAAAAAAAAAAAAAAAAAAATGTAGTTTAAAGAATAATTATAATTTTTAATTTCCTATTTTAAAACTAAAAATAAATGATTACAAATAAATAAATAAATAAATATAAAGATATCATTTCACAGACACAGTTACTGAAATATAAACTTTTTTTTTTTTCTTTTTGAAGAAAAATCATGCATTCTTGTTTAAAATAACATAATTTGTAATTTTTCTTATTACAATCCAAAAGTGTTTTTCAAAAATTAATTAACTACTATATGAAATTTTCTTTTAACATGAATGCCTTTTAATTTGCTTAAATTTTACATACTTGTTTTAATTATTTAATTACTTATGATAGTGCTTTAGATTTTTTTAAAATTTAAATAAGCAATCAAGGGTATATAATTTAAAAGATCAGACAATATTTTGTCTTAATTATTTTTAAAATTAAGAAAATCTGATATAAAAAAACTTTCTTTTAATATGCTAAATTTTATTAAACCTTTAATCCCTCAAATTATTTCTTCTCTGTAACAATTAAAAAAAAAAAAAATCACTTTCTTTTTAAAATATTTAATAACTTTCAGCTGTAGTTAGTTACTTTGAATATAACATCACTTATTTTAATAATATAATATTTTTTGTACACTTATTCTGAAAAATAACACGGAAGTTTCTTTCATTAACATATATATATAATTTGTATAGTAGAGAAAAAAAAATAATTATCCAGTCTTAAAGTTTAATATTTCCTCTATAAAATTCCAAATATAGACATAATGTAGAAAAATACAGTCATCTGCAAATGTTTAAGACCAGTAGCCGATTTTCAGTATTTTAACACATTGCATAATTTGTACAGATTATTGCGTCATCTCATGTGTTGACTCATTCTACTGTACAAATAAATGTGGCCGGCACGTTTGTCGCCAGTTGTTTACTGGATTTTGTCGTAGATAATGCTGTTGTGTAATTATTGTAATGGGTAAAAATCATTCACTTACTGTTACAAAATATTGACACTGCATAAAATTGGATTTTCTGAACATCAAATAAGTTCGAGGGCAAATGTGAGCAAGACATAGCTGTGTATCAAGTTATTAGTGAATTTAAAATTTCGGAAAAATTTGTGGACCTTAAGAGAAGCGGTCGCCCTAGAAAAACGAGTGCATGTGATGATCATGCGATAAGAAGAATGGTCGTACGAGAACCAAAAACCTCCTGTAGCACGATTAGATATTCTCAGGCTGTAAAAGGCGCCAACGTTAGTTTCTATTTCAAGATGTTTGGGCAAAGAATTTGGTTTATCATCCCATAAACCTTCAAGGAAACCTCGACTCCAAGTATGAAAAAGAAAAGACTGACTTTCGCCAGACAATATCAGAATTGGACAGTACGGCAGAAGATTAGGGTCTTATTTTCTGATGAGTCAAGTGTGCAGCAATTTTCTGCACGTGCTACAAATGTTCGCTGCTCAAGGGGAGAAAAGATATGATATGAGATATACGATTCAAACTGTGAAACATCCTCCAAGCCAAATGATATGTGGTGCAATGTCTGTGTCCAGTACTGCTAGTCTGTATTTTATGCCACCTAAAACCACTATGAACGGAAAGCGGTACCTTAATTTGTTATGTGAGAAGTTGTAGCCTTACATGCGTGTTCATAAATGTTAAATTTCTACGCATGATAGGGTCCGTGTCACTAGATGACGATTGTCAAGAAATATCTGAGGTCACTTCTTGACTGGTCATGTAACAGCCTATATTTGAATCCAATAGAGAATATGTGGTGTATTGTGAAAAATAAAGTTGCTGATAAGCAACCGCCTACGGCTGCGGCACTTGTTGAAGTAACAAAGCATATCTGGTGCACATACATTTCTAAAGCTTACTGCAAGTCTCTTATTTGTCGCATGCCTAAGAAGATTGCTCAAGTTATTAAAAACAAAAGAGGTCCTACAAAATGTTGACTTTAGTTATTGTAAATAACCATGTACAGTTTATTTTGTAATTTTATATGTTAAATATGTATGTTATTTTTGCGGAATTCTATTAAATCTGATTTTTCTATAGGTGGTCTTAAACTTTTTGAAATGACTGTATGATTTTCTTATTTAAATATTAACGAATGTTACCAGAATTAACAATAAAGAAAACGATAAGAGTGCCCATATACACCGAAGATCTATTAAATTATGACTATCCCATATGCTAGAGCAATAAGCTAGAACAAATACAAAACTAAGGGGTAGTGATTTGTAGTGTGTAATGAGCCCACGTAATGTCCTTTCACACGTAGACAGTTTAGAGGCATAATGAGAAAACGCAGCTGATTTATCATTTTTCTCTAAAAGTTGAATCGTTATTAATCGGGCGCTTGAGAACAAAACCCGCGGCACTTGAGAATTGAACCCTTTTTATAAACGGTGTGTTCAGACCATTTAAACGGACAACTTGCGTGGAAATTTTGTGAGTACTTATGGAATGTAGACTACATGAAATGGACGAAATCTGTAATAGATGTACAGTCGGTAACAAAAGTCTCAGAACACTAGCAGAAATTCCTATATAAAAAAGTACACTTAATACAGTTTTGTTAAATAAATCCTTGTCAAATCCTGTTCTTAGTCAGTCGAAAAACTGGATTCGACAAGGATTTATTTAACAAAACTGTATTAAGTGTACTTCTTTTACATACTAATTTTTGCTAGTGCTCGGAGTCTTTTGTTACCGACTTTAGCCTTATATAGGATGCACTATGAGGAGACCTTTTACACTACAGCACAAAAACTATGGATGACTTTTTTACACACTCGCCCACACGGGTTTTACTTGTTATTTCGCCTAATTTCATTTTGCATCAGGAAAGTATTAACATAAATGGCGAGCACCTTTAGAACTGCAGTTCTTCACATATTAAGATGTTCTCCATCCCTGGAGGCATTTCCTTTTTATATAGGACTGCAAGACTTCGTGTGCTCGAAAGAGCGGAAAGAAAGACGCAAAAAAAAAAAAAAAAAAAAAAAAAAAAACTTATCGAAAGTGGTGTATGAATAGTGTAAGGACACGTTTCCGGTTAGTAGTTTGTAGATAAATAGTGAATACTTATACGGTATGTCTCAATACACAGTAGTTAGTAGACTACTGCGCATGTTTCTCGTCCCTGCACTGACGGGCATCGTTGTACACAGTGACAGAAAAATAGTCACCTGTCCAGATGAGTCACATTTATTGATCAATTACATTGACTGCCGATTTCTAATATGCCAATTTCCAGCAGAATCCCTGGCCCCCGGTGGACAGTTCGTCGGATATAAGGCGGTGATAGCATTTTAATGGTTGTTGAGATGTTTGTTATGGAATACATTAGGACCCTTCATTTTTATAGAAAGATACCTCATGTATGAGCGGTATTCAGTTCATTTTGCAAACCAGGTACACCCCTCCAAGTCAATAGAGTTCCATGTTGGTGCTGGTGTTCATGAACACGGTAATGCACATGTCACAAGAGCCAAATCGTCATGACTAATCTGAGGGACATTCTGGAAAATTTAAAATTTATTTTGGCCTTCGATCTCACTTAACAAGAATTAAATAGAATGTTTGTGGTTACGGCTAAAAAAAAAAAAATAGAATTTGTGCTCCAGGCTACTACCACGCAAAGTGTTGGAATTATAGACTAGTTGGCGAGTTCATGGTACCTTATATCTTATAACTTACCTGCAACTTGTGAGTCAATGCTTATACGGATATGGGCGGTTTTTAAGTGCGAAAGATAGTCCAATTACAAATGGAACAGGTGGTTTATAATAAAAGGATTTTTCAGTGTATAGATGTCCTATAGTTTAAATATCGCCCTTATTTTGTATGAATATAAATTATTATTTCCTAATGTTTATTTGTATCAACTAATATATACGGCAAATTAAAAAAAATATATATATATATTTTTTTTCGAAACTTTAAAAAAAAAAAAAAAAAAAAAAAAAAAAAAACTGTTCAAACACTATGTAAAATATATAAATTATATAGTGTTATTTGTTAACACTTAATAAATAAATTATGGTATGGTTCCACTCGATTCCAAAAATTTAATAGATATTAGACATTCAAACAAATTTAAATCATCTAATAATTGAGTAAAAATTTATTAAAATAAAACATTAATAATTATTAATTCGTTTGTAAAATTAAAAATATTTTATTTTACTATACTTCTCATGTTTTTGGCGGAAATTTCTCCTAGATTATATAAATAACGCATCGTAGGTGAATCATCTTACTGGTATATTAGTCGTAATTTTATCGTAGTTTTTCATAATAATTATATAATATACAGTCGGTAACAAAAGTGTCCGAACACTTGGAAAAATTCCTATATGAAAAAAGTACACTTCATACGGTTTTGTTAAATAAATCCTTGTCGAATCATGTCCTTAGTCAGTGTGAAAACAGGATTCGATAAGGATTTATTTAACAAAACCGTATGAAGTGTACTTTTTTTACATAGGAATTTTTGCTAGTGTTCGGACACTTTTGTTACCGACTGTACTTAGTCAATGCATCATTATGAACTAAAAGTTTTAAATTTCATTTTAACTACTTTAAATGAATTTTTAGCTAGCACAGTTCTGCATGATAGATGTTCATTATACCTAAATTACAACGGTATAGTTTCAGTCATGCGAAGTACAGCATAATAGCACCACTGTTTTAAAACGCACTAAAAAACAATTAGAAGAACTTTAATTAAATGGTTCATTATGTATATATATACATATGTATAAAATACGTTTAATTATATTTTACGTTATATTGCCAAAAAAAAAAAAAAAAAAAAAAAAAAAAAAATCTGGCATGTTGTGGCCACCACAAGACATTCTTCTATATTTACCTATATGAATTCTTCTATATTTACCTAGCTATTCTATAGAAGTATAAGAATCACAAAATCAAAATAATACTTCTTCTATCCAAATAAACTTTTCATATTATAACTCAGTCCACGAAATAAATCTAAAATATCATTTGTATAAATTTTCCAAAGCTTTTGCTTGCTTTCACATACAATGACAATATCTCAAATCGTATTTCGTCTCAGATCTGTCTGACACTAGGTACTGTTATCAACTATATAGAATATAAGTTGTGGTGATAAATGGTTAGAAATTTTACGACACTGTGACTTGGTATTTTATACTTTTGTCTATAAAAAGTCCTAAATATTTTGACTCAAAAATAATATTTCTTGAAATACATATTACGAAATAAATAATTTGGATTTCTTTTAATATTTAACTGTTTTTTAATTATATTAACAAAACGTCTGAAAAAATATAAATTTTAATTTTTTTTTTTTTTTTTTGAATTAGTTATTAATTTAACCACAATGTGTAATTCTGAAATTTTTAATAGGTCGAATTACGAGTATTAACGTGTACTGTAAACTTATAGTTTTTATTCATGTATTTAACACAAGGCGTAGTAAACAGCTTAAAACAAATGGCTTATGTTCAAAGACAAAAGCGTTTTAATTATTTTTCGAAATAAAAATTATTTCATTAAACAATAGGAGTGACTTCACATGACTTTCAAAATATTAATTTATTAATGGTTGGCTAATTAAATTAAAGAGATGAAGAAAATATAATCGATGAGATCAATAAGCTTAATCGAATACAGCGTTTAACGCTATTGCATTTGAAATATTTTGAGCCGATAGGTCATAGTGATAAAGAATTTTTCGTTGTTAATTGTAAATATCTATAAGTGCTATATTCACCAAGATCTATACAATTCGTGCGATGGTAACCTAAAACATTTATATGAAATTGAACTCAATAGTAATAGGTATTTTGAAGCTATCATACTTTAAATCCTTTGATCGATAAGCCATAATGATAAATCATTTTTCGGTGTGTCCCTGTAACAGACCTATTAGTGCTAGATTCAGCAAAATCTATACAGTTTCTGTTATAGCGCCTTATAACATGTAAATAAATTTTCAGTAAATCAAATAAGGAATTTATACGCTATTGCTCTTTAAGTGATTTGAGCCGATAATCCGTAATGATAAAGAATTATACTTTGTGTCCCTGTATAATATCTATAAGTGTTAGATTCACCAAAATTAATGCAGTCCGGTCTACTGTGAACTGTGAACTATAACTTATGTACCAGCTTTTAGCTATTCAAACACAGCATTTAGGCGATATCATGTTTACTTCCACACATACATACATACAGACCCACATACGTCCGTTATATAAAACCCTAGATATCTCTAAAAAAGTGCCTCGTGTTAGGCCAAAGTGTTAGGTGTACCATAAAATGTAATGACAGCTACAAATATAATCTTGCAATATTTCAGAATCATCCGTTTTTTGAAGTATGCGAGATATAAAACCCATTTCGCAAATCAGGATTACAATACTTTCCTTACATGTGTACGTTCGGGAAGTAAAACAGAAATATATGCAGTTATTAAGGTAATCGAGATATTTTCTGGTGAAACAATTTGCGTTATTATTATGTAATTTCTTTAAAGTTTGTTTTAAAATAAATTAAGATTTTTTTTTCCACAATTTACTTTTCTGTATGTTTTCCATGATTGACAGCAATTTCTTTCTAGGTTGAGTAAATGTTGGATATTATATTCTCATATGGGATCATACCTGACTTTACACTCTGACCCAGGATGGTTGATAAGATATGAAGTAGCGTTTGATATTTTAGTATTTATTTGGCAGCTTTCAGATCTACAATTCTAATGGCTTTTGTCTCGATTGATCAGTATAACATTAATTAACAGAGCAAATACACAATATATTTAAAACAGAACGTCTCAAAAATGCATTCACGCACCATGAACGAACCCTGGACCTGGGTATTTGAAAAGCAGCGCCTTACGGACCAAACTACTAGGCCGTTGTGCCGTGATATTAATTTTTCTCTACTAAAAATAATAATAAATAAATAAAATAAATAAATATATTTTTGCTTCAGTTCATATTTCATATAATGGAGAAAAGTATTATTTCTACATAACCACTTTTTTTTTTAGGACTGAGGGCCTATTAGTCTCAATCTGATATTTTTGCGTTGTCGATTTCGATAGTTGGACATTTGTCGAAATCTAAACTTTATCGAAAATATAATTGAATAATTTGAATGCTATGTTATAATTTGAAAAAAGGAAAAAAAAAAAAAAAAAAAAAAAAAAAAAAAAAAACTAATCCTTTGTCCTAAACTAAATTCTGCTTTTGCCAGAATTTCGTCAAAATCTTTTTTTTTTTTTTTTTGTTATTATTATTGAAAGAAAAAAAAAATCAATAATAATCAGTATCGTTACAAGCGATATTGAAAAAGTTTCTTTTTTATTAATTTTGAATTAGGAAATAAAAAGTGCGCGTGAAATAATATGAAATAAAAGTAAGTAAAAACTAGTGTGTTGTGGCCACCACAAGACTTTCTTCTATATTTTCCTATATACATATTCAATCAGTAACAATATATATATAAAAAAAAAAAAAAAAAAAAAAAAAAAAATACGATTTTTTTCTAAGTTTTTTTTTTTTTTTTGTTAAATGTAAAAAAAATCGATAACTTTGTTTTAAATTATCACAGATTTATAGTTCAACCATTCGTTTTAAAGGTATTGACGAGATCTTTCGAAAGATACCCATCTTGAAAGTTTACCACCCCGGGGGGTACTTCCCCCCCATGGGGGAAAGCGATGCCCCCACATGCACAGAAATTTTTTCCAAGTTAAGTATTACTATTATGAATAACTCATACTAATTTTACAATCACAAGTTAAAAATAACTCTCATTATGTACATTTATACGAAATTTTGTCCTATACTGCCATGTTAAATATTTAGAAAAAATGCGATCACAGCGCCACCTGTTGAGCCAATGATCCCCAAATGTAATCAGCACCACTTTATGTCGGGGACCAACTAAATACCAAGTTTGGTTAAATTTCGTTAAAAAAAAAAAAAAAAATTCTAAGTTTTTTTTTTTTTTTTTGTTAAAAGTAAAAAAATTAATAACTTTGTTTCAAATTGTCACAGATTTATAGTTCAACCATTCGTTTTAAAGGTATTGACGAGATCTTTCGAAAGATACCCATCTTGAAAATTTACCCCCCCCCCGGGCCCCACATGCACAAAATTTTTTTCGTAGTTAACTACTACTATTATCAATAATTCATATTAATTTTACAATCACAAGTTTAAAATAACGCTCATTATGTACATTTATACGAAATTTTGTCTTATACTGCCATGTTAAAAGTTTACATAAAATTCGATCACAGCGCCATCTGCTGGGCGATTGATCCCAAAATCTACTCAGACCCTTTCCATGTCAGGGTCCAACTATACACCAAGTTTGGTTCAATTTCATTCATCGGTTCGTAAGATACGGTGAAAAATACGAAATTTTGCAATCACAGCGCCACCTGCTGGACGATTGATCCCCAAATCTAATCAGCACCATGCCCCGTCAGGTTCCAACTATATACCAAGTTTGGTTGAACTTCATTCATTGGTTCGTGAGATACGGTGAAAAATACGAAAATTTGCCCTATACAGCCATGTTAAAAATTTACATAAAATACGATCACAGCGCCACCTGCTGGGCTATTGATCCCCAAATCTAATCAGCACAATGCCCCGCCAGGGTACAACTATATACCAAGTTTGGTTGAATTTCATTCATTGGTTCGTGAGATACGGTGAAAAAACGAAACCACAGACAGACACACAGACACACAGACAGACAGACGGACATTTTTAAAAAACTATCAATTCGTGTTCAGGACATCCCAAAACGTGTAGATCCGTCAAAAAACGGAGGTCGAAAATTTTCGCGAATTCAATACTTTCTCTATGTTACATATAGAAGAAAGTAAAATGAATTTAATGATTTAATGTTTTTGTTTTTGTTTTTCGGGGGCTGCTCATGCATATAAAAAATGTGCATTAAAACGAGTCAAAGAAGGAAACGAAATAAGTATTGAGTTATATTACAATAAATACGATATATAATATGATACGATATATTAGACCTATCGTCCAGGGTTAGTAGGCATTTTCGTTGAAAGAAATAGTTTGTTCGTTCGGTGCAACTTGCATATTAGTCCCGTGAGGTACAACTTTCACATTAGTTCCTTGAGGTACAACTTTCACTTTAGTCCGGTCAGGTACAACTTGCACATTAGTCCCCTTTAAATATAGTGACCAGCGAAGCTGGCAAAGCATTCGTTGATTCACTACCTCAATTGATTTTCTGTTTTTAATTTTTTACTTACTTTTTTTTTTTTCTCAGTTCGAAGTACAAAGTTCAATTGTATTTTTCGGGCAGACTTTAACTAGCTTGTAAATGTGTACTTGTTTTTTTTTTTTTTTTTTTTTTTTTTTGCATTAGCTACATACTTGATAATATTTATAATTTATTCCAGATTAATGAATTAGCTCTGCTTGATACAAAGATAGTGAGAAGTTATTATATTTTTTAGCGTGAACATTTTGCTTACATTATGCAAATTGTTACAACTTTAGCTAACGCAACATCTGTTTATTTTTTTTTCTTCAATTCCTTAAGAACATTTATATGGTTTTTATTTTTAAAAAGTTATTGGCGAGCTAATGTAGCCAAATTGTCCATTGATAATAGTTTAGAGGAGGTCGTCGGATATTATTTTACGCCCCCCCCCAAAAAAATAATAAAGTTCCAAAATTCACCACCAGGGGAATGGTGCTGCGTGCACTAACGTTAAATCTTTATCTACACATTATGAAACAGACAAGAAGTGTATTTGATACATGTTTTTTAAACGTACTTAACAGTACTTTTTAGTTACATAACAGTATTTTCTTTTTCTTATTAGGACTGAGGACGATTAGTCTCAATCTGGGATTTTTGCGGTGTCATTTTTTTTCTCACATTCGTTTATTAAAAAGACATACATTTAATAACAATTTTTTTTTAAATAAAGTCATTAATGATTTTAGACCATGAAAAAATCTTTAAAATCAGTTTTGTAAAAATTTAAAAATCTAAATTTTGATACCGTCTGCAGGTTTCCAAATTATTTTAAGTAAAAGAAATATTAATATTCTAGCATAAGAAGAAATCTCCTCTAGTATGATTAAAACTGACTGAGGTATCCCATCATTAAAAATGAACTGGCTACTTGGAATCATATACAAACCGAAGTATGGGAAGTATTAATATTCACTACAAAATAACAGATTTTTTATTTATTTATTATTTTTTTTAAACTTATCCTTTACTGAAAATTGAAATCATTTGTAAAAATAATAATTTTAAAAATTAACGAGTTTGGTCAAAAGTAATAGGGGAGAGTCGGCGATAATGAGACCCCATAAAATAAGGGAGTTAATTGTTTAGAACTTTTTCAATGAACCACCAACAATAGAAAAACACAAGCATTGATTTTTTTTCTTTTACATTAACATGTTAAAAGCAAAATATTTCTCTGGATCTTTAATAAACATTTGTTTAAATTAACACTTAAATTTGTTTGGTTTTGACAGTGTTGCACGTGATGATAATGTTTTTATTCAATGTTGTTAGTTTGATATCATTCTTATTTTTCAGTCATAAATAATTAATTAACATTAAAGCTAAATACAATTCAAAATGATATGGGAGTAATGGCACATTTCAGTTGGGGGATAATGTGATATGTCTCATTAGAGCAGAGGGCCAATTTAATGTGTCCATTTTTAAATATTATATTACAAAAGGATTAAGATGGATTCTACACATAAGAATTTAATGACTGTGTTTTGCATTACTGAAAGTTATTTATTAAATTGCAATAAGTATGTGACTGAAGATTTTCTGATTTTATTTGCAAAAAAATATCTATATCCTGAAATTGAAGTAATCGTGTCATTTACACCATCGGTAACACTTAACTTAAGCATTTTGAATCAGAAGTGACAAATGGTTCTAGATCATTATTAAAACCAATTACACCTAAAACAGATTGGCCGTATTCGAAAGCCCTAGAAAAAACATCTACATTTGGTGGAAAGCAAAGAAAATGTAGAATCCGCACAAATGCATCAGAGAAAAAGGAAATTGAATATAGTTATAAAAAAAAGAAAAACACTTGGTAAAACATATGGAGAAATCAATCCAAAAAAAACCCCAATTAAAAACAAAATGTCTGTGAGGTAGAAGATCGTGACAGTAGTATATCTCTGCATGACTCATCACAGGACGAGAAACCCTATTCGAAAATAGCATAATATTAAAAACAGTATAATTACAAAATAGAATTGTGCATTATATTGTATCTTGTATAATGACCGCAATAAATATGCACTAAATAAATGTGCACTTACTAAGTTATCACTAATCTTTTATAGAACTATTTAAAGTTGTTGTATATTTAAAAAAAAATCTAGAAATTTTATAAAAATCAAATTTTTCACAGAAAAATAAAACATATTCTATTAGCCCCAGTTTCCCCATACACTTTCTTTATTATAAAAATTGAAGTAAAAATGTAGTATTAAGTAAAATATCTAATTTAACTAATCTTTATAAATTGGAACACAAAATATAATAATTCATGAATTTCATATTACCGTCAGGTATATATCTTTCTATTTCTTTTAAAGTTACATCTAATTTTTATATTTTATGAGATAAACTGAAAACGGCGAGTTGTTTGTTGTTATCTCATTTTTTGTTAACGGTATTTCTTTCAACAAATTCCCATTATCTAAATAGTTTCTCCTGAAAAAATTCTCTCTAATATATTGCCCTTTAGTATATGATGAAATATCAGAAATAAATTACCCGTAAATTTTTATTTGCTATTTATTTGATTACAGAATACTCTACGGTTTTTTAGAAACTGTTTTATATATTCAAAAGCTTTTGATAAAATAAATATTTTTTCTTTTCTTATCATTTTTCCCCTAACGCACGCATAATTTAACAAAGTGTAAAATTCTACAGTTGGAGGATTTTAAGTTATTGATTACGTCATTTTTAGAAACCTAGAATATTTTATTAGGATGTTTTAGTTTGGTAATCAAAACTTTGAATGAAAGCGAAAACCGTCTTATAGAATAAGTAATTTTTCCATTTTTATTTTGGTGTACTGTGCAAAATTAATCTTTTAAATTTAAAATTTCTTATATTTGTGGTATATTGTTCCGTTCATAAATAAAAATGCATTTAATTATATATGTACTATTAATACAGAAGAAAAAAACCAACATATGCGTAATTGTGACGCTCTGTTAATGGAAAAAAAGCACCAGACTGAGAAAAAGATAGAAATAGATTCAAAGAATCGATTTTATTAATTAATTTATGAATTTCTAATTAATTAATTGTTACAATCATTCGATAATTCATAATCACTTTTACTAAAATTATATCTCATTATACGGGAAAGTGTTTTCTTTTCTGTAGAATAATAAGCAATTGTTTTTATTTACTAATGAATACACATAATTAAATTGCATTCCTCGATAGCAACTATAGATAAATTTCGCAATGAAGCAGCATGTTTTATTTTTCTTATTCCCAATGAATACTTGGTAACTCCAAACGAATAAATGGTGCCGAATCCTTATAGCAGATTGTAAGAAATAGCCTTTATAGAAAAAAAATTAAATTACTTTTTTATATCTAATCATGTTTTCACAATCTTACTTGATTATTATCTTTATATTAATTAAATATTAATATCTATACTATGTTATACAAAAATGCGAAAAAGAAAAAAAAGTCAATACTAGTCCATTTTTATTTATTTATTTATTTATTATTATTATTATTATTTTTTTTTTTTTGAATGAAAAACATTGACTAAATTATTAATAAGGAAAAGAAAAATCTAATTTTACAAATATATAGGTAAAAATGGAATTTTGTTTTCATCCAAGGGTAGTTAAGAAATTGAAATACATTATTTTATATTTAGAAGCCTATTTTTGGAATACCATGGATTATAAGACATTACATATATATATATATATATATATACTAGCAGGCTCTGCCCGCTTCGCTGGTCATTATATTGAAATGAATCCCCAAAACAGCATATCATTAATAATAATAAAATATCTTAAAAAAGAAAAAAAAAAAAAAAATCATTAAAATCCGTCAAAATCTAATTTTAAGTTCCTGCTACTTTCTGTCGCGGTATTCCCGATCGTCACAGTCGAGTCTGGAGCCCCAATGAATTCGGCAGTCCCTTACCTGCTTTTTACTCCCCCGCCCTGGCGGTTACAGTTGAAAGTTTTACAAAATCTCATCAAAGTGCATATTTCGCACACTTAATTAACACCCACACACCAAAATTCGCCATTCTTAGGTAATTTGGACGGATTTAAGCTTCAAAATGTGGTTTTTGTTCCGCCCGCAGCAAGAGGAAGGGGGGGGGGGTAAATTTCCAAAATTACTTTATATTGCATGTTGCATACACATACCTAACCGACACATAAAAAAATTGAGATCCTGAAATTATTTAAAGCTGAGCTATGCTTTAAAACTTTTTTTTTAAGCTCTCCCCCCTTTCTTAAAGGAGGGAAGGAGGAGGGAATTTCGCAAAATCTCTTCATACTATGAGTTAGATACATATAATCGTCCCTTACATAAAAAATGTCCAACCTTAGATAATTTAGTGCAGCGCTACGCATGAATACATGTTTTTGCCCCCCATTCTCCAAAGGACGGTAGGGTGGAATTTCATAAAATCCCTTTGTAGTGTGTGTTCAGTTCGATTTCCTCGTGTGTTGAGTACCCTTCTTCTAAAACCTTTTCCCTTCCCTCCCCCCTTAAAAATCCAAAATTCCAAAATCGCAGAAAATAATTTTTTTGTACTCAAGTCTGGTCTTTCCATCTGCAATTTCTTCACCGTTAAGTAATTTGGAGCCGAGTTAAGCCTTCTGCCCCCCAAGGGGGACAGGGGGGGGGGGTATTTTGCAAAGTTCCGTCTTAGTTGGGGGTCAGGCTCCGAAAACCAACCTGGTCACTAAAATTAGTGACCCTCTTTCCCACAGAATCGCCATGGCAGTGTTGAGTCAGTGAATCAGTGAGTTTACTCTTTTATACGTACAGATTTGTTTATATTTTTATGGACTACTTGGCTTAAGGTTGCTGTCCCAAAAATAGAATCCTTGGCGTAAAATGTCCTATCTACTTCAGTATTAAAATTAAAAATATACCCAGGATTATCAACTAATAAAGCTCTTTAATACAGATCTGAATTAGCTTTCATTTTCTTATTATTTAATTTTGATAATAACGTTATGTTGACATGTGCCTAAGCAAATTTAATATATTTTTATTATTATTATTATTATTATTATTCGCGAGAAATATTCTTTGGCAACAATTAAAAATTAAAATAAATTATTTTAAAGTTTTATTATAGAAGAAATATCTATATTATATATTAATTAAAAATTTACGTTTTTTTCGGTATAAATAGTAGCCTATGTCTTATTCCAGACAATTATCTATCTCTGTACAAAATTTTATCCAGATCCGTTTAGCCGTTGTGGCGTGATTGAGAAAAAAACATCCATCTAAACTTTCGCATTTATAATATTAGTATAGATTAGTTATCATGTGCATGTGTTAGATTGAGTTATTTTGCTGTCAAATTGACAAAATTTAAATTTTGAATTTCAAAACTCTGTCGTTCTTGGCGCTTATTGTATTTGGTGATCAAAAACGTAATACGAAAATATGCATGCCAGATGTATATTTTCGTAATATACATTGTACGAAATATTGTTTCATATTATTCATTACTCTCTTAATATAAGTTGTTAAAATAACCATGATTATTGAAAGGAATTAAATTATGTTCGCCAAATAATTTGGCGATATTTTTTTTTCTGTTAAGGATGACCGATATCAAATCTATTCCGCTGCAACATATTAGTATCTTATATCAGATACTTTATTTAGACATTTGAAAACAAATTTGACTTCAAATTATGATAGAATATTTATCATTTTCCTTTTAATTAGTATATTAGTTGGATATTTATTGTGTAAATATCATCTTTTGAAATGAAATGCTTGTGTTTTCAATCGAATATGGAAATTTGCCATTTTTTTTCCCCTAGAGTTTTGAAATTAAAAATTCAAATTTTGTCAATTTTACAACAAAAATAACTTAATCTAACGCATGGGCATGATAATTAATACATACCTATACCTAAATATGCGGATTAAAATCGAGAAATAATTTTCCGAGATTTTTAATAATTTTTTACAAAAAATCCAAAGGACGTTTAACATAGGAAATATTTTTCTTGCATCCACGAACGGCCAGTGACGTCATCACTTCGCTTGCGTATTAGCACTTTATCAATGTGTAAAAGAAATTTTTAATTAAAAATGACGTCAATTTTTGTGAGATGCATAATTTTTTTTTTTTTTTTTTATAATTTTTTATCGTTCACGTTTAGATAAATGTATTTATTTTCCTGTTGAAAAAATAAATAAATTCGTTTTTTTCTTTTTTTTTTTTTTTTTTTTTTTTCTGGCAACAATTAAATTATGGATAAATATAAATGGCTAATTTTTTCCGATTATTAGCTTACAAAATTGCTATTTTATGCATAAAAATCGCAAAAACAAATTTTTTTCGGAATAAAACGTAGCCAACTTTTTAAGTTAGGGTATAAGCTATCTCCATTACAAATTTCATCGAAATCCGTCGAGCAGTTATGGCGTGAAACTCAGTCAAATAAATTCACGGACATTCACATTTATATATATATAAGATATATATATATATAATACTTTATGTGTATGTGGGGTATAACAGTTGCGAACAATCAGCATAAAAAAGAATTATTAAATTTCATTGACATGTTCAAAAGAGTATTGAGTTATAACCAGAATCCTACAAAAATCTACAATTAAGCTAATAAGATAAAATGAAGGAGAGTCGAAGGGGAGAAAAGAAGTTTTTTGTTTTATATATTTTTAAATTTCTAGCTTTATATAATACTTTGTTCTACAATTGTCAAAAAAAAAAAAAAAAAAAAAAAAAAAAAAAAAAACATATTATTATTAAATAATAATCTAATTTATTAGTTGAATAAAGCTTCAATTCATTTTTGCATTTATTTCAATAGTAGAATAAATTTTAACTCTGTGTGCAAGCAGAAAAAAGCGTGCACATGAACCTCGGTTGGGATTCCAATTTCTTTCGACAATATTTTTCACTCCTGGCTTATATAGGGGGTTCGGGTTTCCCCTACCTTAGTAGCGTCTTCTCATGGCACACGAACCTTGGTTAGTGAAAGAAACTGAGGCTAAAGGAAAACTTTTTATGGGTTCAGTAAAGGGAAAGATATACGCAGGAAGTTAAAGAGACAAAATTCTGGTTTAAAAGATATGATTATTGTGGTGAAATGGGGGTGGGAGGAGAAATCGCCGGATAGGTCCTGTACGATATAAGATAGGGACATGTGATGTAAAAATCAGAATTGCGGCTTCAGAAAAAAAAAAAATATATATATATTTTTAAACATTTAAGACCCTTTCTTTCTTTCTACTAGTCAGATCGAATTTTACAATTGCTTTAAACATTCCCCGGACAACACGGATTATGTTGCGCGAGTATCTCTGTCCAGTAGGAGTTTCTTTCTTTCTTTTTCTATTATAAACAAACGTATTAATATTCGATTTTATATGAGACACGATATTTTAGCCTATCACATTTTTATTTTACTTATAGTAATATTGCAATAGTTTTATTCACATGTAAGTAATCTTTTTAAGTCAATTAATAAATGAATAAACAGATAAATGAGTGTGTAAATACCTTTTTATTGGCATAAGCTTGATATAAAATAATAAGCAATCATAAAACTTTTACAAATGTTTTAGTTAATATCTTTTATTTAATTGAAGAAATTTGATAAAATATTATCATGTCGAATCACTTAGATTAGTTCCCATTATTTGGTGGTGTAATAGCGGAGAATTACATGATAATGTTCAAGATTCCAGGATAATATGAAAAGGGTATATTTCAAAAGTAACTACATTATTTAAATGTAGATGGCGTCACGAACCATTATATTAAAATATTTTAACTGTCGTTCTATTGGTTAGATCAAGGATTTTAATAATTTTATACCTTTCCCGGACAAAGCTAATAACTTTTCAAAAGACCACATATAAATCTGTCCAGTAATTATTTAGACTACAGTGAAAAATCATATTAGTATTGTGCTATATATATACATAATTTGTTAAACATACATCTAGGCTGACAAATACTTATGAAAGGTGAAGTCCATAAACTTAAAACTTTTTTACATAAATACATTTTATAATAGTAGCAAACATAATAAAATAAGTAGTTCAGTTAATTAAAAAAAGCTTTCAGTGATATAAACTTTTCTACAAATAAATAAATAAATGACACCATAAGTTAAATTTAGTTCAGTATTCAAATTACTCACATGAAAATAAAATATATATAAAATCTTCAAAAGTAAATTATGTAAAAATTACAGATTTTCATCTAAATGTACTCTTAAAGAACAAAAATAAATTAAGAAATTTAGGTGGAACACTTCATTTTAATTCATTTCAGGTCATTTTGAAAAGTACGGGGCCCAGTTTTACAGTCAAAAAATGAGATAAAAAATAAATTCAAAATGAAAATTCAAAATTTAAAATTTTACAGATTCAAATTAATAGTCATCTGTACTAAACTAAATTCTTTCTTTGACATAATTTTTCCTTATTTATTTATTTACATTGTTTTATTTATTTTAATTTTAATTAATTAATTAATTTTATTTTATTTTATTTGAGATGAAAAAACGATCTAATTTACTTTGTATTACTTTTGGAAGAATTTTAAAATTTTAAATTATTTCACAGATAATTGAAAATATCATGATTTATGCAAATCATAAGATACACTATTCAGTGTTTTAAAAAGTGTTCTCTGCACAAAAAATAAATTTATAAAAAATCGCTTACAAAGAGGAAAGTGTTAAATAAGTTTTAATTGATTGGCTGGTTGGTTGGTTGCTTTTATTGGCGCAAGGTCCACAATGGGACATGCTACGCCAAACTGTGATGAATGAAAAACAAAGGCTAAAAAAGAAGCTTCTGGATGGGTTTACCCACCCAGATGATCAAATGAGAAAAAAATAGTAAAATAACACAGGGTGAAACATATAAAAGATGACAAAAGTACAAAAATAGTACAAAACAGAGTAAAGAGTGTATAAAGTAAAAACAATACAAAGAGTCATGAACAGTGTATATAATAAAAACAATATAAAGAGTTATGAGCAGTGAATACATAGTAAAAACAGAAGTAAAAATAGATAAACGGTAAAAAAAAAAAAAAAAAAAAAAAAAAAAAATCGTAGTAAAACCCAGCCTCTTTTAAAAAGTTAGTCAAATTGTAATGAGGATTAACACCTAAAAGGCTTGTCAGATTTGGTGATGATGAGTTGAAATAATGCCTGTACAGATGGCGTAAGCACGGACAGTCAGTTAAAATATGACGAATGGTAAGTGAACTGTAATGACATTTCGGACATGAAGGCTCCTGTGGGTCTATTCTGGCCTGTACGTTAAAAAGACAAAGCGATCGTTATTTTTTCGATCGAAATCTCTTTCATAACGATATTCCGTGGTAGAGCAATTCTGCCCTACGAACGTTATAATCAAACGAGGTGGGTGAAAACTGCGTTCGAGGTTAACTCTTTCATCCAATCAGGACGAAGCACGTGGTTTGTTTTATTGTGATTACAAGTGAGTAAGAGAGAGCAGACGATGATCGCCATGTTTTGTTAAATATAGGTTGTTTGTTTGTTGTGAAAATGAAAAAAATAAAAAGTAAAGACACAGTGCGTATTCTTTTATGTGTTGTAGCAGAGCAGTTTTCCAGTTCAATTTAATTGTGTCGTCTCGATGTGAAGGAAATTTAAAATAGCTAAGTAAATTTTTATATTAGACTGGCTGTTAAAATGAAATCGGCCACACGATATAATTATTTACTCGGCAAAATAAAGAGGAAGTATCACTTTCTAAAGATTCAAGTTAATAGATTTATTTTATTTACATGGTATGTACTCATGTTTTAATTATTTTTTCTAAAAATTAATTTTTAAATATAGTACGTACAATGCACCTTGTTTGAACTATATTTTTTGTTTAAGTGCAATTGAAATATTTGATATTTTGATATATTTGAGTAAAATTAATTAAACTGTAACGCTAATTCAGTGAGTAAAACATAAAAATATTTTTCCTTATTTATAAATTTATTTTTACTTAAATAATTGAAGTTAAAATTTATATAGCCATTGCCTATTGAAATGATATAAATATTTAAATATTGATTTGAACTAATGTGATAAAATTTGTTCGATTTTATTAAATTAAACGGGAATTTATTTTAATGATATTAGATCTTTTCTTTTTAAAAAAAAGAAAAGAAAGTATACTATTATAAAGTATATAAATGTTTGATTTACACTGTATATACCAATTTCTAGAAAATTATTTGTATATTTATATGAAAAGTACGTTTCTTAATTTTTTACATAAATATATGAATAATATATTGCTTTCTAAAATATATTAAGCTTTAAAGTTGTTTAGATTTACTAAGCCCAAAATATTAAATAGAAGTATGCAATTGATTAGAATTATTCAAAATAATTATTAAAAAAAGAAAGGAAAAGAAAAAAAAAAGATTTACAACTACAGCTGAAATTTTTATAATTTTAAAAGAAGAAAGTTTTTATATTATTCATTTTTTCTAATTTAGTAAATAAAACATAAAAATATTTTTCTCTATTTATAAAGACATCTTTATTTAAATATTTGAAGTTAAAACTTATAAAGTAATTGTCTATTGAGGTAATAAAAAATATTTAATGAGTGTTTTATATTAATATCATAAAATTTGTTTGATTTTTATTAATTAAATGCGAATTGTTTTTAAATAATGTTTTAATTTTTTAACCCCCCCCCCCCCAAAAAAATATATATATATATATATATATATATATATACAGAAGTTTGATTTAATCTGTATATTAATTTCTAGAAAATTATTTGTAAATTTATATGAAAAGTACATTACTCAATCTTTTACATAAATGTATATGATGAATAATGCATTGCTTTTTAAAAAATATTGAGCTTTAAAATTGTTTAGAAGATTTACTATACCCAAAATATTAAATTAAATCATAAACTTAAATAATAAACATTAAATCAAAAAATTAAATTATTTATGCAATCGTTTAGAGTCATTCAAAACAATTACTTAAATATAATAATAATAATAATAAATAAATAACTAGGTTCTCAAATACAGTTGAAATTTTCATAATTTTAAAATAATAAAGTTTGTATTTTATTCCGTTTCCACTTTATTTAAATTTGGATATGTGTGGGAAAAACTAATTAATTTTTGTTTACATTCTATGTATTTTAAGCTTTGCTAACATTTCTTTAACCAAGTTTCCTTATTTCATAAATCATAACTATTTCTTAAAAAAAAAAAAAAAAAAAAAAAAAAAAAAAAGAAGAATGATTAAACACTTTTATAATACCAAAAGGGCGCGCCATATTGTAACGAATACAAGAGCCACTCAACGACAGCCTTAGAGCTCTCGAAAAATAACGAAGATAAATATCGCTAAAATTTCGATCGCAACAGCCCAGAATACCAAATTATCGTTATATTCCGAAGATCGTTGAATTCCGAAGGAATATAACGAAGCGAACAGGCCAGAATAGACCCACTGTTCCTTTAAGAGAAGGTGCCTGTGGGTTATTCTAGAGTGCCCAATTCTTAGTCTAGTAATAATAACATCTAGTTTCCGTGGTGCGAGTGTTGGCCATACTGTAATACGTGGTTTAATTTCCTTTAACTTGTTATTAACCTGGTAATCCCATTCTCTTTGCCAATTGCCTCTCAGATAATATTTTAGAGTATTTTTAATATCCTCATATGGGATTGCACAGTTAAATGGAACTAAAGCTTCTTTTGCCGCTTTATCAGTAGCCTCATTTCCCTTGATGCTTACATCCCCTGGTACCCAACAAAATTAAATGTCAAATCCCTTCTTTAGAAGGTCGTTATATTTTTTTAAAACAGAGATGAAAGAGAGATTACAAGAACTAGATGAAACTGAATCAAGAACACTCTTTGAGTCAGTGTAAATGATAAAATTCCGATTAGAATGAGATATCAAGAGCTAAAAATTCTGCAGAGAATACAGAAAATGAGCTTGGCAGACTATAACTAAGGGCTATGTTATCAGACACAACACCACATCCAACCTTTTCACCTGACTTGGAACTGTCTGTAAAAACTTTAATGTAATTCTTATAAGTAAAAGAATGAGAGGTGAAAAGAGTCCGAAAAATGATACCATCTGTGTTAGATTTGTCAAAGCCATTGAAGGGATGAAGACATGAGATTACCTTGTAGTTCATTACCTTGTAGGAGCCATATTTAAAAGTGTCCGGGGGCGAATTTTATTGCAGAAATGAGATGTGCCAGCAAGAATATTTTTTACTCACAAGCTGAAGTGTGGAATTGACCTGGGACGATTGTAAAATAAATTAAAATCTTTAATGTCGAAATGAGGATGAAGTGGATGACGAGGATGAGACAGAATACGAAAATACAACTCCAAAGAGAGTCGTTGTCTGATTACAGTGAGAGAGGGATCAACACAGTCAGCATATAAACTTAGAATGGGAGAAGTTCGAAAGGCACCAGAGCAAATTCTTAAGGCAGAGTGGTGCACAGTGTCAAGCTTCTTGAGGTAAGAAATGCAGGTTGAACCATAGATCTGACAAGCATAGTCCATTTTAGAGCGGATAACTGCACGGTAAATTTTAAGAAGGGAAATACGATCTGCACCCCAAGAAGTGTTTGAGAGGACTTTGAGAATGTTTAATTTTTTATTACAATTCTTCTTTAAACTAAGGATATGTGGAATGAAATTAAGTTTCTTGTCGAAAATGACACCCAAAAAACGGGAAATGTCTACAATCTTGATTGGGCAGTTATTAATTAAAATATCTGGATCCAGATGAGGACCACGTTTACGGCAGAAATGCACACACTGTGTTTTGTCAGCAGAAAAGGTAAAACCATTTTCAACAGTCCATTTGGTAATATGCCTGATGGCAAGTTGTAGTTGTCGTTCAATAAAACGCATATCACTTCCCTGGCAAGAAATATGCAGGTCGTCAACATAAAGACTGCCATGAACATTAGGTAGCAGCTGCCCCAGTATACCATTGATTTTAATAGAAAAAAGTGTGACACTCAAAACGCCACCTTCGGGAGCTCCTTCCACTTGGAAATAAAAATCTGAGTAAGTTGATCCAATGCGTACTTGAAAGCGTCTAATTTTTAAAATATTCTGAATAAAAATGGGGAGATTGCCGCGCAAATCCAAATTAAAAAGGTCTCTGAGAATGCCATAGCGCCAGGTCTTATCATAAGCTTTTTCAATGTCGAAAAAAATTGCCACCAAATGGTTACGTCTAATAAAAGCTTTTCGAATATTCGTCTCTAGCAAAAGGATATTATCAATAGTAGAACGACCACACCGAAACCCACTTTGCCAGGGAGAAATGAGACTATTATTTTCTAGAATATAAACTAGGCGGGTGTTCACCAGTTTTTCGAGAAGTTTACACAGACAACTTGTGAGAGCAATAGGCCTGTAATTTTTAGGATCACTGGAATCTTTACCGGGTTTCGGGAAGGGGATGATGATTGCATCCTGCCAAGCAATAGGGAAAATATGTTCAAACCAGATTCTATTATAAAGTTGAAGCAAGTTTTTAAGTGAGTTTTTGGATAAATATTTAATCATAAGGTAAGTAATACCATCAGGTCCAGGAGAAGAGTTATGACAGCGTTTCAAACTATTTTTTAATTCATTTTCTGTAAAGGGACTATTGTAATCTTGTGAAGAATGGGAAGTGAAATTAATTACAGAACGTTCACACCTTTGTTTATAGGATAAAAAAGGTTCTTTATAGGAAATAGAGCTGGAAGTATTGGATAGAGTTTTACCGATGGTATTGGCTAGGTGTTTAGTGGAAGTAATGGTTTGACCATTGTCATTTAGGAAAGAGATATGCTGATCAGGGTAAATTCCCATTGTTCTTTTGACACGATGCCAGAGCTTTTTGCTGCTAGTGTTAGATGTATAGACATATTTAATCCATGAGTCTTTTTGTACTTTTCTTCGAATTTTTCGTGCATAGGCCTTAGCCTGTTTAAAAAGAATGTAATTACTAGTAGATGGATATCTTCTGAAAATTCCCCACGCTTTTTGTTGTTTTATTTTAGCAATGTTACATTCGTCGTTCCACCAAGGCTTTGGATATTCTTTGAGACAGCCAGAAGATTTTGGGATAGAAATATTAGCAGCATTTATAATACAATCGCTGACATCTGAGACTGCCCTATTTATATCCCCATTAACCATGCTTGGAGTAATATTTGAGTTTAATGTAAATTTGGTCCAGTTAGCCTTGTCATAAATAAAGCGAGGATTTCTTTGATGTCTGTGATTAAAATTATGAAATGATAAAAAAAGAGGAAAATGATCACTATTATGTAAATCGCCACTAACAAAAAAATTTATATAAGGATAGATGATTGGTGAACAGATGACAAGGTCAATGGCATGGAATGTTCTAGAAGGTTCATGAAAGTAAGTATTGTCTCCATTATTCAGCAAGCATAAGTTATTGTCAGTTACAAAATTTTCAATAAGTTGTCCCCGAGGATTCAGATCAGGGCTCCCCCAAAGAGGATTATGTCCATTAAAGTCACCAAGTATTAAAAATGGGGATAGGAGTTGTGAAATAAGGTTATTGAGTTCATGCTGTTGAAAGGCATATTAGGTGGTAAATAGATAGAGCAGATAGTGAATAAAATATGAAAGTGAATCTGTACCGCAATTGCCTGGATGTTAGTGTGTAAAGTGATATTGGTGAAAGGAACACTATAAGAAATGAGAATAGCCACACCACCTGTAGCTCTGTCATTTTGTATAAAATCTTTTCGAAAGCAACTGTAACCACGGATGTTGACAGTATTGTTAGGTTTTAAATGAGTTTCTTGTAGAGAAATGCAAATTGGTCGATGATTAAAAATTAATTCTTTGATTTCATCTCGTTTTTTATTAAAAGCTCGACAGTTCCAGCTAATAAAATTAGTCATAGTTTTTTTTTTTTTTTTTTAGATGAAAGTATCTACGTCATTTTCAGAGATAGCAGACATGTTTTCTTCTACGTCTGAAGGGTAAAGTTGGAGACAATCATTCTGTTTTAATGGGTTTGTTTTTTCAATTTTATTTTCATTTATTTTAGATTTGACAGATATTTTTTTTTTCTTTTAACCAGATTGTGCTGGAGAGTGGACTTCTGATGTTTAATTAATGGCAGGTTTTAGAGAGACTGGGAATTATTTTTTAGATACATTGGTTTTGAGGATATTTGAGAATATTGGACATTCTCACTATGTTTCATTTGCTGTTTCTGAGGAGTTACATTCTTAATATTTGCAGAGAATGATATATTACTACAGTTATCAGTTTGAGTTGCAATTGTATTGTATGTTTTTTGAGTTTTTGTTGAGGTAACGGATGCAAATGATCTACCAATAGTGGGTGTTCTGGATTCTACAATTTTTTTAGCTTCATAATATGAGATATTTTGCTTCGTTCTGACAGTTTGGATCTCTTTTTAACCGACTTCAAAAAAGAAGGAAGGTTCTCAATTCAAACCGTATGTTTTTTTTATGTTTGTTAGCTCATAACTTCTGAACGGATGCTCCGATTTTGATACTTTTTGTTTTGTTGAAAAGGTCTTGGTCTGAAATAGGTCCCATTGTATTATCTTTACGATCTAAAGAAAATACAGGGTGCCCAAAAAAATCAGTCCCAACTCTTTTAACTGCTAAACGGCTGCAGGCAGCTATAGTGATAAAAATGGTATGTAAGTATAGCAAAGTGGACATGCAGTACAAGATTAAACCGCTTGCAGCGTCACCTGGTGGAAAATAGTGGAGTTAGTATTCCTATCTCAAAAACAGTTCTAGAGAAAAAAATGAATTACGAAGTTGAAGAGTATCACCGATTTATACTTTTAGGCGCAATTTATAGTTTCATTTCATACCCATTTCTTTTCTTTCTTTTTCTTTTTCTTTTTTAGTTGTTTGAATAGTAGTTGCTTTTTGGAGTCGGTTCTATTTTTTTACAAAAAGATTTTATTCATTTCTTCATTTCTCACAAGATTTAGAATAGGCTAGATGGTCTTTTTTACAATTAACACAGCAGATGGGGGCCTCACAAATTTGACTGTCATGGCCCACTGCACTGCAGCGGGCACATGTGAGATTTCCACGGCATGAGGTTTTGGAATGTTCGAAGCGTTGGCAATTGAAACAACGTACAGTGTTTGGGATGTACGGTCTGATTGGGCATTCTAGATAACCTGCTTTTATGGAACGTGGGAAAGTTGGTGAATCAACTGTTAATATCAAGTGTTTAGTTGGAATTTGTTTATTGTCTCGATATATAGAAATGCGACGAACTGCTATGACTTTTTGCTTTCTAAGGTTTTCTAATATTTCAGAATCGGGAATGCATTGTAAGCCGGGTTCAGAGATTACACCACGGCTAGAATTAAGTGTTCTATGAAAGCTTACTGTTACAGGGATATTAGCAAGTTTTTTACAGGTTTTCAAATTTTTAGCTTGATTATTGTTTTCAACTTCTATTAAGAGTTCCCCAGTACGAAGTTTCTTTATAGATTTTGCTTCACCCACTACTGGCTGTATTGCTTTCTCGATTAAAAATGGTGAAGTTCGTGCAAAGTCTACCTCATTTCGATTTATGACAAACAAACGTGCCATGTCACTATCAAAGATATTTTTTTCATTTAAAGATGAAGAAAATTCCTCCATCCTATCCGCCCATGATTTCTCACTTGCGATTTGATTAGCTTGGCCTGAGCCAGACGCATTAATCGACTTTTCTAAGTTTGTAGCCATAATAAGAGATAAGAGGGAAAAAAGGGGTGAGTGTTTCTTCCAACACACAAACGCAAAGGGTTTTTAAGAATCCTCTCTGAGACACCCATAACCACTCACCAGCTACCAGGTAGCCAACCCAGTTTAGGAACCACATGTGGCAGTCGTGTAAGTCCGGTGTTTCTCGTTCGAGTAGTCATCGTTGTCTCACCTTCACCAAGGGCACCAGTCTCCCAGTGTGATCCCAAGGCTAGACTGCCGTGGCCCCATCACCAAAATCATTGCCCCAATAGCCAGCGCCACACCAACACCGGACTTTACTTGGTTAATAGATTAATGGTTATTATACTGATTTTTTTGTAGATTTTTATAATTTTATGTTTTTTTTTTTTTTTTTATATAACAGCCAACACAGAAAAAACGAGGTGAGTCAGAACAGAACAAAAAAAAAAAAAAAAAAAAAAAAAAAAAAAATGTAAGTAAAACGAGGTGAGTGGTATCATTTTTTTTTTTTTTTTTTTTTTTTTTTTTTAGCTTTTCAAAGATTTTTTATTTTTATTTATTTTTAATTTTTTATATTTTTTGAGAACAACAAAACAGAAAAGAGCAAGAACTGATTGGCAAAAAAAAAAAAAAACGTAAAATCAAAAGACCAATATCTTATTGGTAGAAAAAATAAATGAATAAATAAACAAATAAATAAAAAATAAATAAATAAAATAAAATAAAAAGGAAGGGGAAAGGAAAAGATTACTCAGGCCCGGGGTCGTGACACCCCTGAATACCTAAAGGAGGTCCCTTTGGGAAAAAAAAAAAAAAAAAAAAAAGAGGGACAAGAAAATATCACTCGGGCCCGGGGGACGTGACCCCCCCCCCTGAATACCTAAAGAAGGTATCCCCCTGGGGGTAAATTTTAATTGAAGAAAAGCTTATATTTTACGTCTTTAAGTGCGTTAGATTTTTCTGGAGACTGCTCACAGAAGGTAAGATAGACGCCATTTCGTTTTTAATAATAAAATATACAACTTTTAAGCCTAAACAATTTAAAAACAAAATTTGATATAAAAATATACAAATGAAAGTAATTTTCATTTATATAAAAAAGAAAAAAATGAACATTTAAACACTAAAACTAATGTTCTCAACTAATGTCCTCTCGTATTTGGAATAAACTGCTTTGATATAATAATAAAACCCAATAAAACTTATTGGTTGCGTGCAGTGAATTGTAAACTGTTTTACTTTACTTTAGAGTACTTTAATTTATTGGATGAATTTGAAGCCAGACCAGATTAAATCACCTTTGGTTCAACACCTGCTCCCTTAAATACTTTACCGAAAAACTTTTATTTAACCTATGTCTCTTTTGGTAAGGTTTATTATTATTATTATTATTATTATTATTATTATTTAGATTATACCTGATTCAATGTGTAAGTGCAAGTGTATGATCATTTTAGCCTAAAACAATAATAATAATAATAATAAATAATTCTGATTTTATGTGTAAAAGAAAAACACATTTTTTCTTAATGTTCCTTAATCACCATTAAAAGAAAATAATAATAATAATAATAAAAGAAAAGAAAAAATAGCAATTAAATTGTTTTTTTAAGAGGGAAAATTCTATATTTAGTTTAAATATTTTATTAATAACTCAACATTATTTTCTTAGAAAACTTAATTACAATAATAGTTTTTTTTTTTTTTTTTTTTAATTTCTTCATAAAAGTATATTAGATTTCAGAATAGATTTTAGTTTAAAAGAATTACTCTCTCTCTCTTTTTTTTCCATCTTTGCATATAAATTACATAATAACACCTTTTTGTCTTACTTACATTTTTACCACTCTTTACTACTCATTTTTATTCATGATTACTTCTAAGAAAAGATCTGTTTAATTATTTTTACTGAAATAGGAATATCTGAGAGATATTTGGAATTTTTATTTGAAACATTCTACTTTACCTGAAAATTCAATTACTGAACTATTTAAAAATTCCATTACTTTGCTACTGAAATACCTATTTAAACATTAGTTTTAGTTTGCAGAATTTATTCTCTAGAAGTACTACATTGAAATTATTATTATTATTATTATTTATTTATAAGATGAAAAAAAAAACTATTAAAGGAAAATTTTAAATTTCTTCATAAAATTCCTTGTAAAAATCTCATTTAAATTTCTAGAAAGAAAAACTTTTAACTTAAAAAATATATAGGGATTTTTTAATATTTTGTAACCGTAAAATAATCAACAAATAGAATTCTATAAATACTTTTTACTTTTATATTGGTAAAATGGGATTTATTATTATATAACTGAAAATTCAAAAATTGAGATTTTGATATAGTTACTTGTTTTGAGATCCCTTGAATCTGAAAATTTGGTTTTTAGCGGTTTGTCTCTGTATATAAATTATTTGTTTCTCTACAATGTATGCATAACTGTGTGTGAGAGAGACAGTGTATGCTATCTATCTCCTAACTGAGAAACAAATATTAGCAGATCTAAACTCGATTTTCAAAATCGATATGATATGGGGATACTACTTCAAAATTTTTGTCAAAATCAAGCAAATAGTTCGCGTGATAGGTTTCAATAAAATTTAATTACATTACGTCTGTGGGCAAAATTTCTGGAATACACAGTTTAATATCTTTGGACTCCACTTAACAAAATGAATTGAGTATATAATTTTTAAATGCATAAAAGCATTTTCGTTATATGATATGGTGTAAAAAATATTCACTATTCATTAATTTGTTATAAAAAAAGATGTAAAGTTATCAGTGCTGTTCTAAGAAATTCCTGGAAGTACAATTTTAGCTTGTGTATTTTATGTTGTGCAAAATTTAAGTACACTGTGTGACATGTATATAATTTATAGATAATATATTACAAAAATTTAGCCAAAATTAAGCGGCACAAAATTTAGCCAAAAGAAAATCTTTTATATTCAATATAATTGACAAAAAGACTTTACTAATATTATTGAATTAAAAAAAAAAAATGCTTAAGAATGATAATTATGTCCTCATGCACGCATAGTAGACAAAATATTATTTCAAGTCAAATTTCCGTCTCTGATTATTATTATTTTTTTTTTCGATACTTAAAGTTAGGCTAAAATTAAGCATTCTATATTCAAAAGAAGAAAGTATTTGATTCGTAAAATTTTTAGGCATCGCTTTTCGATTGATTTATAAAATTTAAAATACTTATAACACTGATTAACATAAAAAAAAAAAAAAAAAAAAAAAAAAAAAAAACTTTCTTTTTGTCTGTTTTCTATGACAAAATATATTGTGGCCGCTCAAACTCAACAAATATTTCATAGTATTTCATAGAAATTTATATTTAGTTGCATTTTAATGTAAACTAGATAAATTGTAAAGGTGTGGCGCTGCTATGCTGTGATTTCTTCCATTAAGAGGAAGAATATATTTCACCTTTTATGACGTATAATTGCCCAAAGTATGTAAGGAGAATCTTATGAAACAATACACTGACTTAATTGCATTGCACATGGGGTGTTATGCTACAGTTTTCCTCGTGTACGTAAATGCTATATTTCAGTTTCTTGGTATATAAGTGCACAAACCGTGATATGAGTGATGACTTTTATGATAACAAAGTTTCTATAATATATAAATTCATCAAACTTGATGAGTGAGATGTCCTTTATATATAGAGAGAGAATAAAAAGAAAGAAAGCTGGGTATCTATTCTCCGATCCGACATCTATAGCGACCGTCCTTAAACAACGACAGTCTTCAAATCAAAAGTCGACATGTGACGTCACGTAATCAAAATAACGACTGCTATAGTTGGAATTGAGGTATAGTCTGGTCGAAGAATAGATGCCCTGATTAAATCTGAGTGTATATCGGCCAAAAGGTGGCGATGCTATTATTAATCTGCCAAGAGTTAGCAAAATACTGCATGAATCACATCCAATGGTGGTTACAACTGCATCCATTTACATGTGAAAAATACTTTATAAGTAGAAAATAGTATTATATATATATATATATTTTAACGACAGGTGGAAATATTGTTTTTATCGGATAAAAAAAAAAAAAAAAAAAAAAAAAAAAAGGGGGGGGGGTATATAAGAAATAATTGTAAAGGCTACAACACACTAGAATTATTTAAGTATTTCTTTCTTTCTTTCTTTCTTTTTTTTTTTTTTTTTTTTTTTTTTTTTTTTTCAATCGTTTTTTGTCAAAAAAATTGTTTTACTTTATGCCACAATTATTTTTTTTTTTTTACTTATATAGTATGTTGATTCTGCGCCGTATTGCGATTTACGCAATTGAATTATATATATATGCATATATAACACTATATTTTATAATTTTACGTATCATATTTTGATTTAAATATGCAAAAGATTTCCAGCTATAAATAATAATAATAATAATAATGATAACAACAATATTATGAAATAGATTGCTTATCACAGCAACTGAGAGAGGTCGTGCGAAAATTGATTGCGTGAAATTTTCGTTCTGAAATGTTTTCCTTCATTTAAGATTTTAATATTTAATATAGAAGTGGCGATATCACATTAAAAATTATTGTTATTATTATTATTTTCTTCTAGTAAATTATGCATTATTTATTAAATATTCGGGTATTTACCTAAGACATAGATACCTAAATAAAGTAGTGATAGTTTTAGGTTACTCTCAAAGTTATCATATTATTGCTTGATGGCTTTTCTGACGATTGTTTTTAGACTGATCTCATTTGACATGATTTTACCCTTGACCGTGTTTGAACGCCCAATTTCCTCATGTCACCAAATGAAGTGGTTAACCCGTTAGTAGTCGCTAGTTGGTCGATTTGCCGCCCATCCTTCAGTGTTTCCAGATTTTTTTATTCAATAGCCACCAACAATTTTTAGAAGTGGCATTTGATATACATAAAACGCAAATAAAATCGAAGAACGTCGATCACATCACTTCTTAAAATTATTAGTGACATTTAAATAAAAAGTGCGCAATTTGTAATAGGTAGCGCTGTCTTTTGCGACTACTAACGGGTTAAAGAAAATAGTATAAGATTTATGTTTTTGTTTTTAATGAGTTATATGAGTACTTTTTAGATTCAATAAGTTTTCTTGTTTTATGAATTTGTAATGATAAAAAATACAAAGTGTTATTTTTGATTTAATAATGTAGTGTATTCATAATTGTTTTGATTATTAGAGCAATTACACAATAATAGTATTATAATAATAAGTTATTCTATCCTCCAAATAAATATATGAAAAGGATACGAAACATTTAAAGCAAATATTATTAAAACGAGATGTATACTTATATACATTAACATGATAGGGAAAAAATTATAATTAAATTTATGCGTGTTGTAAATCAAGTAATACGTTGTTCAACATGAAAATTAAAAGTGCTACATAAAAATTTTTAATAAAAAAAAATCTTCATTGGACTTTTTTTTTTTTTTTTTTAACACAAATTCTTAATTAAAAGATCAGAAAACATTTCCTAGACGTAAAAAAAAAAAAAAAAAAAAAAAAAAAAAGATTATTTACATAATTAACTTAGTTTATGCTATTCGAAAGTAATTTAATTCTTCGAAAAAAAAATCCTTTAAAAATGAACAAGAAATTTTTTCGTAAAAAGTTTTTTTAAATATTTAATGAAGTTAAATTTAAACGAATAAGAAAGCTGTTTCACGATAAATTACTCATGTTTATTCTGTTTATTTGTTTATGTTACTTTAAAATTAAAAGTATAACAGCATGCGGCTGTATTTACATTTCCGAGTACATTTCTTTTATGAATGAATATTTCCTTAAATAAAACCGAAAATAATGTCTATAAAAAGCATTACTTTTAAATATTTATTGCATAAAAAATGAATCAAATACACTAAGCAATCCAGTTCTTAGCACAATAACTTTCCTTTTCGAAATCGGAATACTCAGTTATTTATTTATTTTATTGATGCGTCGAATTCTTTGATTATATATAAAATAAAGACAACTCTTTACAATTTTGTGAATATTTTTGTTTTTCCGCTGCGTATGCCACATTTGAATTAAACAACATTTTTTAAACTGACTATGCAGTTTTCTCTACGAAAATTTTTCTAGTAAAATCTTTGAGCTACTAATATGACTGAAACATAAACATACTTTATATATCTATATAAATAAAGCAAAGACTTTTTGTCGGCGGAACGCACCCGGGTGGACCACTCCTATTTTTAATTCACCTAGATTTAACTACTTTGTTGATGAAAGTACTGCATAGATGTGACATATACATTTTTTTAAGAGCTCTAAAAACTGTTCATTTTTTGTGAGGACACTATAAACATAAAGTTATTAGATTTAAAAATGATACGTTACAAAGTTTCACAACGCGACATCATTCGATCGCTTTTATCTTAAAATAAGAGTCCAATGTTAAACAAAAAACAGTCTAATATTAAAGAATAATGAACAACTTTTTAAAAATTATCAGCTTTCAACTTCTAAGAGCTGCAAATTTTTAAATTGCAGCGTACTTATTTCCCATGCATATTCTATTAAATTTTTAAACAATTGTTGATTCATTCTTGAGAATCATTCACATAAGACCATAGACCATTGTTGCAAAACGAGTGCATGGTTGGTTGGTTGGGTTTTACGTCGCACCAGTACTGCGCAATGGGCAGTTGGTGACGGTATGGGATTCACCCTTAGAGATGGTCCGTAGACATGCTATCATAATTTTAGCAAAACGTGTGCTAAACGGAAGGAATATTTTATTTAATATAGTATAAAGAGCGGGGGATATAGGCAACGGGGGTACCCGAAGAGAGGTTCAGAACGATTTGAATGTATGTACAGTCGGTAACAAAAGTGTTCGAACATTAGCGAAAATTCCTATATAAAAAAAGTACACTTAGTACTGTTTTGTTAAATAAATCCTCGTCGAAACCTGTTCTTAGTCAGTCTAAGAACAGGATTTGACAAGGATTTATTTATCAAAACTGTATTAAGTGTAATTTTTTTTTTTTTTTATATAGGAATTTTTGCTAGTGTTCGGACACTTTTGTTACCGACTGTACAGTCGGTAACAAAAGTCTCCGAACACTAGCAAAAATTCCTATATAAAAAAAGTACACTTAATACAGTTTTGTTAAATAAATCCTTGTCGAATCCTGTTTTTAGACTGACTAAGAATAGGATTCGACAAGGATTTAATTAAATGGAAGTAAGAGCTCGATATACATAAGTTAAATTTTACTCTGTCCAGGAAACATTTAAATTAATTACAGATAAATTTTGTTTAGAATGAAAAACTTGGTTGCATTGTGTGCAAGTGCCATAGATAATTACAAAACATTTAGTTTTATTTCTAAATATATTAACTTTCTAATTCAACTTAATAAGAATTTTAATCAAATTCCGTCACATATTTAAACCTAATTTTAAATTTATTATGTTCTAGTTAAACCATTCCTTTAACAAAAATTAATTTAATGTAACGTAAAAGTCAAATTCTTTTTTTCTGTCATGTCTTGTACCAGTTATATTTTATATTTGATAATGTTTAATATTTTTCTTTAAAAGGACGTTGATGTTCAAGCGTCATTTAGTCCTTTTAATACGAATAATTCATTACCTAAATTAATGAAATGTAAACAGATAAAAAAAAAAAATAATAATAAAAATATTTCATTTCCATTATTTTATTTTATTTTATTTTATTTTATTTTATTTTACTTTAAATCTTTCAGTAAACTTAATTACTTATTAATTTTATTAATTTCAACATAAAAGTAATAAATTGTATTGCATACGTCAATAGATTGTATACATTACCACTTGCTCGTATAGTTTGATAAACATTTGACATTTGTATCAACACTACGTATTCATTGTTTATAGAAATAATGAATTAAATATTTTTATATTAGCCCATTAAACCTTTCTTTTGGTGAGCATGAGCATTTAGCATAGATTCGAGAGTCAGTTGACTGCACTTCAGCTAAAAAAAAAAAAAAAAAAAAAAACTGCAGAAAATATGCTGATAATCTGAAGGTATTTGGAGCAAAAATTATAAAATCTGCAGAATAACCACAGTTCAAAAGCAAAAAAATTGCAGTTTGCAGGCAAATAATATTTTTTTTTTTCCCCTTAAACAGTTTATTGTTCCAAATACCTTCAGATTATATACAATTTTCTGTAGTTTTGTTTTACTTTTTAAATGTTTTTCTGAAGATTTTTTTAGCTGAGACTGGCTAATTTTACGCTCTTGATTTACGGCGGAAGGACTAGTCTTCAATCTCTGGCTCTCACATTGTAAGCACGCATTTTTCATCCATCCTCTCTCCCCTTTCCTAAAACTCTGGAGGTAAGAAATGAATCTACATAAAGCAATTGTTTTGATATAATTGGAAACAATTGCCAAGTAAAAGATTTCCTGTCAACTTTAGTGTACTTATATTTTTACTTAGCGCATGTGACTTTTTTTTTTCAAATAAACGCAAGAACTTATAACTGAACACTATAGAAACTGCATCATATGCATACTTAATTTTTTTTCTTCCCCCTTTTTTTTTTCTTTTTAATTGTTCTTTTAAAATTTTTATAGTCATGTGTCGTAAGTTTACCTATTTTGATCAGAACACAGTTTTTTAAATACAGTAATAGCATAAAAAATATCGTTAGTAAATAGTAGAAAATAATCCAGAATTCTACGTCCAGTATTTCCTAAAAACTGAAGAATGTAAATTTTCCTATTCAATAGATATTTTCCATCTGTGAGTTAACGAAAATTTAATATGCATTTCAGTACATCTGAACGAACTTTTTAAAGATTAAAATTATTTATTCATTGTCACAAATTTGTGTAGAAGAATTTTCCTGCAACTATCCTTTTTCACATTTAAACAAATTGCCATATAACCCATACAAGCATCAACGGATTTTAAATAAAATGGATACAATAATTAGTTTAACATTATGACAGATTGTCGAATGAAAAAAGTAATTTGACAGCATTTTCCAAAAATGTCACTGGTTAATGTCACTAATCATATGCCATTTACTTTATGAAATTTTTTTAACAATGATGCTGTCAATTCGTGCGCAGTTCAGAAATACAGAAGATACACTGTAGATGTCTAACGAATACATTTAAAAAAAAAATATTTTTAGAGAAGCTCCATTTCTTAAAAGTGTATAAGCGTATTTAAAAATGAATTAAATCGATGTATATTGTTTAAAAAGTAATGTACAGAGTTTTTCCTACTTAATTGTTTCTATTGCAATAAGATCTATAAGGACTATATTTTTTTTCAAGGACTAAAAAATGATTTTTTTGTGGATAATACGTATTTAAAGACCTTCTAATTTTTTACTTCCTTATACAAAGTATAAGGAAGTCTCTAATTACGATTTTTGAAATGGAGTCTGTATCTCACATAGCTTAAAAACGAATGATCGTAGAATGTGGAAAATTTGTGGAAAATATGCCAACAGGAATTAACTAACCACCTTTTCCGTAATCCTATTGGTTGAACTAAATTCGGTTCCTCTCCTATATATACGAGCACTTCTCCAGATTCAGAATTCTTTTTGCACTTAAGACGGTACACTTAAGGCTAACGAAACAGCTGTATGCATCTCAAATATTTTTATTTGGCGTTTCTAACGTAGTAGTTTATTCGAGTTTTAATATTCCAACGCCAAGTCTCCTGTTATTATTTAAGACTGTTTTGTTAAATAAATCCTTGTCGAATCATATTCTTAGACTGACTAACAACATGATTTGATAAGGATTTATTTAACAAAACAGTATTAATTGTTTATAAATTCCTATATATATATATAAGAATTTTTGCTAGTGTTCGGATAATTTTGTTACCGACTGTACCACGATAGAGACTTCAAAAGAAGCTAATGATAGAGCACATAATGGTACTCTTATGAAAGTTGTCGACATTTTTTGCGTGTAGAAAGTAATTTTTAAAATCATTAGTAGGTTCTAGTCGATGGATGCATTTTATTTAATGAATATTTAGCCCGTAGACATAGCCCGTAGGTATAGCCCGTAATGATACTGTTATAAAAGTTTTCGACATTTTTGCGTGTGAAAAGTGCATAAGTACAGTCGGTACCAAAAGTCTCCGAACACTAGCAAAAATTCCTATATATAAAAAAGTACACTTAATACAAAATCCGAATAAACTGCAACGTCAGAAACGGCAAAGAAAAACATTTGAGATGCATACAGCTGTTTCGGTAGCCTTAAGCGTACGTTTTCAGTGCAAAAAGAATTCTGGATCTGGCGAAGTGCTCGTATATATAGGAGAGGGACCGAATTTAGTTTAACCAATATGGTTACGGGAAAGGTGGAGAGATTGGCCAATAGAAAATTAGGAATGTTAGCTCTGTAAACAGTAGAAAAATTAAGAAAATGTAGACTGAATGTAAAATTTCCAACAATCATACAATTAGGGAACAGTGAAATCAAAATTTACAAGGTTTTTAAAATTTTTATAAATATGAAAAACTTCAAAGAAATCGAGTTCATGAGTGGAGTTAGGTCTGCGAATTATTTTAGCTGAATTAAATTTAAAATTATGATTTTCCTCCCAGCAATGTTTAGAAATAGCCGATTTATTGCTTTCTTTCTTACGGACGTTATTCATATGTTCTTTTAGACGAAATTTAAGACTGCGTTTAGTTAATTGAAAGTCTATAATTCCCCTTCTATACATATATATATATATACATATATTTATTATTATTATTATTATTATTTTATATAAATTTCTATTTATTATAATTATTATTCTTTTTATAATTTACGATGTAAGTTTTAAAAGACACATTAGTGTTTTAATTTGCTTTGTAAAAGTAATGTTCTAAACTTCCATTATCTAAATTGCTTCGCAAAAAAAGAAAAAAAAGAAAAAAGAAAAAAAAATCTACTGCATATTAGTGTATGATGAAAGATCAGAAATTAATTGTCCGTAAATTTTCATTTGCTATTTATTTCATACCGCGATAGTTATCACTTTTAGTGCTGTTCTTTTAGAGCTCATAAATGCTACAGATATTAATCTCAAATATATATATATATATATATAAACAAGGCGGTGTGAAATATTAAGACAACGGTGCAAATTAAAATATTTTTGATGACACATCGCATACATCAGAATTGGAATTTATTAAGTTTATTAAAATTCATGTAACGTTATTTTAATTAAAAAATTAAAAGTTAAAATATTTTTTTCTATTTGCTTTTATGGGGTATACGGGTCTAGAGGCAAACATTTTAGTCCTTTTGTCAAGATGGGAAAGAAAGATATTTGTTAATATTACAATAACTAAAATTACAAAAAATAAAAAGAAATAAATAAAAAGAAAAAGTTATAAGCTGGTAATGTGTGCGGAGGGGGGGGGAGGGTTAGGGGGAAGACAGTGTTTCGATTGTCATAATTGCAGCCCTATCGGTTACGTGAATGAAAAAAAAAAAAAAAAAAAAAAGAAACATCATCACTTACTTAGAATGTCGTTGTAGCCCCTACCCTAAGGGGAAAAAATAACAAAATGGCGACTGTCTGAAAAGCAGGCATTTTCGACTTTTTTAACACGTTTTTTCTTTTTTTTAAATAATTAAAAACATAATTTTGATGCAAAATTAATAAGGGCGATAAAATGTTATATATTTATGACTGGTACAAAATTTGATGTATTGGGTTGTTCGGAAACTAATTTCGTTTTTCTCAGCAGATAACTTAATTGTGTTTTTTTTTTTTTTTCATACCATCTTCATAATTAAGCTGCATAACCAATATATATTGAGACAGTTGATATAGCAAAGCTTGCTTGTGAAAAAGTTCTTTTTATTCTGCTCAATAGGTTTTGACTGGAATAAATAAAGAAAATCGGAAGCGACAATTTCGGCATATTTTGTTTTTGCTATCAAAAAGGCACAAATTCTGTTCAATAAAGGGAGAAAGTGTACGATGTGTATACAGAAAATTTGTATAACGAACGCCAGTGTCAAAACTCGTTTACAAAATTTTGTTCCGGCAATTTTGACGTTGAAGTTTCATTACGTTCTGGAAAACCAGTTTATACTAATGAAGACAAAATCAAGTATTGATTTATGAAAATTGCCAAATAAAAACTCGTGAGATCGCTAAGAAACCGATCAAAGTGGAGAATATATAATTCTATAAAATATTTATACAATATAAAAAAAATCGTCTTTCATTTTCAAGGAGAAAACGAAATGACTTTCCGAACAACCCAATAAACTGGCTAAATGATCTTTACAATGATCTTCCAATAATCCCTTTTTAAGTCTAAAGGGTTTCCTGTAATCAGGTAATAGGAATTGTCTACCATCTATTGTTCGATTCGCTCTGGCGTGATGACATTAAATTTTGCGTTCGAAAATTATTGGAATTTCAAAATTTTCTCCTGGGTATATACCAATAAAGGTTTAATCTTTATTCCAAAAAGACACTTTAGAATCTTTTTATATGAAACTGACTTTGTCTTCGCGCCTTCGCGTCACACTAATAAACAAGGCGTCTCCAATTTAAAGTAAATAAATATAAGCTATTCAGTTCGACGCTCCTTGGCTTAGGGCCCACCAGCGGCCGAGCGGTTCTGCGCTCAAAGCTGGTAGACGTGAGGTGCCGGGTTCGATCCCCGGTCGCGCTCGTCGGCCTAGCCGTTCGGAGTTTTCCGTGGTTTCCTCCGAAACTTGCGTAAATACGGGCTAGGACCCGTTAGAAAGACCTCCACGGAAGGCACTTCCCCTCAGGCCTAGGACCCCAGTGTTGTCAATCGGCCTTAATCCCTAACACCAACACCTTGGCTTAGTTGGTTAGAGTGTCGCGTTAATATGGCGGTATCGAGAGTTTGATTCCCGAAGGTTCGGCGTGTTAATTTTTGCAGACAATTAGTAGAAAATGTTTCAATTAATAAAAGAAAATTTTTCGTTGACTACACAATATCTTAAGAATTTTCGAAGAGTTTTTTTTTTTTTTTTTTTTTTTTTTTTTTTCTTCTTTATCTTTTATTTATTTATTTATTTATTTATTTATTTTTACAGCTGTTAAAAAAAACAAAAAAAACAAACAAAAAAAACACAAAATATTTTAGATATTAGAAAAGCACAAAATAAAGGGTTTTAAGTACGAAATACATAAATAAAAATGTTTTTAGAGGATTTTTATTGTACTTGGATTTTGTCATCGTGTTTTCGTGTCACACTGAAAAACAAAATGCCTCCACTTTTATGTAAATGTTAGCATCATTTTTCGTCACTTGTTAGCTCAATTGGATGGAGCGTCATGTTGATAACGGGATGGTTGTATGTTCGAAGACCATTGTGTTACTTTATTGAATATAATTAATAGGAAAGTTGTCAAATGATAAAATAAAGATCCTTTGTTGTGTACACTATTCAAAAAAAAAAAAAAAAGAAAAGAAAAAACTGGAAGTTTTTATTGTTTAGTCCTAAAAAGCATTAAAATATATTCTTGAAAGGACATGCTATATTGTAAATATTTCACTTTACAAGAGAAAAAAACCTTTAAAGATTAAAAATATTTTAAAAAGCATTTGAGAACAATATTATTTTTGTAGACGTATTTGTTGGAATCTTTTAGCATGTTCTATGACTTTTCTTTAATGTTCTTTGATTTTTGGTTGGAGCGTGTCGTGGGTTCGATTATCTGAGGGCCAATGTGTTAATTTTTGTAGATAATTATAAGAAAAGGTGTCAATTGATAAAAGCAAACCTTTCAAAGTCAACATCGTATCCTAAGAATTTTATATTCGTTTTTAGAAGTTTTTTTTTTTTTTTTTTTTTTTTTTTTAATAACTAAAAAGCAGAAAATAGAAATTTAAGTTAAAAAAAAAAAAAAAAAAAAAAAAAAAAAAAGTAGAAACTTTTTTTAGGGGGAGCCCTGAAAAGCATAAAATAAAAATTTAATCTTGCAAAGACATGCTATAAATAAATGAAAGTTTCAACACTCTCAGAGATATTCCCGTTGGAAAAGTACATTTAAATTAAATATGAATAATTAAAATTTTGTCATATGCAATATGCTCATTTTTTTTCTTTTTGTATCCAGTTTTCTAACACTTAATTGCGGATTGACTAGGTATTTGAAAAGCACTTTCCCTTTTTCACTTTAAATTATAATTCTTCTCAGAGTATGTGTATTGAAAAAATAAATTTATATAATAAATAAAGTAAAAAAAAAAAAAAAAAAAAACTAGAAAAATAACTCATTTTCAAATTTTATTACAAAAATCAACGTACAATAATTTAATTATATTATTCGGGAAATTTGACAGATTTATAAAATAAATATTAAGAAAATCAACGTTATATTTCATTGAAAATTGAATACTAATTTTTGCCTTTATAAAATAATGTTTCTTCTCAGAAAGTGATGTTCGGAATTGTTATTATGTTTTTATTTAAAAATGGTAGTAATTAACTCAGTTTTTATAATTACTTGTATATTTTATTTTCCGACAAAGTATTTTAAATTTTATCCCGTTTAAAATATATTTTTTTTTTTTTGTAGTTTTATTTATATTTTCTATATTCTTCAAATTTGTTTTTTATTCTTTCTCAGGAAAAAACATATTAGATAAAAAAAATTAATTTTACGAAACATTTTTTAATTTTTTGTACGATTAAAACTTGATGAAGGGCAGGCTCTATTACAACACATTCTTTGAAAATACACTTGCTAAATCAATGAAAACGCGAAAGTTTAATGTCAAAATAAAATGTAGCTAAAATATTTCATTAAATAAAGAAAATGATAAGATTTTTTGCTTAAGAAAATGTTTTCAATACTCTAAATTCGAATATTCTTCATTTAATTCAATGTGTTTAAATTACATATCTTCATTTGTATGAGACAAAGGGAAAAAAATCTAAATTTTCTTATAAAATCTGCAATACAGAAATTATCGCGGCACAAACTGTATTTACAATAAAGAAAATATCATTGAAAAATTTTCCATTCTATAAAATTTAATGCAAAACGATTTTTTTTTTTTTTTTTACTTAAGCTGTGTGCATTGTAAAATAATGCACATATTGAAAAAAAAAAAAAAAACTGCACATACACTCATGTACATAAATTAAGGATAATGAGGCAAATAAAGGTTCAGAAGCAAAACAAACATGACTTATTTATAAAGTCCATTTATTAAACAAAAGATGAAGAACAAAAAAGGTGGTTTATGTAGGATACCATTTATAAAAACTACGATTTTTCTCCCTGAAGCAATTACAAATAATATCTCCCTTACAAATCTTAATATTACATGGTTGGTATGATGGTTAACACATGTATGTCTCTCAGATGATGAAATACAGTCCTTACAACGCCTAGGAATGCTGAGTATTAAGTAAGCAATGCTCTCCGAAGTTCCGGTACACTTGTAGGAGATGGTTGACGGACTACAACTCGTGAGAAAAGGATGCCCTACACATGCTCTATCGGATTCTAGTCAGGTGAGAATGCTGGTCATTCCATGCGGGTGATAGCTTCAGATTGTAGGCAGCCGTATACAACGTTTGTACGATGAGGACGTGCATTGCGATCCAAAAACACAAAATTCTGGGCTCATGGCACCCCTAAACAAACATACATGTTGTTCCCGAATGATGTCCCGATAAATTTGGCCTACCATTCTTCCGATTGGAATATACAAGTCTGTTCTGGTGCCCAGTATTACCCCCCCCCCCCAATAGAGCACTACCGCCCCGCAGTGATGGTATCGTTCAATGATGTTGTTTTGGTGGACACGGGTACCTGGCATTCTACATATGAAAATCTGGCGTGAATCACACTGCAAGCTAAACATGGACTTTTCGGAAAACATCACACAAGCTCACTCTGCCGCTGTCCACATTTCATGTCCCCTACTTCAAGTTGACCTCTGCCACAGTGCATTGCCGTGAGTGGAACACATCTAACAGGCCTGCGAGCATATAGACCAATAATAACCGGAGACTTGGCGTTTGAATATTAAAACCTGATTAAATTACTACGTCAGAAACGCCAAGGAAAAATATTGGAAATGCATACAGCTGTTTAGGCAGCCTTAAGCGTGCCGTCTTCAGTGCAAAAAGGATTCTGAATCAGCAGAAGTGCTCGTATATATAGGAAAGGGGCCGAATTTAGATCAACCAATAGGATTACGGGAAAGGTGGGGAGAGGGAGCCAATAGGAATTTATTAAAGTTAGCTGTGTAAACAGTAGAAAAATTAAGAAAATGTGGACTGAATCCAGCTAAATGTGGACTAATTCAGCTAAAATAATTTGCAGACCTAAATCCATTCATGAACTCGATTTCTTTGAAGCTTTCCATATTTATAAAATTTTTAAAAACCTTCTAAATTGTGATTTCGCTATTCCCTATTTGTCTGACTGTTGAAAATTTTATTTTCAGTCCACATTTTCTTAATTCTACAAATAATTCTACCATGAAAAAAATATCTGCATGCGTCCTCTGTGTGATAACCATTCGGTTGTGGCACAGAGCGGCACACAGAACGCCTGTGAACAATTTTCCTTCTTTCCTCCCATTCCTTATCTACCCATTCGTACACTTTCGTCATTGTAACATCATATCGGCGTCATCTGATGGCTTCCTATAATTTACATATTATTCTTAAAGATGTGTGTGGTATTTCTACAGGCGAAATTTTTGCATTAAAGTTCGATTTCAGTGTGAATCTGAATTATCCTTAATTTACGTACATGAGTGTAAATATCAATTTACAAGTATGAAAAATTAAATTCATTTACACGCGATATAAATCATGTGACACATTTCTAAACTCGAAAGTAACAAAATAGATTTGCAAGCCTCACTGTAAAAAAAAAAAAATTGCCGTGAGAAAACGGTCATTTGAAAGTAATTTTTCTGTCCATAAGTTTGACCGTAATTTTAGATAACGGTTATTTAACCATATTTGTGGTTAAAAGACCAAAAAATAAATCAAATAAATGAAAACTATACAGAAAAGACCGCACAAAATATTAGAATATTACTACTTATCTTACAAATACAGTTTTTGTACCCTTTCATTTATGATACAAAAACTGTACTAAATTACCTTTAAATTTTCCTTTTGATTTCCTTCCTATTAAATTTTCCTTTTGAAAGATTACTGAATCCAATTCGCCGTAAAACAAATTTAAAATGACGTCTTTGCCAAACAATCAGATTAGAAATAAAAATATGTTTAAATGACCCCACTCCAATTAAATGGCTGTAAGACAGTATTTTTAGGCATAGTCTAAAGCAATCTTTGAAAATTAACGGTGTTTCTATACTGTTTTATTGATAAATGGTAATGTGAGAGTAAGATAATCGGTTAATAAATCGTAATTTTACGGGAAATTTTTTACAATGTATGTAGATTATAATTTTATTTTATTTATTTATTTATTTTTATTACAAAAACTCTATTTAAAATATCCGAAAAAAATCTGCATCTTAAAAATAAAGATCTTTACATAATTAACTTTGTTTGTAAAAGTGCTTGAAATATATGCTTTTTTTTCTTTATTTTAATACAGACACTTTTTTTTTATAATTTTGATAAAACTTAATTTTTATTTAGTATTTAATTAATGTAAATTTAAATGAATAACAAAAAGAAACTTCTTTCTTTAATGAAACTTCTTTAAAATAAACTTCTTTATCTCTGATGTCTATATATATATATATATATAAACAAGATACTTATTTCTCATTCAAAATTTCTTTTTATTAAAAAAAAAAAAAAAAAAACGTAAAAATGCGGGAAAAAGGGAAATGTAGAAAAATGCAATTTCATTTCAAAACATTAATTAAGAAAAATTAACTCGAGTAAATATTATAATTTATTTAAAAAGTTATTTTTAATAATTTGTTTTTCTTTTACCAACATAAAGTGTCTTATTATATCTTTATTATTTATAAGATGACTGATTATTTCGGTTAATTCTTAAAATTAACCCCTGCATATAAATGCAGGATTTTGTCACGGATATTGAAAATGTAACGTTATAAATACATTTAATATATTCTTATTTTTTTTAAGTACATACATTTTATTATTTATTTATTTATTTTTAATGAAAATTTAAAAAAAATTTGGAGTGACTCCACTCAACCTTTCGACCATGAAGTAATTAACGGTTGTATACATAAAATAAGAGTTGTCATTAAATAAACAAAAGGGAAAATTATAATGTGGTTTATAAGTATTTTTTCCTATGTAGTATGTTCTTTAAATTAAAGCTATTGACCTTCAAAAATTTTGAGCTTAGATCATAATGATAAAGAAATTTTTGTGTGACCGTGTAAAAGTCTATAAATGCTACATTTACTAAAATCTTTATAGTTCGTACGTTGGTCATCTATAACAATTATATGAATTTTCAGTTTAATAGAAAGACGCGTTCAGACGCTACCGCGCTTTAGATAATTTGAACCCGTAAGACACAGTGATAAAGAATTTTTATTTTTGTTACAGTAGAAATTCTATAAGTGCTAGATTCTACAAAATGGATACAGATCGTTTGAAGGTGATCTATAACATACATATAATTTTTCACCTCAATTTAATACAGCGTTTAGACGCTATCAAACTTTAACGAATTTGAGCCCATTGGATATAATGGTAAATAATTTTTCGTTGTGTCCCTGTAAAAAAAAAAAAAAACACTATACATGGTATATTCACCAAAATCAGTGTATTTCGTGTAACGGCGACCTATAACACGTGTATAAGTTTTTAGGTCAGTTGAATACGACTTTTAGACGCTATCGAACTTTAAAAAAATTGGGCCCTTACACCATAAAAATAAAGAAATTTTCGCTGTGTCCCTGTAAAAATTCATAAATTTTAGAGTCACAAAAATTTATACAGCTTGTACGACGGTCACTTGCAATATGCATGTAAATTTTCATCTCAATGGGATTACGTGTTTAAACGCTATCGAATTTTAAATATTTTTCGCCCATAATGTACAATGATAAAAAAAAAATTTGTGTTCCTATAAAAGAATTATAAGGGCAAAATTGTGTAAAAAAGATATAGTTAGCGTGACGGTGATTTATAACAGGTATTTAAATTTTCTGTTTAATCCGAAATGGCGATTAGACGTTTTCGCACTTTAAAGAATTTGAGCCCATAGGGCATAATGGTAAAGAGTTTTTCGTTGTTTCCTTGTAACAAAACTATACGTACTAGATTCACCAAATTTAATTCACTTCATGCAGCAGTGATTTATAGCATGTGTACATTTTTACAGCTCAATTGAATAAGACGTTTGACGCTATCGCAGTTCAAAGAATTTGGGCCCATAACGATAAAGAATTATTCTTTGTGTCCCAGTAAAAAAACTATAAAAGCTAGATTCACCAAAATGTATACAGTTTGTGCGACGCTGACTCATAACATGTGCACAAATTTTCAGCTCAGTCGATTAAGGCATTTGGACGCTATCGTACTGTAAAACTTTTTGGCATATAGACCATAATGGTAAAGGTTCTTTCTTTGTGTTCTTACGTGTCAAAACTCTGTAAGTTCTAGATTAACGAATATCAATTAGGTTAGTGCTATGGTGACTTATAAGATATATACTAACTTTCAGCTCATTTGAACAAAGCGTGTAGGCGCTATCATGTTCACTCAGATACATACACACATAGTTACACACATACATACACACATTAATCATCGTAAAAACAGTAAATAAGAATTTAGGGAAAATCAAAACGTGTAGAAACATCAAAATCTCAAATTCGTATTTTTGACTTGATTACAATACTTTTTTCACTATAGTGTTCGGAAAGTAAAAATAGTGCAAATGTATCAGAGTCATACTATCAAAGGGTTTATAAAAATTCTCAATATTGTTAAGTGTATGATTTATATTTACTATAAGTATCCTTTAACAAAAAAATAAATAAATAAATTAGATAAATAAAATAGAATAAATAAAATAAAATGCATAAAATATGAAAGAAAATAAAAGATCACACTTTTTTAAAATTATTTTTGAACTAGTTTGTTGTAGGGCGATTCAGGCGCCCGTTGAAAAATGATCATTTGATTTTATTTATTTCTCACTTAAAATAATTCATTTGATAGCCAGTCTGTGCGAAATCTTCGCACTTTATTTATTTCTTCGTTAACTTTAAAATTTAAAATTATTATTTTTATTTTATAGATGTCAGTTTTTAATATGCAAGTGCAAATTTAATTTTGTATATATGTGTATATATATATATATATATATATATATATATATATATATATTCCCGTGAAAGCATATTTCCTTTTATGCTGAAAATATGGCAACAATTTAAAATTTAAATACCTATTTTAAAGCTATGTCTATTTTCATATTTTAGTTAATTTAAAAAAAAATCTAATCAAACATTCGTGACAAATAAGATACCAAATGAACGGGACGATTTTTCTGAATCCGTCGGATTAAACAGCTTATAGATCGGACAATAATTCTTTTAAAATTAACTAAAGTATGAAAATTAGGTAGCAACTTGCGTTCACGCAGAAATAAGTCCAAATAAGCTTAACCTTTTTAAGTGTGACAGAGTCTGTCAGTGATGAGCGTTATTTGTATGTGCTGATTTAAATGTCAGGTTTTTTCTGATGATCTTTTACCATATTTTTCATAATATTCTAAATTATTTTTAAGACAATTGTGATTTATTTCTTTATTACCCATTACTTATTTATTTATTTACTTATTTATTTTTATTTTATTTATTTTTTATTTTTTATTTTTTTCTAATGAAAGAGATAGAAATGACAATGCAATCATTACTTTTTATATTATGTTAATTTAAGAAGAACTCTTACAATAACTTATTTTCTTATAGAAATATTTCAAATAAAATATTAAGTCTTGTATAGAAATATATTTAATTCGTTTTATGATCTTTACTTTTCTTTTTTTTTTTTTTTTTTTTTTAATTTATTTATCATCGTACTGCTCTAGCTCCATTAATACATTTTTATACAAATGTATCACAAATTAATTTAATTATTGCTTTATGGTAATTCTTAACTTTTATATTTAATTTATTTTTCACAAACTTGTTTAAATTCAAATTGTTCGATTAAAGGAGTATAATACAGAAAAGTATTAATTACTTTTTTTCGTTTTTTCTCAAAATAAATTCAAGTCAAACTTCGTTAAAATTATACGACAGACATTTTCAGAGATATCTTCAGATATGGAGTAAACAATATATTTTATCTCGAAAAGTGTATAAATTGAGTATTGTAACTTAAATTGGTGAGTACAAATGACAGTATATTATTTGAACAGGGAAGTAAAGTGTGAAAAAAGAAAATAGTAAAAACAATAATAAGTATCATAGTATATTTCATAATATTAAAAGAATTGTGAATGGTCTTTCAGTAAACATAAAATCTAAAATATATAGAGGCTGGGCCAAACGTCACGATGGCGTTATATCTGGGAAAGGCTTTTATTTATTTATTTATTTATTTATTATTTATTTTTTTTTTACCATTAAGTTCAATGGATATTTCATAGACACGAAGGCTGACGATGTGAGATTATTTACTCTTATATATGGAATATAATATCAGGTATGTGCCCGCCGTTAAGGACATCCCTCGGTCGATAGGTTGCTGCCTTCTGAAATACCAGGTCTCGGGTTCGAATCCCAGTTAGGCGTGGACGTTTGTGGTGTTCTATTAAGTGCAAGAAAATAAAGTAATTGTTATTGTGAATATCTAATACGATCATTCGAGACAAACGTCATTGTTACAATAAGTCTCAAATCTATAAATAATTAATAAATAATAAATGGACCTACCAAATATATGTCCTGTGTAACATATGATTCAGGTCGAGAGTCAACAGTTCTGATCCCTGTGTTCATATTTCTGCATGAATATTGTCCCAGAATTGCTTCATTGTTATGATTTGCTCATATACAGTCCTTCCGATAGCTCCAAAGAAAATAGTCAAGTAGATGAAGGTCAGGCGAACAGGAGAGACATTTTATGACTTTAATCGCAATCATGTTTCGATAGCAATTTCCATTTACCATTACTGTATTAGTGAATACAACAGCTCAAGGATAATATTCGTACAGAATTACGGACATTCGGATCAGATGGTTTGATCCCTATCATGAATGATGTTCTACAAAGGTCCCATGTCTCTAAAGCCATAGAGGCGGAATTTACCTCAGATTATAATCCATGCGTTTGTGTAAATCACTTATCCTTGGTTTTTAATTCCGTGTAAAATATTATTATTTATAACTGTAAAATTAAAAAATTATAGACACTATTTTACTATATATTTAAATTGTAAATAAATTATTGCTTTATAAAAGCTAAAATTCAAATGAAACATATTTAACAAATAATTATATACATGCCTTTTTTTACAAATCATAAGATTTTTGTTTTAATTTAACGTTTATTTATTTATTAATTATTATAAAAACATATAAATTATTATAATAACCATTATACGATATATTTGTAATTTGTTCAAGTTTTTGACTAAAAGATTTGAAAATATTTTCTTGAGTTTAATTAATATCCTTCGCCTAAATAATATTATTTTTGTTATTATAAAATACTTATATACATTATTATTTATTTTTTCAGTTAAATTAATAAAATTTATAGTTTTTTTTTTTTTTTTTTTTTTTTTTTTATTAAAATTGAAAGGAATAAAAAGAATGCTTTTGTATGGTTTTCATAAGAAGAAATTCTATTTTCTTTATGTAATAAATCCTCATATATATTTATTATAGCACTGAAAAACTGTTTTTATGTAAAACTGAATGAAAGTTTATGTATAAAACTGAATTTTTTTATTTTTTTATAAAATTGCACTTTTATGTAACGCTAAAAAACTGCAGAAAGTTTTACTAAAATTAAATTTAAATATTTATTCAAAAATAAATCATAATAAAAATAATAATTATTACTAGAATTAATAAAAGTACAATTTGTTTTAAAAATAATATTTTATTATAGATTTTTTTATGTTAAATTTTAAATCACTGAAGATACAATATTATATATTTGATGTTAATGGATATGTCAGTTAATTGTTACACTAAATGCTATTCAAATAAAAAAGTAACAAAAAAAAAAAAAAAAAAAAAAAAAAATCTGTACTTATTTTATAGAAATGAAATATATATATATATATATATATTAGAGTATCTATAATTCCATGAATTTATAATTTTATAAATTGGAAAAATTAAGAAAAAAATACATATAATGCGACATTTATTTTTATAAAAACATTTTTTCAAGAAGTGTTTTAGCGAAGAGGCTATCTTTCTAAATATGGTGATTTTTCCTAAAATGTTTCTCCTACACTGAGAAAAAAAATATACAGCATTTATCTAGAAAGAATAAAGAGTCATTTTCTGATTCCCTAAATTAGAAATATAGATTTCCGATTCACACATTTAAAGTAAACAAATAACCTGGATAGACGAAATTACCTAGACGAAATATATTACCTACATTATAAAAATAAATTATATGCTCCCATTAAACATAATAGTTAATTTTAAATTATTCAGCTTTCGCTAGTAGTGTGCCTTGAAAATTACCAATCTTGAACAGACATTTCAAGTGGTTACTTAATACTAACTTCAATACAGCAAAAATGAGTTCTACTTTTTTTCCCTGTTAAATTAATGCTGGTAACGTACATACATATAGATCAACTGTTAAAAATTCCATTTTGACATTCAGAGACCTGAAAACGTGATATTATACACCCCTCGACAAAAAGATAGGTACAAAGGGTTTTTCCTTTGATTTTTCATAAAATAAAATTATCTAAATTGTGCTTATCATTTATTATTATCATAAAATAACACTTTTCCCGGACTAATTTTTATTTTAAGACAAATTTAGAAAAGTTTTAAGACTAAAAATTTTCTAATTTAAGACAACACTTTGCGACAAAAAGATAGGAACAAAGAGCTTTTTTTTATTTTTATTTATTTATTTATTTTTAATTTTTCATAAAATAACATTATCTAAATTGTGCTGATCATTTATTATCATAACAAAATATTATCAGATCAAAAACATGTTAAATATTTGAATCATATTCAAAATAATCATATATATATAAAAAAAAAAAAAAAAAAAAAAAAAAAAAAAAACTTTGTTCCTATAATTTTGTCGCGCTGTGTAGTCTTAAATTACAAAAATTTTAGTCTTAAAATTTTTCTAAATTAGTCTTAAAACAAAAATTAGTCCGAAAATAGTGTTATTTTATGATAATAATAAATGATAAGCACAATTTAGATAATGTTATTTTAGGAAAAATCAAAGAAAAAACACTTTGTACCTATCTCTTTGTCACAGGGTGTATGTAAATTAGAGATGAATGTCGAAAAAAAATTTTTTTTTGATTGCAGTATCGGTATGAATTATCTTTCCTTCCTAAACAGTATTTGTCGACATAGTAAAATATAGAAAAACAATTCCATCATTTATATATATATATATATATAAAAAAGGGTTAGTTCTGTATGTTGTCTATAAACTGTACAGACACAACATTGTATACTTAAATGTAATCTTACACTAAAATCACATAACATAGCAATAAATGCACTACCAGCAATTTGTATGCATAATATCATCACATTCTCTCTGTCTCCTTTAGTGAATTTAGTTTTCTAATTCCCCTGTAAAAGAATGGTGAATGATTGGCATACCATGTTCTACACAAAATATGCCTTTATAGTTATAAAGAATATACGTTCATTCCACTTTAAGCTCAGTCTATAGGTTAGGATGGTCCTTGAAATGGATATTTAAAATAAGCGACTTCAAAGGAAAAAAAAAAAAGTTGTACTTTTAATCCTCAATTTAATAAAAATTTCCGTAAAGTTAACCAAATTTCGACTTTTTTTTTTTAGCTTTTTTTACAAATTGCAGTATTTTGTCGTCTATACTCCAGTTTTACACTTTTCGAAATAAGTATTTACTGTAAAACTCTTTGCTTGTTCTGGAATTATAATTTATTACATTAACAATTTAAAACACACCACGGAAAGGTGGATGTACTTATATTTCCACCCAGCCCTGGAAGACAGCTATTTATAATATTTACATATTTACAATACTTATATATTTACTATTACAGTTACTGCTTGAATTTAAAGATGATTCTACCTTCAGTTTTGGTATTGATGATCGCGAGAAAGCGATCACGCTGACGAGCCGTTCAACTCTTCATAGTTCACAGCTTCAAAAATTTAATATTTGTGAAAAATCTATTTTATAAATACATAAGTGTGTTCTGGCGGTTCCTCTCTTGTCTTAAGTATTCTTCTGTAGGCTAACTTCTTTATATGTTGCTTGTCATCCACTGTCATGGCCAATAACACGTTCTCAAGTTTAGCAAATGTATGCATTTCATCACTAATCAGTCCAAAAATCTTTTAATACGCAGTAGAAGGTAGACGCAGTAGAAGGTATTGCTATATCAAAATTTCTAAGCCTGCATTCATTACAGTTAAAGCAGGTAACTTAAATCTCATTTGAGTTTTTGATTTCGAAGCAACACATACGAAATATTTTTTTTTTTTTTCGTTAAATGTTTTCTTAAGATGTACATTTATAACTGAATCGTCGGAAGAGGTTTTTAAACTATATTTTCTGTTTTGGCCTAGTAATTGTCTATGTTCCTTATTTCTAAGATTTTAGGTTTCTTTCCTGTCTGGGTAACTAATGCCTTTCTAGTAATTCGTTTGTCATACAAAAGTTTTAATTCTGTACGGGATGTTTTTTCTCTTTCTTATATTTAGGATCAATGCTAACAGGACAATCACAGAAACTCTTGTTTTAACCATGAAAGCACAAAAAGATGACTGTGCATTTACATGCTATAAATTGAAACAACATTGATATAGCATCAGCGAAGAAGCTTTCAAAATTTTACAACTTAAAGCATCTCTTAGCTTTGTCTCTGTTATAAGATTCCATCAAACGGTAACTTGTATTATGCTTTTATTAATTTTTGTTTTATAGAATGGGACACAGTTGGTATTGAAGTTTTACACCATAACAGGTTGCATTTGCGAACCAACGCAATCGACAATGGTAAAAAATCTGGAGTGACTCCACTCGACTTTCCGAACATTGAGTAACTAACAGCTTTGTAGATAAAATAAAGAAAGAGGTGTTGCTAAACAAACAAAAAAGAGAAAACCATAACAGAGTGTTTGAGTATTTTTCTCCATATATCACACGAGGTTTTATTTAACGCTACTGAACTTTGAGCCTTAGATCATAAGGATAAAGAATTTTTCGTTGTGTCCCTGTAAAAATCTATAAATGCTAGATTCACCAAAATGCTTATAGTTAGTGCAACAGTGATTTATAATATTCATACAAATTTTCAGCTCAATTGAATAAGGCGTTTAGATGCTATCGCTGGTCTCATAGGTCATAAAGATAAAGAATTTTTCTTTGTGTCCCTGTAAAAAAACTGTAAGTGCTAGATTCACCAAAATCTATACAGTTGGTTCAAATGCGACCTATAACATGTGTACAAATTCTTTGCTGAGATTAATAAGGCGTTTAGACGCTATCACACTTTTAAAAATTTGGCAAAGAATTTTTCTTTGTGTCCCTGTAAAAAAACTATAAGTGCTAGATTCTCCAAAATCTATACAGATTGAGTATCTGTGACCTATAATATGTGTATAAAGTTTTTGCTCAATTGAATAAGGCATTTAGATGCTATCACACTTTTAAGATTTTGGTCCCTTGGCCATAATGATAAAGACATTTTCTTTGTGTCCCTGTAAAAAAACTATAAGTGCTACATTCACCAAAATCTATAGGGTTCGTACTATGGTGACTTACAATATACGTACCAACTTTCAGCTTATTCGAACAAAGCGTTTAGACGCTAGCGTGTTCACTCACAGACATACACACATACATACACACATACATACACACATACATACACACACACATACATACATCATCGTAAAAATAGTGAAAACGGACTCGTTGGACCTCGAAACGTATAGAAACATCAAAATCTCGAATTCGGATTTTTGACATGATTACAATACTTCACTCACTATAGTGTTCGGAAAGTAAAAATCAGATGTTTTCTTAGAATGCCATGATAATCTGTATATTTCATTGAAACCGCATAAAAGTACCTCTTTATATGTTGGCAGAGGGTTCGTACCCAGTTCCGGTTATCTACATGATAAAAGAAATAAATAAAGTTTCAAATACAAAAATGTTTCAATATTTGTAAAATTTTTATAGCTAATAATTAAAATCCTCTAAGCATTTGAACTGGAATTTTGTAACTCAAACAGACACATTTCAAACGGTTTGAGACTAATTTTTGTAAAATAAGAAATCTCTCTCCAAATCGCGCGAGATGTAAAATTGTAAATTAAATTCATGAAGCTTGAGTAGTCAATAGGATTATTTATTTTTTAGACAATAAGATAATTTTTTAACTAGAAATGTCATTTAAAGCTACACACTGAGAGAGTTAAAATTGCCATTTGTTGCATTGTGTATAAATTTAAATAAAATTTATCTGTGCAGTTGTAAGAATAATGGAGTGTTGTAGCTGGACTTAACGTTTATTCTAACACTTTATTTAAGTTAAATATAGTCAAATCGCGCAGAACATAGTTACAAACTATATAAAATAATGTATTTCGAAGACTTTTTAAAATATTGGTAATTAATTAAACAAAAGGAAATAAAGCAATTTTTTAATGAATTGTTTTATTCTGCAGATTCAAACCTTGATTATTTAAGTGATTCTTCCTGATTAAATTATTACTTAATATAGTTACTTGTACTTTTTTTTTCTTTGTTTACTTTAAATAATATAAATTTTGATACAGGATGTTCCCATAAGGCTGTAGACATTTAAAATAAAATCATAAAACTTTAGGTATTGGTAGAATTGAAAGCGGTTGCCGAAAAAGTATTCTCGTGATGTGCGTTTTTTTTTTTTTTTTTTTTTTTTTTTTTTTTTTTTTTTTTTTTGGGGGGGGGGGAAGAGGGTGTGAAGAAGAATAAAATAATTAAAATTTCCGTCTGTAAAGGTCTTTGCATAGATGTGCAACGAGAAATGTGTGCATCAAATTTCTATAAATTGCACTGGTTTATGATTAACAATTCATTTTTATTTTATCTTCTATTCGTGCATTTATGAAGTTTTATTTGCAATGCTGGCTTTATAGATAAAGCCATAGCCTCCTTAACTAGATGCCTGTCGCGTAACTCAGGAACTTGGCAACAGTTCGAGCGGTAGAAAGCGCCACCTAGTACAAATTGCACGACTTTTTTATTCAACAACCAACAAAAAAGTTTTTTAATTGGGATTTGATACACATAAAAGGTAAATAGAATTAAAAAAAACGTCGATTATATATATCATATGTCACTTCTTAAAATTATTGATGACAGTTGAAAAAAAAAATCGCACATTCTGTACCAGGTGGCGCTGTGTACAGCTTGAACTGTTACAAGGTTTCCGAGCCACTCGACAGACACCTAGTTTAGGAGGCTATGATAAAGCGTTATTAGTGAAGGCGTTTTAACTCAGCAAAGAATCGCCGACTGAAGCTGCAGTTAACGGTGTTGTAACTCATTTGAAAACTGTAAATTGTGGTGAGGGTGGACATCCAGAATAAAAATTATATGCCTGTAAACATTTGCAACCAAATAAATAAAGTTTTAATGTAATCAGTTATTTACTTACGGACAATACTATCTATCTAAAAAAAGAATTAAGTATTACGTAGCTTGGCACGACCCTCCCCCCCCAAAAAAAAAAAAAAAAAAAAAAAAAATAGGCCGCTTTTTCACGAGAATAACTTATTTACAAACTGCGATCGAACATCGTATGTATATATTTGATAATTTTAAAAAGAAAAAGAAAAACAATCACAAATAAATCCAACAGCTATCTTGGTGTGTATATATATATATATATATATATATATATATATATATATATTATTTTATTTTATTTTATTTTATTTTTTATTGTTTTTAATATGCGTATATTGATACTTATTTTCTATTTAATAATGCGACCTTCTCTTTAATTCTTTCACTTACAGCAAATCTAAAATTTTCCATGTAACATTTTATGAATATCGAATAACCATTCAATCTAAAGTAATGGCTTACTGACTTTTAAAAATGCGCTCTGACCATTAATTTAATAAACTACCATTTAAATTACGCAATAACTGTGAAGTGAATTCCTGACACATTATTTCACGGATCTTTCTCAATAAACAGTTATTGTAAAAGCCTGTAATAAATTTTATTTGAATGTCTTATTAACAAATATACGATGTATTTTCGATTTAGAGACTAAAATTGAAATGCTAGAAAACTTTAATGATAAATTTATAGGTTTTCAAATGAGTATAATATTTAACCCTTTCATTCCCAATTTTTTCCATCCATAAAACAATAAATCTTATATTTAGTCATAAATTTATTTCAAAGCTAAAATATATATAAATACTTTTTTTAATAGGTGTAATAGCAGAGTACGAATTAATATAGCTAACAAAGCAACTGATAGGTGTTTATTTGTGATTAATAGAACCACTGATGTCATTTAAAATCATAACTTTCCAATAAATAAAAATATCAAAATTTTGGAAGAAATACATATTGCAATTAATTAAAAAGCTAATTATAAACATTACAAAATAAAATAAAAAATATTTCAAACAGTTTATTTACTTAAATTTCCCAAAACAGGAAACTGATTCCGATATTATTATCAGAATGAGTAAAATATAGTTTCAATTATCAACAAAGGTAGTGAAATCATCTAAAATATATATTTTTCAGTGGTAAAATGTATATAGATTTTAATATCGTTCATTTTGAACCAGCAGGAGTGTTAGATGGTAAGCAAGAAAATATGAAATGTTGTGATTCCAATTGGCATCACGGAGAATGAAAGGGTTAAATGTGATTGCGAAGTTTTTATTTTCTCTTAACTAAATTTATGATCCCTCCTAATAAAGATTATACTAAGTACGTGTAATTTTCGCAGATATATTTTTTCTTTAGTGGTAAGAATAACAGTTGAAGTATTAAATATTTTACAAAATAAAGTAATTTATTTATTTGTTTATTATTATTATTTTTTTTTTTATATCTGATTTTTTTTTTTTTTTTTTGGATACGTTTTTTCTATATTGTGTTAAAAAAGAAAAAAAAACATGAATATTAAAAAAAAAAATGTTTTATGAAATTTTATTAGTAGCAGTAGCAGGTTGGATTTAAAGTCGTACTAGGACTGCGCTATTGGACAATTGACGACGGTTTGGGACCCACCCATAAGGATGGTCCTGTGACATGCCATCACAGTTTTGATCTTCTACGGAGGTGATGGCTCCCCCGCTTTAGTGATCAGCAAATTATTTGTTCAGAACCACATGTGTATCACATTTTAAAATTACTCTTTATTGCTGTAAGATTAAATTAATAAAATTAAATAATCCTACAGTTTATGGTTTTGTGGAACAATTACAAAATGATTATTTTTATCACCATTTTATTAACGTTGATTCACGTACATACTATCAAAATTTCCAGCTTTATTTCGTTTGATGCTTTACAAGTACAAAAAATTCGTAAACTATTCAAAATATATTCGTGAGATTGAATAATCATGGATTATAATGCCCATTGCATTTGAATCAAATATTCTTCTACAATACTTATATAAGCTCTCAAGGTAAAACAAACACTTTATATCGAACATGAAAATTTTTACAAAAAGAAATGCAAAAATTCTCTCTTAAACACAATCATCGTGGCAATGACGCGCGTTCGTCATAGTAAACAAGTAAGTAAATTAAGTAAGGTAATAAATAATTATTTAAAATAAGTTCATTTGGTAAATAAGTCAACGTCAACGTACATGCAGAAACCATTTACATAATCTTTTTAAAGAGGACGTGTTACTCGTCCCTAGGGCACCGCAAATAATCTTGGAGGACGTCTGTAGCGGCTTAAGTGTTAAGATATTATGTGAAATGTTGTAAAACTATTGAATTATCTTTGATGGGGTGATTCGATCTCGAGGAAGAGGAAGTATAATACATACAATTCTGTTGTTGAGAGAATATTACTGTACGATGCAAAGAGTTGGAGAATTATGGAGACAGAGAAAAAGAAATTAGTGGCAATAGAAATGAATGCCCTAAGAAGCTCATGCAGGATATCCAGTAAGAAAGAATACGAAAATGAAAGAATTAAAGAAATAACGGAAATAAAGGAAACCATATTAGATTTTTTAAAAAAAGAAAGAAAAGAAAAAGAAAAAAGAAAAAAAAAATCTGGTATGGTCATATTAAAAGAATGAGCAATGAAAAATTACCTAAAGTCGCTTTTAACTTCAAAGCAATTAAAAAAAGAAAGCGTAAAAGAACGAGAAAGAGCTGGATAGATGATATTTAAAAAAAAAAAAAAAAAAAAAAAAAAAAAAAAAAAACGAAGTGAGACAGGGGATTGTTGGAGAAACAGACTCTGGACCGAAAGTTCTGGAACAGACTTCTTGAAGGTTTTGTCGTAAGGCGATACTTGACGTCATAATCCGAGTTTATATATATATATATATATATATATATATATATATATATATAAATACTACTAGATATTACTGTAGAAGATTCTTAAGGGGGCATAAGACCCTTAGAATTTCAAAAAACATCGACTTAATTATAGACTTTTTAAAAATAATTTATGGTTAATTAAGCTTTATTGAACATGTCTAATTGTTACCTATAAGTTTATCATGCACTTTGGAATATAATTTAAATTTTGTGGTGAATTATTTAAAAATTTATGTGTTAATAATAAATGCGTTTTTTTCACCTTACGAGCAAGATATCTCTGAAACTATTTAATATATTTTCTGAAATTTTCATACATTATGTAACATATCGGATCGTTCATACTGAACCTAAATTTGTATTCCCCCCTTATTTTTCATACTGACGATACTTCAGATTTCATTAAAAAATAAATGATATTTAAAACTTTTTTTTAATATGTATATTTTTATCCTAAATTTGAACAAATTTATGTTTAGATTGAAGGATCTGATATGTTACATAATCTATGAAAATTTGACGAAAATATTATAAATAGTTTCACAGATATCCTGCGCGCAAGGTGAAAAAAATAAGCATTTACTATTAACACATAAAATATTAAATAATTCACCACTTAATTTACATTATATTCCGAAATACATATTAAACTTATAAATAACAATTAGACATGCTCAATGAAGCTTAGTTAACATTAATTTACTTTATGGCTATAAATTTGATTTTTAGAAGTGAGGGAGATTATTTTAACCGTTATTATTATTTAACCGTTAAATTTTAACCATTATTTTAACCGTCTTCTGAGGGGCTACAGAGTTGGGAAATTCTAAAACATGGACATTTGTGACAAGGGAAAAAATTTTCTTTGGGGGGAGGGGGGATTTTCCACTGAAATTATGCATTGCATATCTTATTATTATTGTTATTATTTTAAATATGTTATTAATATATTTTTTTTAACTTTATATATATTTTTTTATTTTTAGGTGTTAAATTAATTATTTTTCATTCTTCAAATCAAATTCATTGTCATAAAATTATCAAACAAGGAAAGAAATCGATGGAGAGGATAGTGTATCTGCAAAACGGTGGGTAACTGGACAAAATGGGTGTCATATTCGGATTCAGGAGGTCATTTCAATCAGCAAGAATGATATCAGATCTCAAAAAAAAAAAAAATAAAATAAAAAAATAAAAAAAAAAATAAAAAAAAAAATAAACCCCTTTTAAAATAGTGCAAGTAATAATTTACTTTTAGTATGAATAAAGTGAAGTTAGGAGAGATTGAGCGAAAAAGAAATGTACATAATTTAAGTTAAGCGTGTTATTTAGTAACTTTTTGTTTTTGTAATTTTATCTCGTCTTGTCTTTACCAGATTTTTTAAAACACTTCTTGAATTCATTTTAAATTTCTTTTATTTTTCTGATTTTTTATTATTAATTTGAAATATAAACTCGAAATACAAAAATATTTCTTTAAAAAACCTTGCAAAATATCATTTAAGCGCATTTGTTACTGTTAACAATGTAACAGTAGTTAAAATTAAGAGCAATCTCTCCTATTCATGTGCCCAATTACTTTTACTCTGTAAGGAGCAGTTGCAAAAAATTTCTTGTTTTTATAACAGATGTTACGAGCTCAAAAACAAAATAGTAATGCAAACGAATAGAAAATGAATGAATTCAAAATTATTCTGCAATAGGTTAGCCAATATATATATTATTCTGTTTTACTGTGCGCAAATTTTCCCAGTTTTTCCTTATATATGTGCGCGAAATGCATAATCAGATGAAAGAAGCTAATATAATTGAGTAAAAAACGTATTTACTTCAACGTTCTTTGTATAACGTATTTAGATTATTATCTAAATATATAATGATTTATTCTGTTGAGCTCATATATTTACACAAAGAGTATGAAAAATTGCATTATTTTATTTATATTGTTAAAAATTATTTATCCTGCTCTGAATGGAATAAAATTTTTCTTACGCTCTAATACGGATTTACAGACAAAAATAATGTAATTAAGGGAAATATTTTTTAAGTATTTTCTGTCAGGAACCACATAATTTTGAAACAAGAAATAAAATAAGTTCTTGCTTAGTTATTGTGTCTAGACACATTTGGCTGATAATTTTCTGTCTAGACACATGCAAAATATTTTATCTCACTTGACAATAGAAGAGAAAAATCACATGCTCAATTAAATTTTCGGGGTTTCCAGAAGAGTATTATCTAAATAACAGAAATTCTTAAGCATTTTAATTGCAGACGGACTATCCGAACATACTTATTGGATACTTTAGATTATGATTATTTGTGATTTAGGCTAATTCTTTCTGCAAAGAACAGGTGCAGAGGTTGTCACATACAGATAACTGTAATTCGAAGTGATAAAATTTATAATTAAATTTATTTGAAAAATTTATCTCTGGTTACTAAGCTGTAAATGATTTGATTACAGTGCGCCCTTAATAATAAATATATCTATCTCTCTCTATATATATATAGATTGTTTCAAAATGTCTCTGTAAATTAACTGTAACCGTCTGATGCAATTTCTTTTAAATGCCAAAGTAAAGCTCAACAGCATAAAAACACAGACACGCACATATTTATATACAGTTGTGATAAGGGGATTGTGTAATGGCATTTTAATTTTTTTAATTAAAAGATTTTGTAAATCAAATTACACATATATTTTTATGAACATTTACGTATAGTGGATATTTAAATTAAATAATGATTAAATTAAAAGTGCTGGGGATTAACGAATCTAGTTTATCACTTGTAATGAAAATCCCTGAGTAACAAAACATATGCAATTAAAAATAAGTAATAGAAACAACATTTTAATTTTATCAATTAAAACTAGATTATATTGTATGGAAAACTCAGATAAAATAAAATGGAATTTCACCTTTATAATTATTAATTAGTAATCAGGGGCAGATGAAAAAGAACATTAAAGACAAGGAATACAGCTGGAGGATCAAACTCAATTGTCTTAAACCATGGATAAAGTGCAATATTCAGTAACCCAAAGGGTTTGTTTTGTTGGCAAATTAACGATTTTACAAGTAGCTGTACATATGCTACACATATACATTCAGTATATATAAGTACACACACACACACACACACACACACACACATACATATATATATATATTAAAACCCGAATAAACTACTACGTCAGAAACGCCAAAGAAGATAAGCCAAAAGAAGAAACGCCAAAGAAATATTTGAGATGCATACAGCTGTTTCGGTAGCCTTAATTCTCTCTCTATATATATACAGTAGAGGTTATTCGAGTTCCAGGTTAACCGAGTTAGTTCCGAAAAGGCCACGCTTCTGAAGGGACAAATGGCGTAGATAACTTTATAACTTTTACAAATTTTATTTTACAGTTCTGTACTTTATAATTTATATATATACAAAAGGCATTTCATGAAAACTGAGAGTTATTTTTTTACGTAGTGGCAACACCGCGAAACTAAAAAATAGAAGTGCGGGCGATTTTTTCAAACTGTTAACTGTACGTTTATACAAAATTCTAAACGAAACAGACGATTTTATTTTCCTATTTCCGTGCTTGTTTAAAGAACTCTTTTATTTGCCTTACAGAAATGGAGATGAGTGATTCAGAGTGAAAAAACGAAATGCGTTGTGCCATAAAATTTTGCTACCATTTGGGCAAAACAGCTCCAGAAGCAGTTAAGTTAATGAAATAAGCTTACAAAGACAAATGTTTTGGTGAGTCTACGATTTTTAGTTGGCATGGTGATTTCAAGAAAGGCCGTTTGTCTGCAGAATTGGCTCCTAGGCCTTGGCGACCAAAAAGTGTTGTGAATGATCGAAATGTTAACACTGTGTGGGTAATCCTTCAAGAAAATCGGCGAATGACATGTGAGGAGATAGCGGCATCAACAAACATTTCAAAAACGTCGATACTTCGCATTCTACGCAACAATTTACAGCTTTGCTATGTTTGTTCCAGATGGGTCCCTCATCACCTTACTAAAGAACAAATGAAAACAAGAATTCACCAATGCTGTGAATGGAAACAGATGCTTCAAAATGATCCAAATCTCCTAAAGACTGTAATAACAGGTGATGAAACTTGAGTGCATCATTATGATCCCCTTACCAAGTCCGCAACAAGTGTATGGAAACATACTAATTCTCCGCCTCCGAAAAAAATCCGACAAACCAAATCTGCTGGAAAGGTCATGATGATTATATTTATCATAAATGTGCAATCTATCAGCATGCTGTGCCTCCAAAAACTACTGTGAATGGTGAATATTCTGTTTCAGTTTTGAAAATTTTGCGACAACACATATCGAGAAAGCGTCATGAACTGGTAGGGAATTGGACATTACATTACGATAATGCTCGCCCGCATGTCGCTACTTCTGTTCAGCAATATCTTAGTAAATGCAATATTAAAATCATGCCACATCCCCCTTCAGTCCAGATCTCGCACCATGCGATTTCTGTCTGTTTCCGACGTTAAAGGAAAAGCTCCGTGGCAGAAAATTTAATACAGATTCTGAAGTTATTTCAGCAGTGGAGGGTTCTTTGAAGCAGCTTCCAGAAAAGGGCTTTTCTACTTGTTTTGAAAAGTTGGTTGAACGATGGGACCGTTGCATATCATCTGACGGAAGGTATTTTGAAAAAGAATGATGTATTTTTTGCTGTAAATATATTTCTTGATTTTTTATGATTTTACTCTCAGTTTTTATGGAATGCCCTTTGTATGTATATATATAGATATTTATATATGTATTTTATTGCATTTTTAACTTACTACATTTAAACATACAATAGATATAATATTTTAATTCATTAATTACGTTTTCATATAATTTAAACTTTACTTTTTGTTTCACCCACGATTTATGGCAGATTTCGTGTTATACAAGTTTCCGATAATCCGATTATCTCGATCCACATTATCTTTGGTAAGGGGGGTTCTACTGCATATACAGATTTCATTTACAGAAAAAAATTAGAAACTTTAAATACAAATTAAGTGCTTAACGTACTATCGCTCAGATTTATCTACAATATTTTTAATATTATTAAAAGAAAAAGAAATTGATAGCAATAGATGGTAAATAACTACATATTTATATGGCCACTCTAGCTTTACAAAAGCTAAAGATAAATGTTAATGAAATTATGTAAAAGACACATTTCGTATTTATTTAAAAAAAAAAAAATAAATAAATAAATAAAACATAAAAACAATAAAAATGAAAACAATGAAATGTATTTTTCAAAAATTTCATAGTTATTTAGTTTTATAAATACAACTAAAATTTCTCTGTATTATTTAATTTACTAGAGAATACCTCATAGATATTTATAGAAATTTATTAACTGATAGTCGCACCTGATTTATCGAACAAACGTGAGTAAAAAAATAAGTAAGAAAGTTAAAGGCTCATTTTTGAAAGGCAAAGGGTTTGTTTATTCACCGTTGTTCTAAAAATAATATATATCAGTTTAATTCAAAAACTAAAGAAGAAAAATGGACACACAGAAAACTCATGGTTCAGTAAAAAAAAATATCTGGCCTAAACTCAAGCATGTGTTTACAGATTGGGGATGCTTAATTCATCTCGTTTGCGTTCGAAAAATGTCTTTTGTTGAAATTACAGGCGCCAATTGCTGATAACATAGCGCTAGTGTGACGTGATACACACTCAAAACCAACCTTAACCTGAAGAAATTAACTACAATTTTCATAGAAAGTCTTAAGGTCAAATATTTTCACGAGCTCTAAAAATTTTTCTTTTCACAAAGTATTTGAAAAAAAAATGCTTACCAATAAACTTATATTGTTATGCAGAGAAATTCAGCTAAATGGGTTTAAACCTGATACAGCGCTACATTTTCGGATGAATATATATATATATATATATAATCTTAATTTACTGAATGTTTTCACCTGATAGTATTGCCTTTTTCGTATAATGGAAGATATCAGATGAAGTAGGTGTTTTGAAAGCAGATCTTTTAATGTTCTAGAAATCACATTCAGGTAACGAAAAAACAAATTTATTTTTTGTCCCCAAAATTATAAACATTGTGATACTGTCCACAAAACATAATGTTTTAACTCTTCAGATAAATCCACTTTTAGTGGGGTAGTAAATTTACAGCTCAACAGAAATGAACTGATTTTCCTTGTTCTAGCAAACAATAGTTTGAATAAAGCTTATTAAGTAACAATTCCTGACATTTAGTTTTCCATCAAATCATTTGCCAGTTAAATATGTCTGTCTGAGAGTTCACTCGCCCGACATCTACAGTCGGCAGCAAAAGTATACAAGCACTAGCAATAATCCCTGTATAAAAAAAGTACACTTAATACTTTGTTAAATAAATCCTTGCCGAGTCATGTTCTTATTCAGTCTAAGAACAGTCTCTCTTTTTTTTAAGGGTGATCAGAAAAGACTTTTTTTGTTTAATTTTTAAATTTTACGCACACAATCACAAAATGTCCTGCATTAACGAATAAATACATGTTTAAGATGGTTAAAAAATACACAATGTAAATGTAGATGAAAAATGTAAGTAAAATGAAAAGTAAATGTAAGTAAAATGAAAAATGAAAAATATTTTTTTACTAATGTTTAAAAATAATATTAATTTGTGTAATTGTAATGGTTTATTCATTAATATTATAGATAAATGAATTTTCAAAAGAATTGGATCAGTATTTATTTTTTACATCACATTATTAAAAAAAAAAAAAACAACAACATTGAATTTGCTCCAAACCTCGCTTCGTGTACCTGCAGACTACGATAGCTTTTTTTCTGCCCGCATAACATCGGGTCCAGGTTCCCACTGCCGGCAGAAAGGTCTTTCCCGGACACTTCAATACAGCGTCTAGAATAAACAGTGTGGAAAGCGGCGAATAAAATTGTACTAAAAAAATTAAGCCTGTCACCAGAGGTCATTGTAATCGAAGCTAGTGTCACGACAACAAAACCGAGACTCCCTATTGGTTAATTATATGCTTAGATCACATGATTAAACTGACGAAACTGTCAAAAGCCAATCAGGTCTTCGGTTTGAGCAATAGCTTTGATCACAGCGACATCTGGGTAAGCTTAATTTTTGTAGCATCATTTTAACATCACGGTTATAGGCGATTGCCACACTGTTTATTCTAGACGCTGTAACTTCAATTTGGGTATTTATCGACGATAAGTGTATCTACTATTATTTAGGAACATTGATTTTACAGATAATTGTATCTCCGCATATATTAAAAATATTAGTTTTTTAACCATGTATTTTGTAACCCCTGCTACTTACACTATATTACGATTTGGTTCCGACCAATATAATAAAATAAAATAAAAGTAGATTTTCGTTTAAAAGGAATTAAATACATTAAAAATAAAAAATAAATAAAAAATAAATAAAAATAAATAAATCTTAGTCACTTTATTCCTCTCTACTATATACCACCATGTTTTTCCGATAAATACTATAAGTTAAAAATCGGGTGTGTACTACATATTAAATTAATATCGAAAATCTTAATAACGCGTTTTGTTTCGGCTAAATCACTTTAAGTGAAAAATTCAATATAATATCTGTTGTTCAATGGACTGTAACACAAAATCTATGGTATTAGTATAAAAAAATAACGGAAACTAAATTTTAATATTAATTTTGCAAAATTATTTTCAAATTTTCAAAACACACGTTGTGAGTTCATTTAATGAAATCAAAGAAATATGTTGTAAAATAAGTGTTCCTTTGTTGTTCAAGGACTTCTAGATAATTTTATTAGTTTGAAATCTATAAATACTCCACGAACTTAATTGTTCCTTTATTCAGAATTTTACGTTAGACTATATATTTTTTATTCTCAAATAAATTAAAAATCTGCAATTTTCTTCAAGATATAAGTTAAAAAGCTATACTATGCAGTGTAAATACTAATTTCATATTCATGTATTTTGTAAATTTCTTATATTTATCGGAGGAAACGGGAGAGGGGGGTGATTGACAATTTAGAAAATACTCTGTCATATATTATTATCTCAGTAAATAAAAAAAAATCTTTATTTATTTATTTTTTCACATTAGCTATGTAACGCCACACTTTGTAATATGTTTATTTGGTACATTTGGATATATTGAAATATTGTAATAACCGATATTTGTTTTTCGTTCTTCTCACTTTTGTATGTACTCAAAAATACATTTAATCTTCTTAAAATATTAATAAATCAAATTATCAGTGTCAAACACATATTGTAATCACACACAAAAAAAAAAAAAAAAAAAAAAAAAAGAGTTTTATTTATTTCCCCTTTGTTAAAATAATATTTATTTAATTTTATTTATTTATTTATTTATACATTTTTGTCAATAAATGTTTAAATATTAGATATTTCTTTGAAATTTCAATTATTAGTGCTAGAGGCCTATTTCAGTCGGTACAGTTGTCGAATTTTTATAATACACTCTTAATAGTGCTAAGGGCCTATTACAGTCGGTTTATTGAATGGGGATTTATTGAATGAAGTCCCCCCAAGGCACAACTTTGACATGAGTCCCCCCCAGGCCCAACTTTGACATGAGTCCCCCCCCCCCAAAGTACCCCTATTTCAGTCGGTACAGCGTTGTCGAATTTTTATAATACACTCTTAATAGTGCTAAGGGCCTATTTCAGTCGGTTTATTGAATGGGGATTTATTGAATTAAGTCCCCCCAAGGCACAACTTTGACATGAGTCCCCCCCAGGCCCAACTTTGACATGAGTCTCCCCCAAGGTACAACTTTGACATGAGTCCCCCCAAGCCCCAACTTTGACATGAGTCCCCCCCCCCAGGACCAACTTTGACATGAGTCCCCCCAAGGCCCAACTTTGACATGAGTCCTCCCCAAGGTACAACTTTGACATGAGTCCCCCCCAAGGCACACCTTTGACATGAGTCCCCCCCCAAGGCACACCTCCCCCTCATTGGGAAAAAGAGAAAAAACATTGTTTTGCGGCTATATGACAGTTTGGACTTCCAACGTTATTTGTTACAATATCTGCAGCTGAAACACATTGGTTTGATTTAATGAACACTTTATCATGGAATTTAGATCGTCACGAATTAACTAAAGAAGAATTTGTCGATATTAACAAGTTTAGCAGTAGGCCTCTGGCACTAAATTAAAATCTGTCAATGTCAGATTTTCATGTTTTAAATAATGAAATAATGTCGTGTCTGTATAATTTTAATTATATATATATATATATATATATATATATATATATATATTGTATTGTTTTATTTCATTAAAAAGAAAAAAAAAAGTTTCTGTATTATCTGATATAAATTTTAGTAATAATGCATGCAATTAAAATAGCCAAAAATTATCGGTAACTATTCTTTATGTTTCGATATGAACATAAAGTAAAAGAGAAACAAATAACCTTTCTATGAGAATAAATAATCAAACTATAAATTAAGGTGTTAAATATAAAAATAATGATAACTACATAAAAACTTAGATGCATAAGACATTCAATAAATATATTATTTAGAATACTGATTTAATAACATGATTATTTATTCTGCAATGATTAACATTTCCATCATGACTTCCTATTCTGGTTGAAATATTCGTTAATGTTACTGACAACCTTGAGTTCCTGTCCAAAAGCATGAATAAAATATATTTTGCGTCACTTGGGATCACAAAATGTTATGGCATAGAAGCTTTTAAATTGAAACAATTCCTAATGCTACAAAAGACTTATTTTTGCATCAACTAAATATTCTGACAATGTCTGGTAAAATAAAAAATTATAAAGATTACGGAAGGAAGTGATACACTTCCATTAAATATTTGGAATTATATTTTAAGTATCAAATGGGTTACAGTTAAAATATTTTATTGAAACATTTACAGTACTTCCTTATATTTATTGTTTAGAATTAAGAGGAAATATAATTGAATATATTGAATTTAATTTTACTGATTTTGAATTGCAATCGATTTTTTTTTTTTTTATAGCTTTAAACTTGGTTTTTAGAATACATATTAAAAGCATAAATATTTATCCATATATATTATTAAAAATATTATATATCATTGCAATGATTATAACTTTCACAATAATATTATTTTGTGATTCAAATATACTTTAACGTAATTTACAATCTCCTGTTCTTGTCCAAAAAGCACAACTAAAATGTAGTTTATAACCCATAAGATTTCGAAATTTCATGGCTTGAATATGTTTAAGTTGGGACAATTTCTAATGTTAAAAAAAAATTGTTTGTGCATGTTCCCATAATGGCCAGCGAGTTAAAAGGAATAATATAAAGTTCATCTGATTAGCTTGCTTTAATTTGTCATGATCACTTCCTAATTGTTAGATGTATGATATTAATACTTTATTTAATCATTTACAAATTTTCTCTTATTTATTATCGGATAATTTTAATGTAAAAAATAATTTGTATTAAATTTCATCATATGTTACTTAAAATTCAGTGCTTATTAATTGGAATTAATTTCTTGGAAATTTCACACACAGATTTAATTTTGAAATAAGCATATGTGTACCTTGAGTTGTATTATAAGGTTATTATACCTATAAAAACTTACTCTTTTGCCTTGTGAGAATATCTTTTAGAGTTTAACAATATGTGTAGTAGGGTGGTTCGAAAAAATCAATTTTTTTATTTCGGAATCGCGTTACCGCTCAAAAGTTGTAGTTTGGTATCCTTAATTAGGAAAAAAAAAAAAAAAATCTAAGTTGACATCTTCCGTTCGAGCATGAGGCTGAAAGTTTGAGAAAATATGTTAAAAATTGAAATTTTCAAAAAATAATAAAATTAGTTTTTTTTTTTTGTAATTTTTTATAATGCAACAGCCATAAATCGTTAGTATATAGCGAAGTTTCAACCTAAAAAACAATTATAACTTTTAGATGATATATTCTATTCGCGCATGAAGCTTAAAATTTGAAAAAAAATGTCAAAAGTTGAACACGAACAATAACTGATCGACAAGCGCTAAGTTGGCGCCGCGCCTTCACATTCTTCTTCCACCGCCGACTTGTTTAGACAGCAGAAACATTCTAGTAGACAGTTTAAAGACTCTGCTCTCACTTTCTCAGTCAGTTAGCAGCCGCTGAGCAAAGCAGAATCTTTAATTTGTAACTGTAAGTGAATCAAAAAGTTCAGCGTGTTTTGCTTTGAGTGAATTGTTTTGTAAAGTTATTGGAGATTTTTATGCTCAAGTTTTGTTATATTGTTCTCCGTTCTCCAAATAATAAATAATGGGACCCCCATAAGCTTCTAAACGCTTAAGTGTTTGTCCGTTTTTCGGTGCACCAAAAGCGTTAAATCAAAGTGTTTTACCCACACGTGCAGATGTTTTGTTAGCTTGTGGGTCCTGTAGTATCACTATTTACACTTTCAAACAAATGTCTGAACGGAAGTTCGTTGAAATGTAATAAACATAAAAACCATTGTAAAAGATGTTTAAGTTTAAGCTCAAGGTTACGAATAACACCGTTTTTCCATCCTGTGTTAGTCGCTGTTCCGTCACATCCAATTTCAACAAGCTTAACATAATCAAAGTTATTGTTTTCTAAATAGCAAAAGATGCTATTAGCTATTTCACTTCCAGTGGCCCTTGGAAATGTCAAATGCCCCAGATACTTTCCACCAGGATCTTGAACCAAGCTGATTTGCTCCTCTTTCGATACCTTTTGCGATACATTTTGTTACTATTCTTTTCCTGATAAGTGTTATCTTTTCTCCCGTCAAAATACAGTCCATGTATCTGTACACTTGGAAAATCTGATTGTAAAGAGTATCGAATTTTATGTTTTTCTAGTCTGATCTTACTCTTATCTATTACGAGAGACATATCTCCTTCATATATCATGTCTACAACTTGCAAAACACAGGAAGCAATAGCAGCAGTGGCTCTCTAGTATATCCCATATCCATCGCTTATTAATGCTGTTGCAGGAAGCTTGATTCGCATTTGCGATGTTGACGTCAAACTGTCACATTTTGCTTCGTGTTTCTCAAACTGACTATTTTGGTCAGAATTTATAAGAGAATCTCTTTTGTTAGCTTTAATATCAGGTCAGTAATCTCGTTTTTCTTTTCACTTTGCATTCTTTTATTTCTTTTTGCGATCTTATTAGTCTCTACTCTATCCAAAGTGCCAATATATTTTAAAAGGCTATTTCGCTGGTCGTACAAAAACTCTCTCTCAATAATAGGGATCTCGCATTTAAAATTCATAATTACTTTACAGGTACAAGAGATAGGCTTTTTACCACATGAAAGCGTAAAATTCATTACACACTTGCAGGAAGCAGCATCAAAAAGTTTTTACTTCGCTCCATTAACAAAGTGATTGAGTTTAGTCTTGAAGTTAAATTTATCTTTATCACAACTAAATGACTTTCTTAAAGTGTAGTACTTATTATGGTAATCCTTTATCAGTTTAACAATACGTTCATGACTGACCATTGGTATGGAAGCTTTACAGTGCAGTTCTTCTATTTGAGCAGCAATGCAATCTGAAATCTTTGAAAAAGAGTCTTTGAAAAAGGTTTTTACAGATCTTGATGTTTCTTAAAAACAGGCTAACAAAACATCTGCACATGTGGGTAAGACACTTTGACTTAACGCTTTTGCTGCACTTAAAAATGGACAAACACTTAAGCGTTTAGAAGCTTATGGGGGTCCCATTAATTATTATTTGGAGAACGGAGAACAATATAACAAACTTGAGCATAAAAATCTCCAATAACTTTATAAAATAATTCACTCAAAGCCAAACACGCTGAAATTTTTGATTTACTTGCAGTTACAAATTAAAGATGCTGCTTGATTAGAGGCTACTAACTGACTGACAAATTGAGAGCAGGGCCTATAAACTGTCTACTAGAATGTGTCTACTGTCTAGACAAGTCGGCGGTGGAATAAGAATGCGACGGCGCGGCTCCAACTTAGCGCTTGCCGGTCAGTTACTGCTCGTGTTCAGTTTTTGACAATTTTTTTCAAATTTTAAGCCTCACTCGCGAACAGAATATATCATTTAAAATTTATATATATATATATATATATATATATATATATATATATATATATATATATATTAGGTTGAAACTACGCTATATACTAACGATTTATGGCTGTTGCATTATAAAAAAAATTACAAAAAAAAACTAATTTTATTATTTTTTGAAAATTTCAATTTTTAACATATTTTTTCAAAACTTTCAGCTTCATGCGCGAGCTGAAGATGTCAACTTAGATTTTTTTCTTTCTCCCAATTGAGGATACCAACCTACAACTTTTGAGAGGTAACGCGATTCCGAAATAAAAAAATCGATTTTTTCGAACCATCCTAATGTGTAGTCAAATATGTTACAAATACTTTCGTTTGTCCAGATCACATTCATAAAATACCATAAAGAGGATTTAATACTGAAATAAGCATATATGTGCCTTAACGTAAATAATCTTACAATTTCGTCTATAGTGATAATATGTACAGCGATAAATGTTACAAATACTTTTACATGAATTTATTGACATTCATATAATAATTTACAAAAAAAAAAAAAAAAAAGTTTAAATATCATCATTTATTTGAATTGTATGTTTAATAAAGAGTTATATGTATTTTTAGAATATATACTACCAAAATTATTTTATTATTCAAAATTTGTGTATCTCTCAATTTATTAACTATATATATTTTTGTTTCACTGTCCAGATTTCCTTTAAGGTTACATCCAACTATTGTTTGGCTACGCTGAATTAAACAAATCTATCTATCAATTATATCTATCAAAATTTAAATTTGGAAGACATTGCGATCAAAATAAATTAATAAATGAATATATATATATATATATATATATATATATATTATACATAAATACTCCTTAATCATACAGCTAAAAATGTATGAGTAAGGAGTATGCATAAATGAGTATGCACAGATTTCAAGGTAACATTTATTTATTTATTTTTTTTTTTTGTTAATATTCATGATTTTGTTTGTTAAATATTTTATGATTTTTTAAAATAAAACTTTTATATGTATGTCGATTAGTACTGCCCTACACATCGCTCTAAATACTTTTTTCTTAAAATCAATACAATTTCTACAGCTGTACAGCTTTTAATATTACTTTTATTCTCTTTTTTGTTTTAGTGATGCATTAATTAAATAATTTTATTTAGAAAATTGGTAATCAAATCTTAATTTTTATATATATATATATATATATATATATATACAAATGATTGTAGAGATTATTGCCTCTATATATATATTCTCAAATCGTTATGAATTCTGATTTTCTCTCAATCAGTTACCAGAAAATTTTGATATGTAGTAAACCTATGTACAGTTGTTATAACCCTACATATGTTATAACCCTAATTAAGGCTCCTATATGATACGAGCTGGCGCAGTGTCCGCCATTATCTACCTGGGAAAATGTTGGTGGTAGAAATATCTAGGTTACTTGATTAGCATTGTTATCGCCTTTCAACTTCTACACAGATCATGTGAGCTAGAATTTCTTATCACGAAACAAACAAGTTGCCAATTTTAAGAACATCGAAAACCTTCTCAATACTTAAAAAAAGAGTACATTCATATTAAATTTGTCAAACAACTTTGAAAATAAAATGAAATAAGTTGAAAATAAGGGAAATCTCACGCCACAAATTTGGGCTCCGGCTTCGGGTATCCACGAGTGATATCTGCAATTTATAATCCACTTTTTCTTTCTTTCTGGATTAGAAGACAATATAAACAGGCGGTGTCCTTTTCTGCAGTTATCCGTGCAATTTATTGCCGAAAGGCCAACAATAATAAATCGTCAGCCGGTGTTGTTGGCTAGAAAATGGTGGATGCATCAGCCTAACAATGTAGGAGTTCGAATCCTAATACGTTATAACCCTTGATATGTTATCACCTTAATGTACAGTTTGTACATTAGGGATGCCAAACTGAAACACTTGAAGCCCTCGTGAGCATAGACTTTCGAGATTTTCTTTACTTTCCTCACCGTCTGAAAGGTTTATTTTCGCAAGGATATTTTTGATAGCATATGTGTGAGGGTTAAGTTTAATAGATTACGCGATAGGTCTGTGCCTAGATGGATTGCCATGGACGGGATAGTCTATTTAAGACGTCTTTGATTGTAATTAGATGAGACTCGGAGAAAACTAAGACAAGAAAGAAAAATCATGCAGTACGCATTGATTGGTAACACTTTCCAACTGTACGTAATTGTTGTATCGAATAACTTTCAATATTCTTTGCCTAAGTTATCACACAACAGACAGAAGGACTGAAAAATATACAGATAGATTAATTGATTTTAAAATTAATCTTAGGCATTTTGGAAAGTGTTAAAAAGGCTTAACGCAAAATAAAATGTAGCCATTAGATTATAATTACAGTTTTTGATCTCTCTGAATATTTTAGTGTTGCCCTGTAAATCAGAAAGTTAATCATATCATATTCTATACAAAACATTACTTTAGAGTATTAACAATAAATTTCAATATTTTTATGATTTTTTCAGTAGAAAAACTTTTAAATATAACTTTCAAAAATTTTATCCTAAAACGTAATGCATTTTTTTTTTTTTTTGTCCCTGTAAACAAACTAGTTGTACAGGACCTATGAATGTCATTTTAAATGGGGAAAATTCTATAGGGATAATGTTTATAAAAATAGCACTCATAGAACACAATGCTTTCCAATGCTTTTGGGTGTCCCTGAAACCAGAAGAGATAGTCAATCCATTTTCAATATGGAACATCCGATAGTAAACTTCAATAAAATATATTAGTTTCGAGAAATTCCATAAATAATTACAGGAGTTAAAGCGCGGGCTTACAGACACACAGACAGATAGACAGATACACAAACTGAAATCATATTCACACTTAAAAATGTTAGAAAGTGTTAAAAACGCTTAACGTAAACGAAAGTACAATTCTAGCATTTTGTTATTAATAACTCTTAATATAAATGGATATTTTTGGGTCACCCTGTAAATCTAATCCTAATCATGCTACATTCTATGCAAAGAATTTTTTTGTGCATTTAAATAACATATTTCAGTTTCCTAAAACTTCGTGGAAAGTAAAGTTATTAAAATTTGATTTATAGAAATACCTCTCATAGAACACAATGCTTTGAAATACTTTCGGGTGTCCCTGTACACAAACCAGAAGAGGTATAATCTCCATTTTCAGTAGGGAACGTCCAATAGTAAACTTGAATGACATATTTTATTTTCATGAAGGTATGTCTACAGTAAAGGTGTAAAATTATGGTTTATAGAAATACCTCTCACAGAACACAATGCTTTGAAATACTTTCGGGTGTCCCTGTACACAAACCAGTAGATGTATAAACTCCATTTTCAATAGGGTCCGTCCGATAGGGAACTAGAATAATATATATCAGTTTCAAGAAATTCCATAAATATATACGGGAGTTAGAGCGCGGACAGACAGACAGACAGACGGACGGACAGACAGACAGACAAACCGAAGTCATAAACACTTTTCAACCTTGTTGGAAAGTGTTAAAAAACAGTGAACTGCTAGGACAAAGAGCGAAACCTGGGTTCGAATGCAGCACTGCCCATAAAAAATCAAAATCAGAACTTCTCCGTCACTTCTGAAGAAGACTTATTTCACTTATTGTATTTAAACGTGACTTTTATGTTTATGGTAGAAACCGATCGATGAATAATTACAAAATGAAAAATAAGAGCTTTTCCCTTTAAATTAAACAGAAAGTGATCAGAAACTTTGCATTATTCTAAAAAAAAAATATTATATTCAAAAGAAGTGATAAATTGAAAGGAAATACTTTTAGGTAATATTTAAGACATTTCCACATTTTCTAATGTTATTGTATTTGATTGCTAAAATTATGTTACACATGATATTTATTTACACGCAAAATTTCAATTTGAAAATCAATTTTATGACACAGTGAATTTATTAAAAGTTGACGATTAATTTATAATTCTTAAGGACAAAGAAACTTCTTAATTTTTATTTTATAGTTCAGAAAAACCTATTTTCTAAGTCAATCTACTTTTTTTTTTTTCTCCGCGGTTTCATGGCTTATTTTTTTGGCGAAGATTAGATAAACTTGAAATGTGGTAGATCTCATTATTTTTGCTTGCTTATTTCTTTTAGGATGTAGTCATTCATTTACACTGAGAGACTTTTCTCAACAAACATATTTATGAGTAAGGATAAAAGAACAAGATTTGTTGCACTGCAAAAAAATCATAGATATAGTAATTTATATAGATCTATCATCCCCATGTTATCGAGCAATAATTTTTGATACAGATTTTTTTTTTTTTTTTGAATCAGCTATTAGTAGTTACGAAACTCAGAAATAATAATAAAATAGAATGTTCATGAATTTTAAAAAAGCAGAATTATTTTGTGACTTTTCATTGTTCTCATAAATATATGAAATGAAATTAGATGAATTTTCATAAATAATTTAGGAGAAATGTTAAGACTAATTTAGGAGAAATGTAATTTGAGAATCAGTTTTTTTGTTATTATTATGAAATTAATACTGTTTTCATATTTAATGATTTTTTTTTTATTTATATTTTATAATAATAAGCAATATGAAATTTTCAAAATTCTTTAAAATATAGTTAATAGTGGTGTGATTAATGCCCTTTAGTTTTAATATACAAAAACAGTGCAACATTAAATATTAACTGAGTTAATATATATAATTTAAAACAAAGTATGCAGAAGAAAGAAAGAAAAATGAATTTGAAACTGGAATCTGGAGTTTTTCGTTCATTTTTAGCACATAAATTTTTCATAAATTTCATTCGCTGAATTATCCCTGTGTATTCCCGCGCGTATTCACTCGGAGAAAAACGAACATTAGAGGTAAAATGGCCGTTTTCCCCAAAGTGAAAAGGAATCACATTTTTTCCCTGGATGACCAATCTATGTCTTGTTACTATATCTATGTAAAAAGTATCTCGAAGTTACTGAATTTTTTATCCAGAGTCTCTGTAAATTTAAAATAACTCTTAAAATTAAAAGTATCCAATCAAGATCCTGAAATTTTATTCAGTATTTTTATCTAATTTTATTATTTAATATCTTAAAAATAAATTATTAAAAATAAACTGAATGTTTCTATTTTAGAAAAAGCATATTAAGTCACAAATATATTTTCGCCAATAATTACTTAAATTAATATTAGTCATTAAAATGCATGTATAAAAATGATTTTTTTTAACATCTCCGTTTATTTGTAAATTTATATAAGACATAAGATAAATGATTACCAGCAGTTTATGTTGAAATTTTGAACAGTATGCAATGTTTTATATATAATGGAATATGATACAACTAAGAATAAAAAACAGGTCATGTATTTTCATAATTTATATACATTTTGTATACGTAATTTGTATGTATGTCGCATGATTATCTCGAATGTATATTTTGTTGAATATTGTATGTAACTACGCAAAACAACTAGTAGAGCATATGGTTTTAACGAAATTACGCAAATACGTACACCGATTAGTAACAATAAGTAACGTAAAGTAATAGATCCATGACTTAAAAAGTAGCAGAAAACAGAAAAAGAAATATTTATATGCAAATAAACATTCGTGACGTCAAAACCAAAAAATGAGATTAGTACAAAAAACTATATGCAGAAATACTTTTTTCACTATGTCATTTGTGAAAATCAATTTCTCAGCTTTTGATTTAAAAAAATGGGATTTGAAAATGTTAGGATAATTTGATTTAATGGAATTCATCGCTTGGCGTATTATCGCGAGACTTGAATCTGAACAAACACAACGATGTATAGGTGACGGTGTTGTAGTGACAAGAAGCGCCACTACAAGGCTCTTGAACTGATTAAAAAAAGAAAAAGGTATTGTTAGATGCCGTACATGAAAAGGCTCGACACGTGCTGCCATAGCAACGAAGGACCAATAACTATATCCTATTAATAGCTCGTATACAAATTAAGCAATGATACTCATCTGCAAAGTCAGTTACTCTTAGCAACGTAGTGAATTTTGTCAAGCAAAACATCAAGCAGCTTTCATGCACATAACCAATGTCTGTATTTCGTTGACCACAAGACACAGTGCGGTCTGAAAAAGCTGAGTTAATGAATACGAGATTAAATGGAACGTGAATTTAAATATTGTTTATATACATTTTCTGATTCAGTCTTGCTCTCGAAATAATCCCCCAAAAAATTGTTAAATATCATATTAATATACATATACATGAATACACGGACCTACATATAATGTTGAATAGCCGTTTGACGACACAGAGGAAAACAAACGAGATACTAAGATCGCATGCCATACGTAACGCTGCAGTCACGGGTGATTCATTTCTTTTAATGCATAATGGCAGAACTTTTACATCCTCTCTTCTAGAGAACATGCTTGATGCTAAAATATTACAGTGTATGGAAGGGCTAGCATGCTCTTCTGACCGATATTCGATCGAGTACATTAGGGACACACCCCTAGGATGCATTGAGGGGAAACCAAAACACCTTTTACTGATTTGAGACACTACAATTCTTGAATAGTTGATCTCTTTCCCAAAGTCATATCGATAAGTTAACCATAAATCAGGTGTGACGTTGTCCGAGAAAACTACGCTGCTATATTAAACATCCTGCATAATTTATAAACAGTACTTTTTTTACTCACGTGTAACTAAATTGCTACCCTAAAACTTCGTTTCCTGTTCTTTCCATCGTTTAAAAAAAAAAAAAAAAACTTCTCGTATTTTTTTTTTTTCTTTAATTTTTTAATTTTTTAATTTCTGTATTGTGTTTCGATACATATTTACTTTTCATTTTGTGCTAGGTTATTGTTGTTTTTGTAGGGTTTCTTCCATTTTTTGCTTGCTCCTTTTTTGTAGCAATGAATATTATTTAGTTGTGTTATTATCTATAAATTTATTTATTTATTTATTTTTACATTATTCATTTATTTTTTTTCCTGTTACTTTGATATGAAAATTACATTAACTAAGTCGTTTCAAAATGCGCTTTTTTATATTAATAATGTAGCAAATATATTAATTGATTTTTTTTTTTTTCTTTTTGTAAAAAAATAGAATTGACACCAAAAAGCAACTACTATTCAAATAACTAAAAAAACAAAAAAACAAAAAAAAAATCAAGCATGAATTAAAGACATTCTCCAAACAGCATTAACATTACAATTAATCATGAATTTCGAAGTCGGCAAGGAATTAAACAAAATTTTATTCTTTTTTACAGATTTGTTTTTAGACCAATAGTTACGAACGCTGTTGTCTCGAAAGATCCATCTTCATAGTTTCCTTTGTTATTTTATCCAGTATATAATTTGTTCATTAGTGACATTTACATATAAGAGTGAGCATCCTTCACAATTCAGTATTTAGGTTTGTACGAATTTACTAGAAGTTTCTTTGCTAACTCTGTACAGCTTTGATAGCTGTCGTCCTTTTCGGTTTTTAGTTTTGACGATCAAATCGTAATACAAAAATATACATGCAAGATATATATTTTCGTAATATGTATATTGCATAAATTTGATATCTGTCTTCCATGGCGATATTTGTATTTGGCGATTAAAAACGTAATACGAAAATATACAATCTAGATGCATATTTTCATAATACATATTGTATGAAATATTGCTTCACATTGTTAATTGCTGTCTTAATGTACGTTATTAAAACAAAAATGATTTTTGAAAGGAATTAAATATGTTCGTTAGGAATTAAATATGTTCGTTCAACTTTGCGATGATTTTTTTCTTTTCTTTTCTTTTTTTTTTTTCGCCAAAGACGACAGATATCAAATACGTTTCGTGTATATTGTACAAAATATTGTTTCATATTTTTGGTTGCTCTGTTAATATACCTTTTCAAAATAACCATGATTTTTGAATGGGATTAAATAAGCTCGCCAAATAATTTGACAATTTTCTTCTTCTTCTTCTTTTTTTTTTTTTTTTTTTTTTTTTTTTTACGCTAAAGACGACAGGCGCCAAGTCAACTTTATAAACTTTTGTAGCTTCCGAAATCTTAATTGTTTATTTGAATCAAAGTAGTTTTCGGCTGTATTTTGCAGATGCCAAAGTATGATGTATAATTTTAATAGAATTTGATTTTTGCATTGAATAAAACTGTCAACTTTAATTTAATTTTTCACTGACTTCAAAAATTATGATTAATTGTGTTGTGCATGGTGATTGCCGAAATTTATTTCATATTCTCAGGCGCAATTTTCAATTTCATTTTATTTTTAGCTGTTTAAATACTAGTTGCTTTTTGGAGTCGGTTATTTTTTTTTCTATTTAGTGAAAGTGCATTCTTATATCAGAACATGAGAGTTCGTTCGATGGCAGTTTCCCATTTCGCATCCTTCAAGAGAAGTATCACTGTTCAAAAAACGGTAATTTCGAGTTTTTGACACGTAAAGTATATGAAGTGACCCAACGTGCACAAAATGTTATATCTCCATCTCGAAAATTATCCACTGCACATGCCGTTGTGTTAGTTGCATTCTAGTCACTGCCTTATCTTTAAGTTGATTATTCTGAAATACTCCATTTTTAAGTTGTGTCACTTTTTATGCCTTTATGCGATATGAGAAAAGAAACCTATCTATTTAATCTATATGTATTAAATCAAGAAAGTTTTTAGAAATATAAAGAATGGAGGGATGCACTGTATTCGTAACTAAAAATCCTGTTATACACTGATAGTGCTAATCGATGTGACCGCTTATAGTGACGGTATTCTACATAGCATATGTGTCACCCGCTACACTACAACATGTTGAATGCAGTCTAAGTGTGCATAGTACTGGAAATTGCGAACAAAAAGTGTTCTATTTTTATTATTAAAGCCTACAAACTGTCTTTTTGTACTAAATTGATTATGCTATGCTAAATCTAATGTTTTGCAGCTGTTCAACAGTTAAAAGATCTCAAACTGACTTTTTGGGGCACCGTGTATTTTCTTTAGATCTTAAATACATTACAATGGGACCTATTTCAGATTAAGATCTTTGCAATAAAACAAAAAGCTTTAAATCGGAGCATCTGTTCTGACGTTATGAGCTAACAGGAAAAATAAATAAATAAATAAATAAATTATATATATATATATATATATATATATATATATATATATATACACATACATATATATATATATATTTTTTTTTTTAATATAGAATATCCTCCTAGTTAATAACTAAATAAATTAGTGTTAATCAAAGAGGAGATTAAATGAATATTATAAATCTCCTCTAATGTTATATCAAAGAAAGTTAATTATGTAGTAATCGGTGAAATTTTAACTTCATTTTAATTGAAACCTTCTTAGCATTTCACCTTTATAAGCGGATATAAATTAGAAAGTGTATATACATATATTTTTTTCTTTTTGTCATTTTATATGAGGATTTTTTTATTTGTAAATTGTTAAAAAATTTTCTCTTGTATAATTTTTTAACAAATAAAAATACTTTTTTTTAAAATTATGTTTCGTGCATATGACATACTTAATATTCTATAAAATAAAAACTATACAATCTGACACAATCAAAAATAAACCATTATAATTATGTATTTTATACATTAGTACTAAATACTGTAAAATGTAAAGTTCATCCACATTGAACATTTTCAATGTTAATTTTCAATAAAAAATTTCAATTCCCAGAAATGATTAATACATAATCCAATTCTTTACCATATATTTTTATATTCTAATATTTTAAATGAATGATAAATTCGTTTATTTTATGTATGTTGATCAAGTAACATGTTTAAATATATATATATATATATATATATATATATATATATATATATATGCAACTAAATGTTAATACTTTATCTAAAAAAAAAGTTGTTTTAAATTATCAAATTAGTAAAAAGTAAATTATTTCCCTTAAAAACTATATCTAAAATTATCTTACTGACATTTTTTAGATATACGTAAAATACTAGTTTGAAATTAACAATTTCATATTATACTAAATTCATTAAAGAACTGTAAAGATTAATTATTTGTTTCTTAAGAATAGAAGCAATTTCTGTTTTCTATTTAATAGTTAAGAATAAAAAATACTTTCTTAGATCAGCTGTGTTTTCTTTATCCCTCTCTCTTTTATATTTTTTTATTTCGCGGTTTCATGGCTTATACTCTTGGTTAAGCATTAGATTCACATGAAAAGTGGCAGATCCCATTATTTTGCTTACTTATTTCTTTTAGGAGGTATCCATTCGTTTATGCTGAGAGATCTTCTTCTCCTCGACATTTTTATTTATGAGCGACGATAAAAAAAAAAAAAAAAAGTTTGAAAGCAAAGCAAGAATTTTATACGACTTAGTGTAATCCAATTGAGAATAAAAGAATGAGTTGTACATTTTTATAGTAAGAATATATTCATAAATTTAGTTTACTTTGATGTGAAAGAAATAATAAATACATGCCCTCAATCTTTAATGAATGCATCATTTTCTTTGAATATTACAAATATTAGGTTGTTTTGGTGTAAATAAATAAATAAATAAATAAATAAATAAATATATATATAAATTAAATAGAATAAATTTAGATTCAAATATTTTAAAATAATTTCATTTAATATTTGAAAAACTTATTTAAGAAATACTTTGAAATATTACTCATAACATCACAATACAATAAAAACTGCAATACTTTGTGGCGTCGTACCATAAAATAGATAGTGATAAGATATAAAGGATAAAGTTTAAATAATGACATAGAGAGTACAGAACAAATATTGATTTCACTTTTTATACTAATTTTTAAATTATAATTCAGCTGAATTAAAAGAGTATTTAATACAATGCATCAACTTACAAACTGTTAACTCTATTGTATGAACTGCTCAATAATATTTCCTCCGAGATTATTTTGAGAAAATCGTCTAAACGATCAATTGAGAAAAAGAAAAAAAAAAAAAAAAACCTCAAAGTTATCACTTCAATCTGAAACAATTCCTTTGGCTTCCTCCCTCTTACTCCATCTAGGATGAGAGGAAAATGGATCAACAGATATTCTCAGTTACCCAGTTAGCGCAAGGCCTCTCTACCTCAAGGCCCTCTTCGAATGATATTCAACTGCAGCCTCCTCGGTCGTAGAATTCCGTCGTCGATGTCTGTAACAAGTCAAATTGTATGTCTGGAAGGTCAACTTCGAGCGTGAAACCTCCGTTGAATAGGTTCTGACACATCTGATATGATGGCGCTGCATTCCTAATATGATCCCCAATTCCAGACCACTGCATCCTCTGTAAGATAAACTTTGCCATGTATAACTAAGCAAAAAGGGGATCTCCACAATTTACATTACTCTTTGCAATGTTACTTAAAGTTTAATATTATTTAAAAGTTTAATAAAAAGGATGACTTTTTTTTTTTTTTTTTGTTAATTTAAAAATTGTGTGTTTAATAAATTAAAGAACTGTGCATGTATATTTTGACAGTTTTCCAAAAGGAAATTATTTTAAATCAAAATATTTCAATACCAATAAAAACCGAGGTTTCTCTGAAATATTCCAATTGATTAAAATAAAATTTCATATTATAAATAATTTTAAATTGGTAAACCATCTTAATGCATACATTCAAATGAAAATTGATTTTTAAATAGCTTTCCTAACTGAAATAAATACCTGACACAAAATTTTCTAACAGATTTTGTGACGAGAAAAATTTTATCCGCTTATCTTTTGTCATTATCTTGTCTGGAAAGTGTAATTTTATTTGCGTTGTTCTGATGAATTTCAAAAGATATCTCCAAGTCCCTGTGGAGTATATGTCATGAATTTCACAATCAGATCTAACTACTTCATTGCAACATGAACTTTTTTTCCATTTATGCTTTCGACTTTGTCATTAATTTTCCTACAATTCCACTATCAGATTTCATCTTTTCACTCTAAATAAGATTAAGTATGCAAAACTATAAAGATTTTTAATGTAAAAGAAGATGGAGATATTTTCATAGTTTCATAAATTTTACGTTATTTAGATAAATACATAAATGCATACATGCATATATATATATATATATATATATACAGGGTGATTATAATTAAAGTTACGATTTCAAAACGCTATACTTTTAAAACTACCCATTAGAGCGTTTTGATACTTTAACACAGCAATCGTGAGTCAATGAAATTTCGTTTGGCAAAAGGAAAAACAATAGATCAAAAATGTGCCGTTAATTATTCGCAAAGTATTAGTTTCATAAAGCTCCTGTTTTTCTCTTTTCACTATGACTATTTCCGCTGTAAATACGAATGCTTGCCTTTTTTCTTAAAAAAAAAAAAAAAAAAAAGAGTAAACCCTTGAAGTCTATTGTTTCCTGCTATTTCATTGTGTTGCTAACAACATTACCGTGTTTAATTAGTCCATTTAGGCGTTTCCCCTGACATTACCCTTACAGCGTCATCTATAGGAACACAATGGGACTACCTTTTTCCAGCCCAAACAAACTTTCATTGCTTCACGATTGGTCTGGTAAAATATCAAATCGCTCTGATTGATATTTTTAAAATTATAGCGTTTTGAAATAGTTAATTTAATTGAAATCACTCTGTATATATATGTGTGTGTGTATTATATTAAGTTTCACGTAATTGCACAATAAATTTTCTTCTATTAATATAAAAATTTCAGACCGCAATAGAATAAAAATACAGAAAGCGGTAAAAGATTAAATTACTTTCTTTAATTTAACTAATATAAGTAATATGTTTCTCACTTTTACATTTAAACTGAAATCTAAGTAATTGTGCTAAAAGACGTTTTCTTTTGCAAAACTAAAAATTTAGAAAATCAATGCAATATTGTATTATTCTCTTCAGTTAAATCATTTAAATAATTTATTTTTGGTATATTTTTTCACATCGCGTTTTATATGACTGTACTAAAAGTCTTATTCTCATAACATGTAAAGGGAATACACAAAAAGCTATGAACATTCCTTTAATCAATAAAATATTATCTTATTTTCTTTGCATAAGCGATGATTTTTTTATACTTTCTCTTACCCATAATGTAGAGAAAGTATTATTTTGGGTCAAATTTTCGAACGCGAGATTTTGTTATATTTACACGTTTTGAGGTCCACTGAGTACGAAAATCATGTTTTTAGCAAATGGTCTATGTGCGTGTCTGTGTGTCTGTATGCCTGTATGCCTGTGTGTCTGTGTGTCTGTGTGTCTGTATGTTATCAGCATATCTCAAAAACAAATTATGGCAGAAAGTTCAAACTTGATATTCTAAATGTGTATCATATAGGGATGCTACAATAAGCTTTTCGTTAAGATCAAGCAAATGGTTCGTGTACAGGGACAATCAAGATAATTCTAATACATTACGGCTATGGAGGAAATTGCAGGAAAGTAGAGTTTAACGTCCATAGACTGCACTAAACCAAATGAAACGAATATATATTTTTTGTAATAGAGATAGTTAACTGGGAATTTTTTTTTTGTGTATCTAGGAGCCTCGCCTTTCCCCCTGGGGGGGGGGGGGGGGAAGTCCCCCCTCGAGGGGAGTAATTTTTCATGATGGGTATCTTTCTAAAGAGCTCGCCAATACCTTTAAAACGAATGGTTGAACCATCGATCTGCGGTAATTTAAAACAAAGTTATCGATTTTTTTTAACGAAAGAAAAAAAAAATTAGAAAAAAAAAATAGTTTTTTTTTTTTTTTTTTTTTAATATTGAGAATAAAATGGACTTTTTTTTTTTTGGATATTTAGTGTTATACTACTTCTCTAATATGGAAATCGTCTGCATTATCATAAAAGATAATTTTTTTAAATAATAATTTTAATAAATTATTTTTTTAAACGGAATTTTTTTTTAATAACCGAATTAAATTTTATATAAATCTAGGTGCATTAATGAAACGAGGGGTTGAGGGGGGCGGCAGCCCCCTCACACAGAAATAATTATCATATAAAACTCTTCCGAAGCCTAATTTGAATTGTTTAACATAGGTTTACATAACATCGTTATCTTACCTCTTAATCTGCAACATGTATTTATAGTATTAAATTTCAGGGTAAGAGAAAGTCGTGTGAGTGACACACCAGATTATTTTTTCATATTTTTCAGTTAAATATTAAATTTACTGTTTTGAAGTGTATTTGATTATTTACTTCACAATGTTTATTCTTTGAATAATATAATATCATTAAATTTTAACTGTTTTTTTTCCCTACCAAAGTACGAAATAACGCATTGCCAGACTTTTTTTTTTTTTTTTTTGTCATTTAACATCAACTAGCTGGAACCCGTCGAATTCGACGATCACTTTATTGACCGTAATGTTTCAAAAACAGTCGCATCATTATTTAAATGTATTTCATGTTAAAACATCTAATATAATTTACAACATTCCACTTAAAAAAAGAAAGTCGAAAAAATGCCTATAAATCGAAATACTATGTATGACATCACTTTTTACAAAGTACTCTCAATGTGACGCCAAACTGACTTCAAATAAACAGATGCTATCTTTTATTTTCTATTTCGTTCAATACTAAGACTATATGTTAGCTGACCCGTCCGGCGTTGCCCGGGCCCATGATACCTTAAATGAACCTTAAATTTGTATTATTTTATACCTTTAACTCGATTTTGTTTGAATTTTTGTTTTTAAATGAAAGCATCACGAAAAAAATAATCATCTGTAACAAAACAATTACCTCGATCCGAACAAAACTCTGCATTGTCACCTCGGTGCTTGCAGCAGCGCATACACGGCGCTAACAACATAAAAAATTCCCAAAAATTAACCTGAAACCGAACGAACCAGCCCGCCAATGCCTGGGCCCGTGATAAAAAAACTCAAATGAACCTTAAATTTGTTAGATTTTATATCTTTAACTCGAATTTGTTTGAAATTCTATATTTAAATAAAAGCATTGCGAAAAAAAATAATCAGCTGTAACAAAAAATAATTACCTCGAACCGAACGAAACTCTGCCTTGTGACTCCGGTGCCTACGGCAGTGCATACGCGGGCCGCTAACAACATAAAAAAAAATCCCCAAAAATTAACCTGGAACCGAACGAACCCGTCGGCAATGCCCGGGCCCTTGATAATAACCTTAAATGAACCTTAAATTTGTATGGTTTTATATCTTTAACTCGATTTTCTGTGAATTTCTATTTTTAAATGAAAACATCACAAAATAAATAATCATCTGTCACAAAAAAAAATTGCCTCAAACAGAACGGAACTCGGGCTCGTGACCCAGTGCCTGCGGCACGTATATGCAGGCCACTAATAACATGGAAAAATTCTCAAAAATTAACCTTGAACCGAACAAACCTCTGACTCGTGTTACCGCTGCCTGTGGCAGCGGCACCGTATAGCAGGCATGCTACGCACGCGCTGCAAAATCCACTTTCCTCCACCAGGGAGCGCCGTATGTTGTACAAGAACATCACCAATCGCCTTGAATTTCCAAGACCTTTCAAATGAGGTGTCACATGGTGGTGTCAATTGCAAAATCCTTTAGTTACACTTTCCACCGCCAGGGGGCGCAGCGTATTCTATACATAAACACCAACGCTCAGGAAATATCAAGACCTTTAAAATAAGTTGTAACATGATAGGGTCTACTGCAAAATCACCTAGTTCCATTTTTAACCACCAGGGGGCGCACTATATTGTATACAAACATCCCCAATCAACATGAAATTTCAAGACCTCTATCAACAATCGCCTTGAATTTCCAAGACCTTTCAAATAAAGTGTCACATGGTGGTGTCAACTGCAAAATCCTTTAGTTGCACTTTCCACCACCAGGGGGCACAGTGTGTTCTGTACGAAGATCACCAACCGTCAGGAAATACCAAGACCTTTAAAATAAGGTGCAACATGATATGGTCTACAGCAAAATCACTTAGTTCCATTTTTCACCACCAGGGGTCGCACTATGCTGTATACTAACATCCCCAATCGACATGAAATTTCAAGACCTTTAAAATGAGATGCTACATGTGTGGGTCTAGAAAGGATTTCCCTCTCAAATCTCCTTTCCTATCTTTTTCCCCCCCTTTAATTCTTTTTCCCCCCCAATTCCAAATTCGCAGATATTGATTTTTTAGTATTCGACTCTAGTCCCCATATGTATAATTTCTTCAGCGTGAAGTAATGTGAAGCTTAGTTAAGCTCGTAAACGTGTTTTTAACCCAAACGGGAGGGAAACGGTTTCCCACCCGTTTCCCCCGGGGGAGAAACGGTTTCCACCCCCTGTTCGACTTTTTTTTATATTTCTCTTCTCATAGCACATCTACAGACCAAGACCTTTTTTTAGACACCTCAACCAAATTTTTTCACCAAGTAGTTCTCTCAATATAGTGGAGACAGACAAAAACATGTTTAAAATTAATATATAGATTCTTGATATGTTGCAGTTTAGAATTAAATGTAAATGGAAAGTAAAATATAAAATGTACTCTTAGTTTGGATAGTGTAACATGAAGAAAAATAGCTTATTGCAATTATGTTTTAAGTATGAAATATAAGGTAAAAAAGTACAAGTTATGCTTAAATAAAATTGAAACAGAAGAAAATAAAGATATTTAGAAATATTAAAAGCAATAGAATTAAACTTCCATTCTTACATACAATTCGCGGAAAACGTATTAGATAATTTTATTTTTAAACTTTTTAATTCATAAATATATGCATTTGTTTAACATAAAACTATACATTAAAACATAAATTTATGTTTTATGACTATTTAATGTGTATGAAAATCACTATACATTAATTTTTTCTTTACTTCAATTTGCATTGCTTCTTCAAAATCAGTTTTCATCTGAAATTCAATGAACGCATGAAAATATTTTTTAATTTAAAAATATTTTTTCGTAACGTAAAATTATATATTTCTTATATTATTACAATTGCGCATATATTTTTTAATAGTTCTCACAAAACAAATGTTTTATAATCTAATTTAATACATCAATAAACTTTGTGCAATCATCGACAAAGTAAATACATTTTAATATATTTAAAAACATGCGAAATTTAGAATTTTTTCCTTACGCATTCCAATTAACTAAAATGTGAATTTTTCTGTTTTAAATATTTTAAATTTATTAAAACAGCATTATCTACAGATTTAAATGACAGTTATTTTTACATATCATTTCAATGTGAAGTCTGTACCTGTTACATACTAATTTCATAATATATTTTTTGACATACGGAGATAAACGTTTCTGCACTTATATTTTGTCAATGAAATATTCTGTAAAATGTAATTAAGTTTAATCTATCATGTTCCGATGAATTTAGAAAGATATTCTCTAGTCCCTATGGAGTATATGTTATATCTTCCACAAATAGTTTTGATTATTTCGTTGCAACATAAACTTATCCAATGGTCAACATAAACTTATCCAATTCTTTCGACTTTGTTATTATGTTTGATATCATTCTGTTACCAGATTTCATCTTCTAACTGTGAATTAAGTTAAGTAATCAAAACGCAAAATATAATATTAATGTAAAAGAAGATTGAGTTTGTTTTATAAATTCTTTTTTGTTCTAATTTCTCTTTTTTTTTTTTTTTTTTTTTTTTTTCATATTAAATTTAACACAGAAATTCATATTAAATTTAACTGTAAAATTTCTGTTAATAAAGTATAAAATTAAGAAACATCAAACAATAAAAATTCAAAAATCTACAACAGATTGTTTTACTTTCTTCATTTAATCGATTTAAATAATTTCTTTTTGATATTTTTTTTTATTTATAATGCGCTTTTTTATAATTCTACTATAAGTCTTTTTCTAACAATAAATACAGTTAAGACAGACAAAATTATCGTTAAAGTATCATGTTATTTTCATTATTTAATCAATAGGTAAAATTGATAATGTAATATTTTTTTAAATTTTCTTTAAAATTTTTAATTTACTTTACTTAAATTTATTTTCAATATTTGCTTAAGGTATCCGATACCTATAAGCAGTGGAAATATCAGTGAAAAAGGATCAAGATCCTTTGTACAATAACTTGAAAAATAATTAATTTTAAAAATTATAATTTTTAAGAAAAGTATCAGGGAAGGTTTTATCTTGTACATTTTAAATCTTAATATATATAAATCTCGTGTCACAATGTTTGTCCTCAATGGACTCCTAAACCACTTAACCGATTATAATAAAATTCGCACACCATGTGCAGTTCGATCCAACTTGAGAGATAGGATAGTTTAAATCTCAAATTATAGTCGCAATTTTAATTTATTGCTAATTATTTGTCTGTTATTATTTGACAGTCACAATTATCTGTTAACTCCAAATGATTCTAACAGATGTCGATACCTTTCGACTGGGTTGAAATGAAAGCTGAAATATATTTGGTGCTGCCATCTACACAAAGAATCTTCAACTTTTTAACCTATTAATAAATTTCGTATAATTCAATTATTTCCACTTTTTAAATTTTTGGTGTTAGCATAGCCGGCCACGTGTTACTTAGACTGAAGTGTAAATTGAATTCATATTATAATGAAGATAATACAGTGAAATTAATCCTGTTTTTTACTTATTTGTGCTTCATTGATCAAAACTTTATAATTTAATCTGTATATATATATAAATTACGTGTCACGATGTTTGTCCGGGGTAAACTCCTAAACTAAGGAACTGATTTTGATGAAATTTTGCACACTGTGTGCAGTTTGATCCAACTTGAGAGATAGGATAGTTTTTATCTCAATTTATTGTCACAATATTGTTTTATTGCAATTATTTGTTAATTATAGACCTTTATTAAAGTTGCTCCAAAATATCTGTGAGTTCCATTAATTTAATTGTTGCCAAAAAAAAAAAAAAAAAAAAAAAAAAAAAAAATACGAGTTCATTTTCTTTCGACATAAAAATAAATACATTTAATCAAACGTGAACGTTAAAAAATTATAAAAAGTTAAATTATGCATCTCACGAAAATTGACGTCATAATCAATTTAAAGATTTTATACACATTGATAAAGTGCTAATGTAGTTCTATCATAGATATAGTAATATATATAGATCTCTCATCCCCATGTTATCGTAGAAAGATTTTTGATGCCGAAAAAAGATAAAAAATAAAAGCTTTGGAAACAGCCATTAAGTGGGATTGAAAAAAAAAAAAAAAAAAAAGAAAAAGAAAAGAAAGAAAGAAATATGAATTTGAAACTGTATCTGGAGTCTTCCATTCCCCTTTAGCAAATAAATTATTCATAAATTTTATTTGCTAAAATATTAGTATGTATTCCCGTGTGTATTCACTCGGGGAAAGACGGCCATATTTTGGTAAAAACGTCGTCTTTTCCCAAATGAAAAGGAATAACTTTTTTCTCCCCAATGATCACTCTATTCTATATATGCTATACTATATCTATGAGTTCTATACGCAAGCGAAGTGTGACTCACTGACCGTCTGTGCAGCCAAGAAAAAGATTTCCTATGTTAATTGCCCACTGGATTTTTTGTAAGAAATTATTAAAAATCGAGGAAATTTATTTCCCGATTTTAATCCTTATATTTGGGTACAGATATGTATTAGTTATCGCGGGTGTTAGATTGAATTATTTTGCTGTCAAATTGACAAAATTTTAATTTTAAATTTTTAAACTCTGTCGCCCTTGGCTTTTATTATTATTATTATTATTATTTGGCGATCAAAAGCGTAACACGAAAATATACATGCCAGATGTATGCATTGTACGAAATGTAATATGTATTATTCATTGTACGTATGTATGACATGTAATATGTATTGTACGAAATATTGTTTCATATTATTCATTACTCTTTTAATATAAGTTGTTAAAATAACCATGATTTTTGAAAGGAATTAAATATTTTCGCCAGATAATTTGGCGATATTCTTTTTTTTTTCGCCAAGGATGACAGAAATGAAATCTATTCCGCTGCAAAATATTAGTATCTTACATCAGATATTTTATTTAGACATTTGAAAACAAATTTGACTTCAAACTATGATAGAATATTTATCATTTTCCTTTTAATTTGTATATTATTAGTATATTAAAATTTAAAAGCATGGTATATAAAAAGTTTTTTTTTTTTTTTTTTAAATCTTATAATTATTCTTATCTTAATCCTCAATGTTTCCCATCTTTATTGACTTGAATTTACTATTAAAATTTTAACATACTCAAAAACTTCTCATCACTTCGTTAAAATACACTAAACTTTTCCAAAATCTTTTTGTATTTAAAATGATACATGTATTTACTTTAAATGTCCAATATTTCATAAGATTTCCAATTTTAAAGTTTTAAAATATTTATCAAATTTACTTATTTTTCTGGTTTAGCCTTATTGTTTTCCCTTTTATAACTACAGCTGTTGCCCTCTTTAAAATATTTAAAATGATGAGGTCATTTAATAGTAAAATTATCCATTATAGCATATATTATATTTCACTCCTCCATAAAAATTGATTTTAAAATCGTCTGTTTCTTTTATACTTTTATTTTAATAGAATTTTAATAGAATTTAATTTATATATTAGTCATTTTAGCAATTTTATCCAAAGTAGCATTAGAAATAATATATATCACTTCTCCATTAAAATTTATAGGACCCTACAATAAAATTAATTTGTGCTTAATATCAACACTACGAAAATTTTTATCAATCGCTTCCAAATTTTGACCTAAGTTTAAAATCTCAACCCTGTGGGTTTTTACATCGGCTACAACGTTTTCGTCTTTGTTCGTAAATAATAATTTAACTGTACTAAATAGTTTACAGCCGTATAATTCAACGTATAACTTAGTCACAGCAACGCGTGGCCGGGTCTGCTAGTATATATATATTATAATAAAGATATATTATAATAATTATTAAAAGTTTATGACTATTTTTTCCGTAATTATGCTTACAATTACAAAACTTTTAAAGTTAAAATACTAATTGTTCATTAATTCCTATATTTATATTTCATGCAAAATCTATTAAATTATTACTAAAATATAGCTAACCATCACAGAGATATTGTGCGCGCAAGATTATACATCGACAAAAAAATTTACGCTGACAAATTTTTAAATATTTATTTATATTAAAATTAAATAAATATTTAATTTTAATATAAATATTTAAAACTCGATAATATTTACAAGATTTAAAAGTAATTATGCTGAATTATTGTAAATAAAGTTATGATAATTTTTTTCTAATCTTATCTCCTTTCAACGATACCTGGTACTTTAAGATTGTTTATTCTTTGAATTAAAAAAAAAAAAAAAAAAAGTAAAATAAATACTTATCGAATCATGTTCTTAGACTGACTAAGAACAGGGTTCGACAAGGATTTATTTAACAAAACCGTATGAAATGTACTTTTTTTTACATAGGACTTTTTGCTAGTGTTCGGACACTTTGGTTACCGACTGTATCTATGAAAGTGCAGTTTAATTGCGACTTCTTTCCATTTCATACAGTTAAAATAAATTTATAAGTTCAAACTAAGACTAATACATTTAATGCATTTATTGTATGTACAAATTTAATAAAATGTATTTAACATAAATAAAAAAGCCTATTGATTTGTATGAACAATTTCATAATTAAATTATTTATTTTCAGCTTTTTACTAGAATTATAATATTAGAAATTTTTATACTTAATGCTTTCAAAATTACTGAAAAAGATTATTAATGTGCACTTTAAAATTATACATTATTGCATGGGACAAGTCTCTCTTATAAAGGGAGGCTTGGCCCACTTGACAACGTTTTAAAAATTAATAAATTTATAGAAGAAAAAGTGTATTATTTTTATTACCACAATTATATCCTTATTGCCAATGAAATTGACTTTAGTATGTACTACCATATGAACTTTTTAGTATTAAAACAAAATTTATAAAATGGTTTCTCTGGAAACGTCGCCAAGGCTCCCCAATTTTCCCCATTGCAATCTGGATTAAATTGTAGATCGTACATAAAATATAAAATGTGCTATTGGTTTGAATAAGGTAAAATGAAGACAAAAAAATTGATCCAATTTTCTTTTAAATGGGAAACATAAGAAGAAAAATGTAAATTCAGTAAAAAAAAAAAAAAAAAAAAAAAAAACTGAAGCACAAGAAATTAAAAGACATTAAAAAATATTTAAAATAATAGAATTAAACTTCCTTTCTTATATAAAACCCGTTGGCAAAAGTATCAGACCATTTCATTTGGAACTCTTTAATTTATAAGAATAAGGTTTGTTTAGAAAAAAAAATCCTTAAAACTTAAATTTACGTTTTAAAAATATTTAATATATATGAAAATAACTATACATTAAGTTTTAGAAAACTATTTTTACTTCATTTTGCAGTGCTGTCTAAAGTCTAGTGATCTACAAAAATTTAATGAACCTGATGTTTTTTTTTTTTTTTTCTTTTAAATCTTTATAAATAAAAATTTTATATTTATTATATTATTAAAACTGCGCATATATTTTTTAACAGTTTTTTTTTTTTTTTTTTTTTTTTTTTTTTTTTTTTTTTAGGACTGGGGGCCTATTAGTATCAGACAGGGATTTTTGCGTTGTCGTTTTCGATAGTTGGACATTTGTCGAAATAATTTTTTGATAGTTGGACATTTGTCGAAATAATTTTTCGATAGTTGGACATTTATCGAAATCTAAAATTTATCGAAAATATAATTGAATAATTTGAAAGCGATGTTATAATTGGGAAGAAAAAAAAACTAATAGTCCTCCGTCCTAAACTAAATTCTGCTTTTGCCAGAATTTCATCGAAATCTTTATTTATTTATTTATTTATTTATTTATTTTTGAAAGAAAAAGAAAAGAAAATTAATAATAATCAGTATCGTTACAAGAGATATCGAAAAAGTTTTTTTTTAGTAATTTTGAATTAGGAAATAAATAGTGCGCTTGCAGTAATATGAAATAAAAATAAATAAAAATATGAATTTAATGATTTGATTTTTATATAAAACACGATCGCGTGCTATCTTAAAAAGTAGATGTAAAATTTAAAGTTTAATTTTCTTGGCAACAATTATAAATTAAAATAAATAATTTAATGAAAGTTTAGAAGTTAGAATTTCTAATTTTATATTATAATATTGTCAAATAGCAGTAGAGTTCAGTCGTGTATAACATATGCGCCGATGCGTTGCAAAAAGACCTTTAACTCAAACAGTTTTTATATAATTTAAGTTTGGTATCATGGTACATTTCTCCTTTGGGATAAAAATAGGGGACCAAATATATAACATAAATACATCCAGAATAAAGAGAAATATTTGATGTACGGAGAGCGGAAATAAAGATATCTAATGGCAAAACCTTAATGTTAGTGTTGTAATATCTGAAATCATACATGCTATATAAAATTTGTAATTTATATAGTTCATGGGCGTTTGATATTTAGCATGATTCCATATCTTATAAATCTAAAATGTAATAAATTATCCCACTCTGGAAAATAATACCATAAATTTAATATAAGAAGCAGCAAAAAGGAAAAGCTCTTTTTAAAGAAGTTTCAATGTAGGTTTATATCTAGTATTATCAAATGTTGACAGCACTGATGCAATGATGCAATAACAACCCCCATTCAATTTTCCCGCTGTATTTCTCTAATAAATTTTCTTTAAATTCCTGAATCTATCAGCTGAGTGAAGGCGTAAACAAGCAACATACTGGACTCAACGCATACTTTTTTTTTTTTTTTTTTCATTTTAACAAAATAAATGTTTTAAATCCGTTTTAATTCATTAACGAATTTTGCGCAACTATCGAAAAATAAAATAAAATTTCAATATATTTAAAAATTTCGTCTAGAGTTTTCTTCAGTATCGCCAATGCGACTTTTTAATATTGAATATCCACCACTAAATTTTAAATGTAACAAATATCTAACCGCTTTGAAGATATTATGATTATCAAACATCACTTCTCAATATCATTAGTGATTATTGAATAAAAATTGTCAACGCTGGTTTTCTCGGAAGTATTCTACTAGTCTAAAATACAAATTTCTATCTCAAAAATATTTACATTTATCAAAACATTATTATCTATAGATTGAAAAGAAAGTTATTTTTAAATATTATTTCAAAGTGAAAGAAATACCTAACATGTAATACCATTATACATTTTACGGTATACGAAGAAAAATATCTTATCTTTTGTCAACATAATATTCTGGGAAGAATAATCCAATTTTATCTGAGTTCTTCTGATGACTTCCGAAAGACGTTCCCAAGTCCCCGTGGAGTATATATTATGTCTTCCGCAAATAGTTCTGATAATTTCGCTACAACATGGACTTAGGGTTACGCTGTCGTCTTTATTATTAAGTTTTATATAATTCCACTGTATAAGATTTCTTCTAACAATGAATAAAATTGGGTCACGCTAAACTATAAACCTTAGATATTTTATTTATTTAATTAATTTGAATAATTTGTTCTGATTTTTACTTACTTTTTTTCCCTTACTGTCTCTTACCTATATATATGGTAAAGAAAGTATTGTGTTTGGGTCAAATTTCGAAAAGCGAGTTTATAGTATATTCACCCGTTTTGAGGACCCATGAATCCAAAAGTCCTGTTTTTAGCGGTTGGTCTCTCTGTGTGTTTGTGTGTGTGTCTGTTATCAACATATTTAAAAAACAAATAGCATCAGAAAGTCCAAACTCAGTATACTAAATGCGTATCATATAGGAATGATACACTAACGTTTCGTTGATATAAAGCAAATGGTTCGAGTACAGTTCCACACAGGAGAATTCAAATACATTACGTCTATGTGAAAAATTGCAGGAAAAGTAAAGTTTAACACATATACTACGACTTAAACAAAACGGAATGAGCATTTAAATATATATATATATATATATATATATATATATATATATATATATATATATATATATATAAACACGCATAAAAGCATGTTTTGTGCAGATTGGGATATGGAAACCATTCATTATTCGTTTACAGGGCTACCCAAACTATATGCATATATTGTGGGCTGTACTTGAAAATTGCTGGAATAATAATTCCTATTGTGTTAGATATTTTTCATGTTTAACTAAATTTACGAACACACTATTTTTTAAAGTACATATTAAATATAGAGCTACTAATATTTTATTTAATATAGTATTATTTTTTCTTTTATATATATAGGGCTATTAATTACAGGGCTACCTAGAATGAAGAAAATCTTTCTTATATATTGAATATAATTGATAGAAGAGCTTTGTACATTTAATTATATCGGCAAACAAAGCAAAATTAATTTTTCATACTCATACTGTAAACGAAGTGCTTTTTGAAGTTTTCTTTTACCTCTATTTTTATTTATTTATTTTTTGTATAATATCACATTTTGAGATACCTTGATTTCTAAAGCCCAATTTTTAGTGGTTGATATGCATGTATATCTATTATCATAATTACTTAAAAACAAACAATTGCGGGAAATTCAAATTTTGCTTTTTGAAATTCATATCAGGTTGCCACTTAAAAATTGATCAGGACTGACAAGTTTGAAAGGGAATTTATAACAGCCTTGATTTATATATATATATATATATATAATTGTATGCATTGTAATTGAACGGAGGGGTTAAGGGGATGTTAGCCCCCCTCGCACAAAATCACGTGTCAAATAAAACCTAAACATATTTTAGAGAATTTTAAGAGTACATTGAATTTTATTAACTTAAGCTGTTGACCTTAAGAGTTTTTATGCAATCTATGGTCATAGTATTGAAATGTGGGGTAAGAGAAAGTCGTGTGGATGACACATCAGATTATTAATTGTACTAATAAACCTCTTCTAACAATGAATAAAGTTACGACACTCAAAATCATATAAGACCAAAAATCGATTTAAAAATATGGTTTATTTTCTTTATTAATTGATTTCGAAGTTTTTTTTTTTTTCTTTTAAATAGAGTTTTGTGTATTTGCACGATAAGAAGTCTCCGTAAAATAAATAAAATTAAGACACACGAAATTATAAAATTACATAAAATTAAAATATACATACATTAAAAAAGCTTTTGTTTTAAAATGTACTTCAAACTTCCGTTTAGCGCATTTTAGATAGTATCATAGTTGCCAACATTTTAATTTATTCCGGAGTATTTTTAGCCCCACCTTTATTTCATACCACTTATTTTTTAAGAGTAATTTTTTTTTGGAGAAAATTTTTCTATAAATATTGGGGTGCGAAAAAAAGGCGGGGCTAAAAATACTCTGAAATAAATTAAAATGTTGGCATTTAAGTAATATATATCTATACAAAACTTCAATTTAATTGGATGATAAAAAGTGCATTTAAAATGGAAAAGAAATTTTGAATGGGAATTGGAACCTCAAGAACCACAGTCGTTACCTCTAAGGCATGCAAATTTTCAGTTTTGTCAGATGATAAGAAGTTGCTAAAAAATTCAATTCTTAGATTTAGCCACAGATAAACGACATATCGCACATTCCAATATATATATATATATATATATATATCAAGCTAAACGAAATCGTGTAAAAATAAAAAATTGTGTAATGTGTTACATTATTTGTTTATTTGGTTTTATTTATTTATTTATTTACTTACTGATATTGTAACAATCCAATACTTTTTTTAAATGCATTATAGATTTTATTAACATTAAAAAATAATATTTATATATATATGTATAATAATAATTATTATTATTATGAAAAAATAGCTATTCGTACTCAAATATTTTCAAACATATAGTTTTAAAATACAAATTAAATAATATTGTTTTATTTTTATATCTGAGTCTTTTAAGCTATGAATCGTTTTATTTTTACTGAATATTTATTTATTTATTTATTATTTTTTCATATTTGTACAATAATGTTTAATATTTGTTGACCATCTGTGTATGATAGTGTGGGAATTCAACTTTTTCAAAACAAAAATTTTTAATGTTTGTCGGATTGAAAACAAAAAAAATAGGAAAAACTCAAATATGACATATTAAAACAAAAGAAATTTTACAGACCTTGTTTTAAACTCTTCTCTTTACACCATATATATGCATAGCTGCCAAGTTTTTTAATTTATTCCGGAATGTTGTTAGCCCCGCCCTATTTCACACCGTAATCTTCGTAGTAAAATTTTCTTCAATATATAATTACGATTAAATATAAAGAAAATTACTCTAAATAGATTACGGTTTGAAAAAGGGGCGGGACTAACAACATTCCGGAATAAATTTAAAAACTTGGCAGCTATGTATATGGAAGATGTGGTTAACACGTCACAAGTGATATCTATTTAGATACTCTTCAGTAGTAGATTAAACAAGTGTTTTAAGTATAACATTTGTAAGTTTTATCTTATAAATTATCTATTTATCTTTTCAATGCACTAAAATGAAACTTTACTAATTCCTTTACAAACAGCGTATATTTTTCTCTTTATGTTTCGGAAAATAAATTTTAATTTTTAATCTAGTGCCTTAATGAATTTTCTGAAATCTCTTGTTTTAATTATTCTTTATTACTGAACTGATCAATCTGGGATTCTTTTATCGTAAGTGGTTATTTTATGTACAATTGTTCAATAAATCAAATGTGCAAATTTCCAGTTCGTATATAGTTATTTAATGCTAACATATACATATCAGACTAGTGCAATTATTCTAGGCCCCTTTCTAAGTCTTCGTCGAGATCAAGATACTTCATTGGATTACACACGAGGAAATTTATAAAACATCCTGCGACAGCGCAGGAAACCAACCCACGTTTCTATGTCCGCAAGCTATAAGTGGAACGGCAATGTGACTACTTGAACACAAAGGGCCCAATTTTCTAGATTTAAATGTTTATAAACAGCATGTGATATTATGCCGGTTAATGTTAGCAACTTTAGAATAATTCACTACAGTCAATGATCATATTTAAACTGTAAAAGGTATACGTAAATTTATCTTGATTTTTTTTTTCAAATATCTCTGTTAATTGATATAAGCAGATTGTTTGCGAATTAGAAATTATTAAAAATAAAAAACCAAACATTCTTGTTGCAACTTCGATAACAACAAACACAAACAATAAGAAATTGAAGAATCATTGTATACAATCAATATTTAAACTTAAAAAAAATTCTTCACACATGATAACATTAATGGACGCACTACCTCTTTTCGAAAGTACGTGCCCATTCTTATTCTTGTGCAACACGTGTTTTGCACATGAATAAGAAATACCATGTGCTTTCGAAACTGGTAGTTCTTTCATTAGCTTTATGGTATGTGAAGAAATTTTAAAGTTTAAACAAACGTACTGCCATCAGTGAAAAGAGCTGGATAAATTTTTGCTCTTACATATGTAAAATATTAAAAGGACGGATTGATATAAATTTGAATATCTGGAATTTTGAATGACTAGCCAATACGAAATCGGAAATGAGTTTTAAAGAAACTAATGATGGAATTTTTTAAAGAGAATTTTAGGTTTTTCAACAGTAAGATAGACTAGGTATCATGAGTTTAAAATTTCATGAGCATTTGTATGATTATTATAAATTTGTAAACCTTCAACGAAACCGAGTCCTATACGAACTCATGTAGACGTACAAATTACCTTAGATGAATTATATTTAAAAGTAAAATAAATCTCCTAGCAATGATTAGTAAAAATTGAGCATACATATGTATAATTAATTTACTACCTAAACAGATATGTTCTTAGGGGTGTTGCCACTCTCCTGAAAACATACTTTGTATAGTTTTGTCTATATCTATGTTTGTATATTTTTACTTATAACTCAAAACTTTGTACTCTTGTAACTCATAAATATTTACGCCAAATTTGATTCCAAATAATTGAATATCTTATAGGAATTCTTTGTGTAGAATTCCTCTAAGGTAATATAGGCAATTTGTAGGTCAACATGAGTTATTCTGTAAATACTTATTCTGTGTCTATCATTTTGTAGAAAAAACATTCTTTTGAACACTGTAATAACGTATAATAATTTCATTACTCTGAATGAAGTGTAACTATGTTAAAATGCATTTAAAATAAATAAATATATAGACTGTAATGGTACATTTTTGTGTGTGTGTGTGTGTGTGTGTGTGTTCCTATACACGAGTGCCATATGCATTATCTACAGAAATAAAAACAATATATTTAACACCATGCAACTCGTAAATATTTGTACTAAATCATTAGTATAATTGCATAACGTTTACGATATCCTTTTGTGTGGTCCCGTAGATAATTATTAAGTCTATGCACACCTTTTTCTAGAGAAAATTTGCTTTTGATTATCTTAATAATGTATATTAGTTTCCTTATTTGGTTACGCTTGTAAGCAAAATAAAATGTGTTTAATTGAAATTATGTCCATAGGCCGTAATTTTAAGAATTATTTAGTTATGTCCTTGTACACGCAATATACCGTAATTTCTGGTAGATACCCCGCAGGTTATATAATCCAGTTTTGCACCAGAAATTTCAATTGATAAATAAATTTATATTTGTTCGAGCTCTTCCTTGAAAAAAGTATAGATTTCTGTATTAAATAAAATTTCTGGTGGAGAAATGACACATCTTACCTGCGGGTTATCTACCAGAAATTACGGTAAACAATATTCATGCCAAAAGTTATATAGCTATTTCTGTATGACTTAGGATCATTTGTACAAATTTTCTTGTCAATCGGGTGAATTTAGCAGCTGCTATCCCGCTATATACAAAGTCTATTCATAGGCTGTAATGAAAAGCAAAATTTTTATGTTTCCCTGGATACGACTTAGAAACGGAATTCTCATCTAAATATATACAGTTATTTTTTTTTGTAGTTCATGTGCATGTGTACCATTCTGCCAGTTAATCAAGCGAATTTGCGATCACTAACGCGGCACATACAGTCGCATAAACATATAATCACGCAGACACACCGAACCCAAATACTTTTTGGGTCTCATCAAGGATTTACATTCACTAACATTTCGACAACAATAGGTAATATAAATATACATATGTTATACGTATCTATATGCATAACTCTTATTATATTTTAAAATTAAAATCATATAAAACCTCTGTTATTGTGCTAGTAACATAACAGGAAAATCATATTTCTTTATCAACAAGAGAACGACGAAAAACACATTACTTACCGAAGTTTTATATACATATGAAGAAAATTTTCTTTTGTGTTATTTTAATTAGGAGATGGTGTTGCAAAAATATTTTTTTAAGTAATTGAAATAAAGTTTTAAGTACTTACCTTTGTTCAAGAATAATGAATACCTTTCAAATGAGAAATGTCTGTAAAAATATTTCCGGAAGAAGCAGAACCTTATTTCAATATGTTGTTATTTGAAAAGAATTATTCGAAGTTTAAGTTATTTTTAAATTTTTAAAATATCTTCAACTACTTATATATATATTGTCATTAATTTGTAAAAAAAAAAAAAGATTGAAAAAAAAAAAAAAACTTGAATTAAGAAGTTTTATTTTTTGTAGTCTATTATAATTTTGTTCATATTTTAATCAAGCTAGGTACTTAGGATAATTCGTTAGAAAAAGAAAATAAATATATAATCACATTTTATGTTCATTATATAGAAAACAATTTTCTGTAATTCAATATTAGTAGATTATCATTTTCAACAATTGCATATCTTAACAGACTTTTTTGCATATATACATATGAAAATATTAAAAACCGAAATATTCTACATTGTAATTTCTCTTTGTAAGGTAAGAGGTTAAATCAATTGTAGGTCACCGCAGGTAAGAGAAGGGAAAGTAAGATTGTATCGCAGCACCGGACATTGAAAATACAAGTCTGGTACCAAAACCCGATGACGCAATAGATTGAGGTTTGGATATTTTTACCCCAGCAAAAGTGATGGCGCAACGGATTGAATTGGGGGTGATTTTAAGCCGGCTCGGAGTCGCTATGAGGAAGGTAGTATTCGCGCAGTTATCGTAGGATGGATTATTACGATCAGGTATTAGAGTAAAGATTTAAAGTGATGAAGTTGTCTTTTTTAAGGTAGTTAAATAGCGAATGGTGGAAGAGGATGTGGCTGTGTGGTGTCGTGGATACTACGAGATAATTTGATATGTTGGTGGATTATTTTAAGAGATAGTTTTTTAGGTTGATTTAGATCATCGTAGTGATATATTTCTAGAAATGATACGTTGTGGAGCGGTTGGAATCTCCTCTCCATTTTGCGGGATTTAGAGTCAACGAGTTATTTCTTTCAGAGCAGCAACAAGCTTTTCGCCTGACTTAGTAATTCTCAAAGGTTAAGATTTAATCTTTATATTTCTTTACTTTCTGTATCTGACTATTGACTGAGTTTCTTGACGGGTAAATTCCCCTAATATTTTCGAGTTAAATAAACTATTTTTATTTACACTTATTTAAGAGTCTCATCAACTTATTTCTTAAATTAATATTAAAAAGGGGTCTGCTGCAGCTGATGCTGGGGCGCAGACCCCACATCTTCTCTAAAATTAGTGCTGACTTGTTTTACTACTCACGGAACAATCAATGAAACAGACATTTTTGGTCATAAAATTTTGAGGTCATTATTTTTTCAAAAATCTTTAGTGAAAATTTTATCTAATAAAAGATAATTAATAGTAAAAATGTTATATGAGGGGGAAATATCCGGGATTTTGTTATTTTGGAAATTTTTAAAATTGAAAAGGCAGATTGTCGTCTTTGACTGTGTAGAAAGAGCAATGATAAAAAACAAATTAATTTACAGAAAAATCCGTCATTAATGACAACAAAATTGTGCACAAAATTTATACGTAAATTATTTTTAAAAAAGTTTCAGGGAATACATATAGAAAATAAAATAAAAACGACAAATGCGTATCATAAATCTCGTTGATTAAATTCAATAACACAATAGACGATATTTCTCTGTGATGCCATTTGCCGTCATGATGATGTCTTTCACTGATTTTAACCCACAAATAGTTTTTGCCATAACCAACCATAGCATAGATTTTCCCCACAAACTTTAAAAGCTCCGCGTCATTTTAGTCGTTGATTTACAATTGCACAGGCCGCGGCAGTATTTTGAACTACTTCATTTTGAACTGCCACGTTTAAAGGCAAACTCTTTCTTCACTTAAGGAAAATTTAAAGGTATAAATATTGAAGTATAATTTCCTCGATCTAAATGAATGATGAGTTGTTTATTTTGTTTTAAGTTGCCACTTTATTTGTTTAGCCGTCATGTGGATATTTCGAGCGAGCACTTTTCGAATTAGTAGTATCACGGGAAGAAGTTTTTATTTTAAAATCATATTTTAAGATATTAAAATAAAGGTATTGGCACTTGATACAACTTTTGTTTTATTTATTTTTCTTTTACTAAGAATAATTTATGAAATAAGAATAATTTATGAAAATCATGTATTATATATTCAATATACGCTTTTGAGTTACATAATATAATTCTTTAGCTCTGTTCTTAAAATAAATCAATTATTGCATACTATTTTGTGTATCGAATAGCAAATATTGTTAGTTTAGAAACCAACAATTCGGAATCCATTACTTGTTTTGAAATCGTGTAATAATGCATGCATTTATACCATTCATTACCTTATCTTATATAGCGAATTTTAAATGTGGTATTTTTCTTTTTAGTACGACAGGCCTATTTGTTTCAGTCAGCGATTTTACGCTGTCACACTTATAATATACCAGGATGCCAGCCAATATCCAATTTTAAAATTTAATTTCTTAAACTATCTTAAAATAGTTCGAAATTTTATTGATAAGCTCATCAACCCTGAAATTAATTTTAATTTGTTTAGAGTATAAGATTGATTTTTTTTTTCACACCAACTATGTAAAAATGACCAGTGCCGGGAACTGAACCAAGGCTCTCCGCTTAATGTACGGATGTTCTTCCACTGAGCTCCCCTAACTGATAACAAGTTCGACATTTATCACATAATAAGCGTTACATCTGCGTTTGCAGGTACGGTGAACTTGCGAGTGGTTATTACGTGAGCAATGTAAATCTTGCTATTAGCCAGGGTAGTTAATAACTTTTTTTTTTTTTAGTTACAAGATTATAATATATAAATTAGTCCTGTGGTACCAGAAGTATAAATTAGTCCTGTGGTTAAATTCTGTCAAAGACAATTTTTTTTCTTATATCATCAGTTAGCATTACATTTAAATAGTTTTAATAAAAGTTTTAGATTTAAACACAACTAATAATATATTATGGATTTATTTGTGTTTCTGTAGCATTGAATTTTATACCTAAAGAGTACGCATGAAACGTAGCAAAACTTGTAAATTACATTCTAGAACAGTGTTGATTAAAAAAGCATTCATTTAAAATAATTTTAGGGAGACTCTTTTGTTTTAAAATATTTCTTTTTTTTAAATACGTAAGCAAATACATTGAAATTTCATAAAAATTTTCTTTGTTAAAATTCAGAATATTTTACAGAAAGCACGTATAATTTATACATTTCAATCTGTGATTTTGAGTTTCATAATATATTTCTAAAGCACAATAATTCGAACAATTCAATTAATGCATAATATTTTGTGTATTGAATCGCAAATTTTAATATTTTAATAAACAACAATTCGGTATCTGTTGTGCGCTTCAAATTCTCTTATAAACAAACTATTTCATCTTCACGTCTGTTAAAGGAAATTTATCTATACTACCATCAAACTACTTAACAAATCGAAAGAAAGATATAGTTTTGAAAGCAATTTTATATTCTGATTATAAAATACACATGCCACTTTTCTCCCCTATAACATTATTTTTTCTATTGCTTTATGTTATATCACAAACAAGCGTATGAAACCATAATAGCACATACGTCGAAGTAAAAGATAAAAGAAAAAAAAAAGTCACATATCAGGGAAAAAAAAAAATCAAGAACAATTTCATATGTCTAAAACTTTATCTTGGATATCATTTTTGTCAGGATGCACAATTACTTTCAGTTCTTTAATATGAATGATTTATAAAAGTAATTTATCTAGTGAAAAAAAAAATTGCTTTAAGGTTTCAAAGATACAAATGTCATAAAAAAAATACTTTGAAGAAAATAAATCTTTTCTAATAAAAAACTGTTTTTTCAGTTGAATAATTTTACTGTACTCAGATTTCTTTGATGAAACTTTAGCTGAGTCATGTTTGAAAAGAAAGAGTTTATAATTTTTGTTTGTTTTCTATTTCTTTTTTAAGAAAGTAAAGCACAACCTAGCAATGTTTTAAGTTAAAACAAATAATACTTTTTTTTATACTTTATTGTTTTTTTTTTACTTAAAGTTTATTTTAAAAGTATATTTTGAGAATTAAAGTAAAAATATTAAAAAATAAAATAAAATGTTGTTATGTTAATATACTTTCCTGCATTATTTAAGTAAATAAAACTCTTTTGGACATGAAAAGAAAAAGAAATATAATGACATATTTTTTTTTTTTTTTAATATAAAAGTTTTTTGAAAGCTGAAAATATTTGTTAGCAAATATATATATAAATGTAGAATTTAAGAATCCAATAAAAAATTTTTCTATATCATAGTCCAGATTCTGAATAATAATAAAAAAAAAAAAAAAAAAACCTGTCCGATAGAATAAAACAAACAAAATGATGCTGCATAAAGTATGACTTATTTGAAAACTAATCGATGAGTTATTATAACCATATTACAGTGGGGGTTACATATTATTAAAGTGTTTCGAGAATGAAAAATGTTGATGTGAGAGAGAGGATAACGGCAATGAAAAAATATTCAACCACAATTACATATTTTACATATTTTGCTTGATCGCTTGATTTGCTAATTTTCATCATCAACTTAATTTTTCATAAGCAGCATAAGACTAAGATAATGACTCGGCAAATATTTACCTAAGAAAACAGCATTAGGTTCTCATCTTTTAAATATGAATTATTGCTAGACTTTCGATAATTTCGCTGCCGACTGTACGTCTTAGTCTACCAGTGAACTAGGAGCAAAGCGTTCAAAATTTGCTATAATGCCCGCGAGATGAATAAGGTTTATAGCACCAAGAGGCAGAAAATCGCCAACTTCAGAGCAAAAGGATTTTCTTCATATCTCAAATAAAATGATATAAATGGTTTAAATTTAAGATGTCCGTTACTAACACCTAAGCCAATTATTACGGCCAAGTAGCACGCGAAACTACCCTTTGCGATATGGGTGAAAGTGTCGCTAATTATTTTGACATAATATAATTTAGAAATACAAATCACCATTGAATGATCTTTCAACTGATACCCATTATTAAATATAGCCATAATGAAATAAACTTGAGTAAATTAAAATAATCTATTGTAATTTATAGAATGAAAAAAGGGTGTAAGTTGGGGGGGGGGGGTTGACTGAGAAGTGATAACAGTTAAAAAAAGAAATAGCTTTAGAAATTAAAAAAAATCGCAAAGAGAATTTATTTAATAAATAATATATTTAAATTCTAAGGAATGAATTATTAATTCTTATAGAATGCTTTTTGATTTTTCCAATGATTTTATTATCAGATTAACTGATAAAATACTATTAAAATTAATATATCTATTTACAGAGAAATATTTATCTTGCCTCATTCCTGATGTATACATGGATGAAAATAGAGAGACTAGAGTGAAACCTTTAACATGATTATGTACAGCATTCAAATCGGATGTTAGTGGATATGGAACTACTTTCTCTGTGTGTAGTGAAAAAATTGAATCATGTGTATTTGTCTAAGACTGTAAATACTTTAAAGTCACATTTCTTGGTTCAGGCTTAATTAACACATCTGCTTAACACTAGAATTACGGCGATCTTCGTATACCTAGAAATACGGCAGGGGTCATTTTGACCCCTGCAAATAAAATCTGTATATATCCCTATATAACATTATATATTTTTGAAAATCTAATAAAAATAAACAAAATTACAATGATTAAAGTATATTTTAAAGGTATGGACAAATAGCTGGCTAAATATCATTGAATTTCTTATTTATTCCCTTTTGAGCATATAGTACTAGTTCCTGCTTTGGCATTCTTAGTTATGTCAGAATTTGAATTACTGGGAACTTATTCATTTTCACTTTCACATAAGCTAGAAGATGATATCACATGATCTCTTATTATAACAAACTCTGAATCACTAGAGGTTCCATTTTCATCTCTATTTGAAGAATTGTTATCCATTTCAGAACCAGAATCTCCATCAGATAGTTCTTGCATCAATTTAACTGTTTCTTCTTGAATTAGTCCTCTTCTACGAGCCATTAGTATATAATAAACTCACATAAATATAACAAAATAATTTATCAAAAATTGTTATTTTATGTAACGAACAAAATGCCTAACAAAATGTACAAACGTTTTCTCGAACATAGGCTCTTTTATCTGTTCTCATTTCACAAGTGAATGCATTCCGAAAATTCAAATCACGTGGCAGGAAGGGGAAAGATTACACAAACACATCATTTTTTTTTTTTTTATTATTATTTGTTTTTTGTTTAGCAGGTGAAATCAAAAATAGTTTACCGCAGAAAAAATATTCAGATACCTTTCTTTCTCACAGGGGTCAAAATGACACCTGCCCGTATTTCTAGGTATAAACCTTTGTTAAGACTAAAAGTTAAATAAGGTTTTCTTCGAAACTTTATTTTTTTGAAAAGCACAATGATTTAGGAAAAGTCAAGAAAGGATTAAGATATTTGTGAAAAAATAGAAGAAACATTGAAGAAAAAAGTTTGCTTGGGGTCAAAATGACACCTTCCGTAATTCTAGAACTCAGAATCAACGTATATCAAATAAATTTCATGAGACGTTTATTACGTGGCTTTTTTAAAGTGAAGAATAACTCTGCATTCCTACTCTACTTACTTTCCAACAAACTTACTCCAACCTAATTATTTACTAAATTTCTTAAAAACCGAACATTTTTCGAAACTCGTAACGACTTGCTACTACTTCGCGGAATATCTTTAATAATGAGCGTTAGGATTTCAAAGCAGCACTACTTCTTCACAACTCTCTACTTACAAACTTCCTACGGAAATTACATATATATTAACAGATTTCGCTACTTACATTCTAATACCCTTACTCAAATTTAATTACCTACTTAAAAGAAAACAAACCTAAGACTTCAAATCAGTTACAAGCCAACTTTCTCCGCAACTTAAACTTACAAAATTCCTATGAAAATTCCATTAGGCACCTCATAAGCTTTTCTTCGAAATAATATTTTTATGGAAGACTTTTATCGAAAAAAAAAAAAAAATTCAAGAAAATTTATACAACTTTCTACTTACTACGGGTTTATAGTACTTTCTTTCCCTTTCAAATTACAAATACCTTCCACTTTCTTAAAAAAACGAACTACAAAACATCCTGCTACACGCTTAGTTAATCCACTCCTAAAACAAAACACAGTCGTGAAGAACATGTTACTAAACTAGTGGGAACCGTACTAATGAGTCTACTTCTTATAGTGTCTTTTCCATAAAAATACTACCTCAGCTGACTTTTTCGTAATTTGCGCTTCCTATAGCATGCATTGAAATTTTCTGCTATCTGTTTTTCTTTCTTCTTGCACACGAGAGAGCCGAGATCACACAGTCCATGCCCTTTTCAGAGAGATATAGAATTCAAATCTAACCCAGCAGAAGTAGTGGAGATCTAGAGAACACTGATCTTAGTTGACTCACTCAACTATACTCACTCCAGAATTGACGGCAGGATTCCCTTGTCCGACAATTCCTTTCGTGCAACTTCCGAATCTATCTACACACCGTAACACTCACCAACTTAGAAAACACCAATATCGAATAACTACGCACTAGTATAAGAATCTAGCCTCATCCACACCACGCTTTCTACCACAATACCTCGATATGTATTCCTAATCAAACCACCTGCAATCGCTTCATTTAGCAAAACCTCAAAAACCTGTTCATATTCACTTCACACTCCTCAGGTTACTTTCCCCGTTTCAGGTCTATGCCGACAAAATCATCCCTACTTTATCTGAAACTTCGCTGACCGTTTGCGTCAAACTTACTCATCTCCTAACTATTGTGTCACCGCGAGTCGCTGGATCCAGTTCACTTTTAAATCTGTGGTGATCTTCCATGGTCTCAACCTTACACGCTTCTCCCAAAATTTGTTCCCATAACTACACAGGCATCCTGACTTTTGTTGCGTGAGCGATTTTTGTACAATTTTGATATGCACGTACAGTCAGTAACAAATGTATCCGGACACTAGCAAAAATGCCTATGTAAAAAAAAAGTAGAGTTAATAATGTTTTGTTAAATAAATCCTTGTCGAATCATGTTCTTAGAATGACTAAGAACATGATTCGACAAGAATTTATTTAACAAAACAGTATTAACTCTACTTTTTTTTACACAGGAATTTTTATTAGTTTTCGGATACTTTTGTTACCGCTGTATAATAAGTTAATGACTAGAAAAACCTGCAATTTAGACTGCTAATAAAAACAATAAAATAAAAAAGTTATCTTCCCTACCTAAATTTTGCTCCCACATATGTGCTAATAATGTTGGCACCTTCGTGGATTCCTACTTTTTTAACATATCTGTCATTAGTCAATTTTGATCATTTAATACGGTTCAGAGGAATTGCGTCCGCTGTTCCATTCCACATTCAAATTGCGTTCGTTGAGTTTCAACTAGGTCATCTTCTTTGAATACATGAACTTTCTTACTTTTTTTGTTGTAGTTCTTGCAACATTCTACTTATATATGTATACATACATGCGGTAACAAAAGCGTCCGAACACTTGCAAAAATTCCTTTGTAAAAAAAGTACACTATATACGGTTTGGTTAAATAAATCCTTGTCGAATCATGTTCTTACACTGACTAAGAAAAAGAGTCGACAAGGATTTATTTCACAAAACCGTACGAAGTGTACTTTTTTTACACAGGAATTTTTGCTAGTGTTCGGAGACTTTTGTTACCGAGTGTGTATATATATATAAAGGGAGGTTTGATGCATTTAATTTCATTTAAATATTCAATGCTTGTTTTAGAAAAGTTAAAATTATGGATCAATTAAAATAAAAATAAATTTTACCTAGATTGCATACAAAATACCTGTATGAATTCAGTTAATAGGTTTCTCAAAAAAAAAAAAAAAAAAAAAAAAAAACTTAAGTTTAACATTAAAATTTAATTAGTTGAAATTTATTTTTAAAATTAATTAAATATTTCAAAAAATCAGGATATTCTTTCTTTATTACATCTATTTCAATTGAAGGTAAATTTTCCTTGAAGGTTCATGTTATAATTTTATTTTTTCTTGAAGATTCAAGTTATGTTTTTATTTTTTCTGAAAAATATTTCAAAAATTCTGGATAAATTGTGTTTTTATTTCATTTCAAGGTAATTTTTTCTTGTAGGTTCATGTCATCATTTGATATTTTGCTAAAAGGCTTATCATATTCAGAAAACCTACATTTCTTTGCTCAATGCTATGGAGATAGCCCTTGAAAACGTCTTATAGCATTTTGAGCTTTTCAGTTAAAATTCAATCTTATTTTGCTTTGGTCCAAAATTCTTTTTCTCATCTCAAAATAAAAAGGTTCTTTTCATTAATAAAAGTTGCATTATTTCCCCTTAAAATATGAACCTAAAGTAATCCGTCTTTTCTTCAGTATCAAAATACACGATCCTATATTATATTTCAACAGGTAGTGTAGTCTAATAAATTAAATTAAGTAAAATTATTAATTTTAAAAATTAAAATAATTTAAGATTACTAGTTGTTTTGTTTGGCCAGTGTATGTTTCTGTGATGATTTTTTTGACTGAATATTCTTCGTTCTCATTCTTTTCTATTATTATCAGATGGATTATATATATATACGTTTTTAGAATGCTTACTTTTTTCGTTTAAGCTTCATATATATATATATATATATATTTTCTGTTCTAAAGTTTTGATTCTTCCAATTTCATATTTGTTTTCTTTGTGTCTTTCCCCCGCAACCCGATTTTTAAACGTTCTTGATAAACAACTTCTTTTTTTTTCTCTTTGTTGTTTCTTTCACTAATGTATGTCATATTCATCATCATTATCATACTTTATGATCATGGAAAACTGATTCTTGCTTTTCTATCTATATTTCCCCAAACCACCATTTACAATGTTCTCTGGAAACAACAGGACTGTCTCTCGATTATTTGTGATCTCTCTCTCAATTTCAATCTCGACTACATCGTCTGCTACTGTTTTTTTCTTATCGTGTAAAGGGACTGTTCTTCGTGCACCTAACATAAAGCTTTTTGTGAAAAATCATGGAGGCCATCAGTTCAGTGATGTTCATTCTGTATCTCCTTCCCATGACATCTATTTTGAATAGCATGTTCTTTCAAATCCGTTCATCCCCTGTCCCTTTCTTATATATATATACAGGGTGTCCTAAAAGTTCCAGTACTCCAACTTAAAGAACTCATTGTGTCCATGATTTTTTTTTTTAATATTAAATTTTATCGACTGCTTATTATTGCATCAGTTCTTTATTTTTTATAGTTTATTTTTTTTCTCGCTCAAGTTGTGTGAGAATAAAGTTTTATGTTATTTTGTTCTTCATGGTGAAATGTTTTTATCACGCATTCAGAGAATTTCGCTGTTTGAAGCTTATTTTGAATGTAAATCGTATGAAAGATGCAAAGATGTTTGGCGATATAAATATCCAGATGATGCAATACCGAGTAAAAATATGCTATATCAGTTCATTCGACAATATTTCATAATACAGGTTTTGTGCAGGTGGGTACAAGTTTCTCTGCAAGAAGTCACTCCCAGCATGTTAAAACGCGTTTCTAAACACTTGCGCACAGGGCCCGATTAAGCTTTGAAGCTAGGGGAAGCTCAGTATCATTTCTGGGCCCCCCTTTCATTTCGGATTTTTTTTTTCATTCATATACCTGGGTAGTTTCTACACACAACATTAAAATCGTATAACTTATTAGTTAAGAACATTCAGATTTTTGAGGCTAAATAACAGATTTTTTCCCAAAATAGTGAGTATTTTACCTTGCTTTAGGCGACTTTTCTCAGAAAAAATTCAATCTGAGGGTGAAAATATGAAACAGAAATTCCAAGAACCTGTTTTTAGTCATTTTAGGGCCCCCTCTTGAATTTTAAACACTTAAGATTTATTAATCGCATAATTTGAAAACGGTATCTTAAAATTGAACACACTCTGTTTGTCTGAGATTCATACATTTGTATTTACAGTGTACAAGCTTTAAAATATGTACGAGGGTTGATCAAAAAAAAAAAAAAAAAAAGGTTACAAGTCAAATAAAGAAATATTTATTAACAATAGACAGAAAATACAAAAGATAATTAAGAGGCATACGTGCCTATCACTTTTCGGCATAATCACCAAGTCTATTTAGGCATTTATCAGAACGCAGAACCAACTTGTTTAACCCGTCTTAGTATAAATCAGGTCCCTGTCCATTGAGCCAGGTCTCGGCGGATGTTTTCACAGCATTGTCTGAAGCAAGCTGTGTGCCGGATAAGTGATCCTTCAACCTCGGAAACAGGAAATAATCACTGGGTGCCAAATATGGGCTGTATGGGGTGACCTCAGATTTCCCACCTGAACCGTCGCAACAATTCCTGCGTTGCTTGATCAGTATGGGGGCCTGGCATTGTAACGCAGAAGGATGACACCTTCACTCAACATGCCCGGCCGTTTGCGTCAGATGCTTTGCGGACACATTCTTTGCCCATAAAAATCGAATCACGGCTCGCACTTCCACACGAGACCAATTTTCTAAGTTTTTTGCCATTTCAATCGTCCTGAACCGTCTAGGAACTTTCACTACCTACCTGCACACCAGCTGTATGACAAGTAGCACCATCTGTCTCCAATCTGGGGAAACAAAAGTTCTCCACAGTATGCAGTTTTCAAATGCTGCAGCTTGTAAACTTTTTTTCTGATCACCCCTCGTACATACAAATAAAAAATTAATAAACAAACAAAATTGCATTGTATTATTAATGTACATGCAATTAAATATTGAAAACGTTTTCCTACATAATAATAAATTATATTCTTATAGTTATCTGTATATTATAAGGATATATATTATAAGGAAGCTTAATATAAAAACTATTTTGTTTTAATGTGTAACGAAGAAACGTTAAATATATAAATCATACCTTTAAAAAGTAACCATACTTAAATCTTGAAAGAAAAATGCATAATTTGTTTCTTTTATTTAATTTCTACATTTATCTAGTCTGCTTTTCCTTAATAAGCGTTTTTTTTTTTTTAATTTAGAAATTCAGTAAAAAGCAGTTTAGAATATTTAATTATTGAAGGAATAATTCCTTAAAATTCTTGCTTAACTTTAATTATTTCCAAATAATAAGAAATACTTAAAGAACAAAAAAAAAAAAAAAAGTCTATCATGTAAATAAAATATATATATATATATATATATATATATTTGATATTCTCAGTGAATATGTTAGAGAAGCGGAAATACTTTTTTTTATTTCTTTACAAATATTTTAATTCCTGAATGTAAAAAGATAGAAAACAAGTTAATCTAAAAAACTGATAGTTAAAATCCAACTCGTTATCAGTCAATTTTTCTTACGCTGAAGATTCTTCAAAAAGAAATATATTTTTTTAAATTATAATTCCTTCAGAATTGCAGTATTGAATTTTTAAACAAAAATTAAATATTCAGTTCTGTCAAATTTTCTCTTTAAAAAATCGGTATAATGCTTTCATCGCCATTGTTTTTCAATCAGTTCCAGAAAATCTCGTACTGAAGGGGAAAAAAATAAGATTTAATCAAATTATTATTATTTTTTTCAGATTTGAAAGAAAAATGGAAATGAAATTCTCAAAGTAACGTTAAAAGAATTTATTCATGCATTAACATTTCAGATAATAAATGAAATTTCTTTTCATTTTTTAAAATGAAAAATAGTGAAGTGAGATTTAACAGTCCGTAAGAAAATTCAACAGGCAAACTTAAATATGTTTTTTAAATAAAAATTTATACAATGTTTAAAAATATGTGATAATTTAAATGAAATACACTTGTTTGTGAAAACTGTTCGTATTTAATTTTAAAGTAATTTTAATTTAATTGTTTTAATTTGTTACGGTCCAGCCAGTAAAATTTACAAGTTTTATTTATAAAAATAAATACCCATATTTTTTCATAGATTAGTGAAATAACTTCCAATTATAGTAGAAATACTCACTAACGGATCAATTTCTTGATCTTAAGCTAAAAGAATTCAAATTCAAATTAAAGTTATAAAACAGAATAAAAAAATTTTAAAAAAAAATCAAATCAAATCAAATCAAATCATTAAAAAATATTATACATTTCGATAATTGAAAAGATTGCATTTATAAAGTATTAATTTTTCATTTTTTCTTACCCATATATATATAATAGAGAAATTATTGTTTTTCAGTATTTTTTTGTTGTATTTATAGAGATATTATATACGAGGTGTGGCTATTAAATAACGAGACTATTGCTGTAAAACATTTCATTTTAAATTTATACATATTTATTTATTATCACTTTCAATATACACCCCTCCTGTATCCCTACAAACCTCCATGCGAATTTTCCATTGTTCGAAACAGTGCTGGAAGTCTTGTTCTGTGAGCTCCTGCATGAGGCGTGCCGCTTTTCCTTTCACAATTTCAACTGACTCAAATTTTGCTCCTTTTTATGCAGATTTGACTTTGGAGAACAGATAAACGTCACATGGGGCTAGGTCAGGCGAATAGGCAGATGGTCTAAAACTGGGATGTTGTACTTGGCTAGAAACGTCTTGACAGACAATACAGAGTGAGCCGGTGCGTTCTCTTGATAGAGAACCCATGACTTGTTCTTCCATAATTCGGGTCGTTTTTTTCCTTACTCTTTCACGGAGTTCAGCAAGCACCTCAAGATAGTAATGTTGATTAATTGTCTGACCCTCAGGAACCCAGTGAAGGTACACAATCCTACGAATGACGAAAAAAGGGCGACCCGGGCGGTCATCAGCTCTAACGTCTTCTCGGCCATCTTAGAAACGCTTGAACTACTCAAAAACTCACGCACGCGATAAACATTTATCGCCATACACTTATTTTAACAGGAGATAAGTTTCACTAGTGGTTTTATCAAGTTTCAAGTGAAATTTCACGACTGTCCGTTGCTCTACTTTTACACTTATCATGTTTTCTGCAAAACGAAACAAACACCTCTTCACCTCTTACACAAACGAAGGTTACGGCCAGACTGATTTCTCTACAAACGCGGGAGGCACTGCAATCGAAAGAGAAGGCTTTACGCTGCACAGCTGTAGGTTTCTCGGATTTGGCGCATATGTAGTTCATCTGTAGCAGCAATAGTCTCGTTATTTAATAGCCACATCTCGTATTAATGCGAAAATCGTGTTTTTATCGGTTTCTCTCTATGTCTAATAAAATATAGTAGCACAAAGTCTAAAAATAGGTATTCTCTCATGATCACACTCATAATTACATACAGGTTTACACACACACTGTTCGTTATGCATAAATTTATGAACACTGTTTGCAAAAAAACGAGTGAAACACACAAAGTTAAACACATTGTTAAAAAAATACACATGGAGTTACACACACTATTAATAAAAATGCAGAGTTACACACACACAGTTAATAAGAAGGCAAAGTTACACACACACACTGTTAATTGCATACAGGGTTACACACACACTGTTAGTTACGCATACAGTTACACAAACTGTTAGCAAAAATCAGCTACACACACAACTCAAAAAAAGAAGAGTTACACACGCTGTTGATAAAAAGGCAGAGTTACACACACTGTTAATAAAAAGGCAGAGTCACACACAGAATTAGAAATACACTGTTAATAAATAGGAAGAGTTACACAAAGAGTTACTTTTACACACTTGAAATTACATACAGGGTTATACACACACCATTAGTTACACACACAACTAAAAAAAGATTTACACACACTGTTAATAAAAAGGCAGAGTTACACACAGAGTTACTCATACATACTTAATAAGAAGGTCGAGTTACACACACTGTATTATTACATACAAGGTTACACACGCACTGTTAATTACATGCAGGGTCACACACACAATGTTAATTATACATACAGTTACACAAACTGTTAGCAAAAATCAGCGACACACAGAGTTACACACATTGTTATCAAAAAATCATCGATACACGCAGAGTTACACTCACCCTGCCCCAAAAAAAGAAGAGTTACACATGGAATTACAGACGCTATTAACAAAAAGGCAGACTTACACACATTAATAATAAAAAGAAAGTTTCACACACACTGTTAATTAGATACCAGATTACAAACACGCTGTTAGTTACACATGGAGTTACACACACTATTAGCAAAATACACACAGAATTACACACGCACTGTTCAAAAATAGAAGAGTTACACATGGAGTTACACACACTGTTAATAAAAAGTCAGAGTTACACCAGAATTACACACGTTTTGTTAATTACGTACAGGATTAAATACACATTGTCTGTCACACAGAGTTACACACATTGTTAGTACAAAATCAGCGCTACACACAGGGTTATATAAATTGTTAATAAAAAAGTGTTGCACACAGATTTACATGTTACACACACTGATAATAAAAAGGCAGAGTTACGTACATAGTTACAGACACACAGTTAATAAGAAGACAGACTTATATAGAGAGTTACACACACACTGTTAATTACATAGAGGATACACATACACTGTTAGTTACACGTAGAGTTACACATACTGTTAGCAAAAAATCAGTGATAGACACAGAGTTACACACACTATTAATAAAAATGCAGAGTTGCACACATTGTTAATAAAAAGCAGTTTCACCCACACTGTTAATTACATATAGGGTTACACATACGCTGTTAGTTACACATAGATTTGCACACACTATTAGCAAAAAATCAGCAATACACACAAAGTTACACACTTTTTTTAATAAAAAGTCAGAATTTCACCTATAATTACACACACACTGTTAGTTACACATAAAGGTACACACACTGTTTGCAAAAAATCAGCGCTACACTGAGAGTTACGCACATTGTTCAAAAAAAGAAGACTTACATACGGAGTTACACATTACACACACTGTTAATAAAAAGGCAGATTTACACACAGAGTTACAGACACACAGTAAGAAGGCAGAGTCAGACAGAGAGTTTCATGTACACTGTTAATTACACACAGAGTTAGTTACACATATAATTACACGCACTCTGTTAGTTACACCTAGAGTTACACACATTGTTAACAAAAAATCAGCGATACGCACAGTGTTATACACAAAAAAAAAAGAGTTGCACACACTGTTAATAAAAACCAGAATTTCACACTGAGTTCCTCATGCTCTTAATAAAAAGGAAGAGTTACACACATAGTTACATACACTGTTAATTGCATATAGGGTTATTTGCACACTGTCAGTTACTCATAAAGTTACAGACACCATTAGAAAAAATCAGCGATACACACAGTTAAACACACACTGTTCAGAAATAGAAAATTTACACACGGTGTTATACACACACACTTTTAAAGGCAGAGTTACGCATATTTACACAATACTTTATTTTCTAATAGTTATGCGGTATAAAGTATTTTATAAGCTAATAAAATAAATTTTTAAAGTAACTCCCTTGTATTAAATGCATTATCGCATTTAGAGAGTTTGAATATCGCATTTAGGATATAGTACTCTAAGTACGACGTTGGTATATTTTTTCATAAATTACAGAATTTGTGTTAACTTCTTAAAAAGAAATTACATAAAATACAAGTTTAATACTGTTAGTTTAATGTTCAACCGTTTTCTCTTTCTTTTCATATTTGTTTATTTACTAAAATATCATAAATTTCCTAAGTGCTAACTTACCAAAAATCACATCGCATTTCGGCACAATGACCTTAATCATTTAAAATACAAAATAAGCTCTAAATGATAACTGTAATACTAATTTCTAAAAATTAATATATTTCTAAAGAATTATTTATTATTATTATTATTATTAAAATTCAAATGAAGTTCTGTACATGCAAAATACGTAGTTTCTATTTCTTAAGGTGACTTGGCGTCTTTGACTTTGCACCAGTAAAGTTTTCATATAAAAGCTGATATTTTAGGCAAAATGTAAGCTTTTATATGAATCTTTTGGCTGTTTAATGGAATCTATTTAGAATTAGAGATGGATTTTGAAATTTATTAATTAGTTGTTGAGAAAAAAAAAATTAAAAGATATTAAGACCTGGGGCAAAAAGTGCCAAGGAACTACGCAATAACAATAAAAAAGGGACCATATACTCAAATTAAATTACTAATGTAATTCAATTATTAAAAAAAAGAGAGAGTGAGAGGTTTGTTAGTGACAGGGATAGATAATTGTTAGATTTACTTGAAGTTAATATTCTGGGTTATTTACGTCCATGAATTTTGCGTATGGTCAGATCAGGGCATTAGAACGTAAGTAATATTGATCTAAACTTTTAAGCTAATTTATAACACATTACGCTTACAGCGCCAAAATATTTCCTAGAGATGATTATTAGTACTAAACATTTCTTTTACTTTACGAATCAAACACATTCTCTCCCTGTCTCTTCTCTTTATATATATATATATATCAAACGAAAAAAAATAAAAAAATAAAAAAAAATAAAAAAAATGCGGGGCAGTCTTTGGGGACTGCCGATAGAAGTGAAAACTAAATAACGTGTGAATTGTATCGTCAAGCTATTAGATTATTAATTTTGAATTATTTTTGGTTTGTAAGTAAGTGTTAATGACCAATTTAAACTTTAATCATTTAAACTTTAAATTTATATTGAAAGTAAAAAGAAGAATATAACAGTCTGTATAAAAACACGTGCTTGTACATTGTGAACTATGTACATACTGTGGAAAAAGTACATACATACATAGAGTATAGAACTAGAAAGAGACAGATGTCAGTAGCCAGTATACTACTCGTATTAATATACATTTTATACACACACACACACACACACACATATATATATATATATATATATATATGAGGCATGCCGCGCCGTGCGCTACATATATGGATATATATGTAGAGAGATATACTATATATATAATGTATACTAATAACGCGCAGAGGTATATCTATGTACATATATACTCATTATACATATAGCTCGTGGAAAGCGTTCGGTGACGATGACGCGAGTTCCTTGATTTTTGTTCACCCAAAAGTGCTCAACGCGCCTAAAGACGTTTTCACTTCAAATGGAAAGCATTCGATGACGATGACGAGAGTTCCATGATTTTCGTTCAACCAAAAGTGCTCAACGGGCCTAAAGAAGTTTTCACTTAAAAAAAAAAAAAAAATCTTATTTTATTTTCAGTGTAAAATAAATATCTATAAGAAAATATTACATTAATAAATTTAATGACGTAAAACATAAAATAATGCGCCACAATTAAACGTTTTTAAATGTTTTTAAATGTGTAACGAAGTTCATATTTTTTCTTTATTACTGAAAAGAAAATAACTTAAAAGTTGAAAGATTTAATAAATTTTAGGATATTAACGTAAAGTTTTTTTGGCAACAGCTTGTGTTAATTTCCTAAACAATTAAGTTAAAAGCCTCTCTGACCTTTTTAAATTACATTCATTTAACGATTTTTATAAATAAAAGATAAGCTAAGGCAAATTCATTATTGAATAAAAAAAAAAAGTTATAGCTAATTTAACTTAAGTAATATGTAAGTACTTTAAAAAAAAGTTTATGTTTTGTTTAATTGAGTTTATCTTTAAAAATATTTATGTTGTATCAGAAAAAAATAAAAACAACTAGACAATTCATTTATCTCAATAATACATTTTTTTTTTTTTTTTTTTTCGAGAAAAGTAAATATTTATTTCTGTTCTTTTGATATCTGCATATGGGAAAAAAAAAAAAAAAGTTACTTCGAAAAAAATATTTTGTCAATAAAGTATTTTTGTTTAAAAAAAAAAAAAAAAAAAAAAAAGTCTTTGTAAACAAAGATAAAGAACATTTAAAATTGATATTAATTTTAATTTTAATTTTAATCTTTAATATGAAATCTTAGAAATATTGCGCGTATCACATATATAATACTAATTCTAAAATATGGAATGGATATTAATAGATATCATTATATTTAAAAAGTTATGATAATAGTTTTTAAACAAATTGCTTTTAAAACTATTACAATTGCTGGATAGAAATTCTTTATTTTTCAATCGAAAAATTGATTTGACTCACTTAATTTCCTAGGGTTACGAAATTATATTTACTAAAACATGTCTTTTCAGCTCGCATTTATTGTCAGAATTTTTTTAAATGAGACTAACCACACTATATTATTAGTAAAATCTCTAGAATTTTACTAGGGATTTTTAGAACTTGCTTTCAAAGGGGACTATAATTTATAAGGATGACATGGAACTATTTTTACTAGAGCCACAATTTAGTTACTAGATGTCAGCCACAGAATTTATTTTCACTATGAGTCAAATTTAAGAGCAGATTTCTCAACCACATTTATCATGCGTCTGAGCCGAAATTTTACATACTTGTGTAACTCAAATGACCATATGTAGTCAAACAGTAAAGTACTAAGAGGTGGATACCAGGTGTCCTATGATCCCCAACTCTAATTCCAAATTTGTTTCAAATGTTTAACCAACTTTCTATCACCACACTGAGTTAAGGTTTTGTACACATATAAAAAAACTTACAGTCGGTAACAAAAATATCCGAACACTAGCAAAAATTCCTATGTAAAAAAAGTAGAGTTAATACTGTTTTGTTAAAAAAATCCTTGTTGAATCATGTTCTTAGTCTCGGACTAAGAACATGATTCGACAAGGATTTAATTAACAAAACAGTATTAACTCTACTTTTTTTATATAGGAATTTTTGCTAGTGTAAGGATACTTTTCTTACCGACTGTATATGATAATACATGCTAAAATAGCAACAGATGTAGGAAGAAGGTGTGGGTGGTGGTGGGAGGGGGGGGGGCAAGGCTTGGGCAGCCAATTTAAATTTAAAATTTATTTTCGATATTTTCCCCACTTTCTATTATCCGAATGAGCTGAAGTTATATATACGTGTATGATATCGACAAAAACGGATTTGGAGTTTTCTTTACATTTTGAAATAAACAAGTATTTTTAAATTTTTAAAACATAAATTATTTCAAATTTTATGATGTGTTTAATTAATAAGTAAATGTAGGCAGGATAAGCTGCATATATTTCAAGATTAAACGAAAAAAAAAAAACTGATTATATCCATAGTGTCTCCTTGAAGCCAAATTTTCAAGTTTTTAATTAGGAAGCAAGTTATTGATTTAAAAAAAATGCATGTTTTATACGATTTTATTAATTTTACGAGACATTTTTTTTTTTTTTTTTTTTGTAGTTTTCAAGTCCTAATATAAGGTCTTAATTTTAAGTTTAACAAAATATTTAGTATGGTTTTATGGTACATACTGAATTCATAACTTTTATGCAATTTCAGAATTCTTTCCAATCAAGGTTTTTTTAAGGAAATATATATAAAGTGTTATTTTAATGATATTTCCATTATTTGTAACTTTTGAAATGTCAATAATTTTATTTACATAATTTTATGTTTTTTCTCTGTAAAATCTATAAACTGTGACTGATTTAACAAAATTTTATTTACGTTAATATAGAAAAATTGATATTCTTTTAAAACAGTTATTGTGTGTTGAATCTTCTATGACATTCACTTTTAATTAAATTTATTATAATATTTCGAAATTAAAGTTATAAAAGTTCACTTATGTATAAGTCAATTGTCTTTAAAAAAAATTTACATCAATAATTCTGCTTCTTTATTTAAATACTTTAATAGATTTTTTTAAATAATTTGTCGATTTTTTTTTCTAATGCAAATGTTTTTGACATTTTAAGCCTATCTTTCTATGTTTTTTGATTTTTTTTTTTCATTAATCGAATAAAAGCAAATTTCCCATGGAATAAATTTAGTAAAACTTAAAATTTAAAATAATTTTCAAATCAAAAAGATTTAACATCTATGAAGCATAAATTTTCAGCTATCTTTAGGATTTCTTTTTTTTTTTTTTTCGTTTGTTCATGTTTTCCTAAAAAAATTTCCATGTCTAAGGTTAAATAAATTTCATGCAGTTTTAAACTTGCGTGAAAAAACGTTATCTGTGAACGTTAGATAAGAAGTTTTTCACTTTTCTCGGATATAAATCCTAGATTTCTTTTTTGTTTTTTATTTGTGTGTGTGTGTGTGCGTGTGCAGACAATAAATTATGTATGCAGTAATGTAAAATGAGCGCTTCTTTGAAGAAGATAGTTTCCCAGTTAGGAAATATTCGCATACGCGTAGATCTTTGAGAAATTGGTTTTAGTAAAAATACAAATTCAAACTAACTTTTTTTTTTGTTAAAATGTTTTATTGGATTACGTGCTGTTGTGTATGCAGGAAAAGTAAAGGAAAATTGTCTTTATTGAACATGGTATAGAGCTATGCGTCCATTGGTGTCTTTCTAAGGGTTTCAAGCACGCATTTAGTCGAATTTCAGAGACAACTACTGAAACCTCCAAACAGCTGAGCCGACGAGTGCGATAACAGTTTCTACACGGAATTTCGACTACTTACAAAGTTTAATTTTAATTTGAATTAAATTTCAACTTAAGCTCGTATAAAAAATTTTGTGCCATTTAAATGCTGTCAGTGTATTATATAACTTCACAATTGTAAACATCCTCTTTTTTTTTCAACAATTTGTTGTTGTTGTTGTTGTTGTTGTTACTGATATAAATTCGAAAATAAAGTCATAAAAGTTCACCAATGCATAGTCGTGTGATTTAAAAATATATATATATTGCACGTCAATAACTTTCAGCTTCTTTCTCTAAATCTGTTAAGTGAATTTTCTTAATCATTTATATATACATATTTTTTTTTTTTGTCAAACTCAAATGTTTTTGATATTTCTGAACATATACTTCTATATATTTTCAAATTTTTTATTCGAATAAATTTCCCCTTGAATAAACTTAATAAAACTTAAAATATAAAATAATTTTCAAATCAACAAGTTTTTATATCTATGAAGCGTAAATTTTCAGCTATCTCTGAGATATATATTAAAAAAAAATATATATATATCGTTTGTTCACTTTTTTCCTAGGAAAAATCTTCGTGTCTAATTTTAAACAAATTTCATACAGTTTTAAACTCCCGTGATAAAAAGTTATCTGTGAACGTTAGATAAGACTCTTTCATTTTTCTGTGATATAAATCCTAGATTTTTTTTTTTTTTTTTTGTTTGTTTAAACAATAAAATATGTATGAAATAATGTAAAATATGCACTAATTTAAAGCAGACAGTTTCTCAGTTAGGAAATATTCGCATTGAATTTTACATTTTTCAGAAATTGGTTTTAGTAAGAAGTACAAAATCAAAAAAACTTTTTTTTTTCTACATTTTATAGGATTACGTGCTATTGGGTGTGCAGGAGAAGCAAAGGAAAATTGTCTTTATTGAACATGGCATAGAGTAACATCTCCATTGTTGCCTTTCTAAGGGTTTCTAGCACGAATTCAATTTAATTTCCTAAAAATCACAAAAACCTCCAAACAGCTGAACTGTCGAGCGTCTAGTTTCCACGCGGCATTTCGACTTATAAAGTTTAATTTTAATTTATGTAAAAAATTCAACTAATGTTCGTCTCTAAATCTTTATTGACTTTCAACTTGTGTGAATATAATTTATGTCTTCACAACTGTAAACCTTCGTTTTTTTTTTTTTTTTTCTTTTTCTTTCACGAATTCTTTTTCGTTGTTGTTGTTATTGATATGAAATGCGATCGTTTAGTATTTTACTACTTACTTCTGACTTATTACACAGAGAAGTTTTTTATTTTTAGTTTAAAAAAGTTTTTTTTTTTATCTTAATAATTTTAATAAAAGCTCAAAGTCTGTTAACGCCAAAAACGGAACTAGGATGTTTGAGATCAAAGCTGGACTAATCCATTCGAGATCTCCCAGGCAAAATTAGCTCAATTTATGGACAGAGTTTTATAATGCAAAACGAATATTAGAAAGGAGCCGCTGATTAACTGAATGAAAAATGTGTTTCTTCCCTAAAATGTTTCATCATAATGTATTGGTCAAATCAAGACGTTATATATAAACTACATTATAAAATGGATGGAATTTGCTTTTGTTCATCTATATCAAGTTTTAAAAATAGTTTCGTTTCTGATCAGAACTTCTCATTTTAATAATTTAATTATTTTATACTGTATTTTGTCTAAATTGAGTTTGCCAGACTAAATTTTATTTTTTGGGAATGAGATAAATACTTTTATCAAATCTAAAGTAAATTTATAAAAATATATATCACTTTGATTTTTTTGGGTTTCTTGGCATTTCACATAGGTCTCGTGAAATACGGTCGCCTGGTCGCCATTGTCACCCAATGTATTTTAACTTGTGACTATGTTTTAACTGTAAGGTAACTCGAAATTTTTGTTTTATAATTTCAATATTTTGATGAAAAAATTGGTCCCAAAATCATCTCCTATTCCACTCTAGATGTAGTTTAATTCTCGCCGCCATTTTGATTCCCGTATCTCTAACTATGTTTTTATACAGTATGTTGAATAAATACACGATTACATCTACACCTACTTTTCTTCATGCACGTTTCACAATTAAGTGCTAAATTAGTGCACCGTATTAGATACATATTTTACACTGCCCCTATGTGCGCATGCTTTGCAACCTGGTGCTGAATCGTTAGCCAGTGTATTGATGAATGCATATCGACGATGCATGTGTTTGTGAAAATAAAGCCAGTTTCTTAATGTTAAATTTAAACAGATTTACTTGATTTATCGCTCTATTTTACTAAATATTCGTTTTTTATGCATAAAATTTTAATTTCTATAATCAAGTAAATTTAAAAATTAAAGACAAAAAAAGGCGGGGATATAATTTTTACTGGCGACCAGTTTTTTTTTTTTTTCAAATTACTGGAGGTCTGGTACACACAATGAAATGTAAACGAAAGATATGTTTTTTTTATTTTTTGTATTGATGTCTGTATTTGAACTCTGGCCTTCAGTTTCTAGATGCTAAGTTTGAATTCCGTTTTAGGCATGTACAATCGTAACGGTTGAGAATCCATTTTAATTGGTATGTATTATTTTAATATATACATAAAGTTCAAGTTATGGCCATAGAATGACACCTCAAAACTCACTATAACTGAATCCTAAAAAATGAACCTAATACCTTCATTCTTAAAGCAGTGGTGAGAACAGTATTATGCACAAATCCTAATCCAAAATTACAATGTGTACAGGCCTGTTGTAAAGGCTGGGCATGAAAACCTTCATATATGATGCAAGGAATTTTACATATCACGTTCAAACACATAGAATTTTTTATTTTTTAGAAGAATACGGCAAGACTGAAAATCTACAGTTATCATGCACCGTTAAAATGGAATTTGCTTAGACAGTATATCCCAAATATTGAATGTTTGCGATGACTGTAATGTCATTAAATATTTATAATTTGTCTGTGAGCCAAACGCTATTTACTTTCTGATAAATCTCATAAAACTCTCAGTAATTTATTTTAAGAATAAGTCTTAGACCTTCTATTTTAGAGTACTATAATTTTATGCATGCACTTATTAATAATATGAGGTGAACTTTCCCTAGTAGCAAAATGTAATCGGCCACTAAATAACCTCTCCTCGAAATCCGATGAGTTGATGAAATGCCGATCATCGGTAACTCTACAGAAAACGATGAATCTCATCGAGAATTCATCGGATATGTCTCATTGGGAATAACTGAATCCAATCATCGAAATCCGATGAATTTAAATAAATAAATACAAACTAAGGGACATCGTGCTTGTCTCGATGCACAGTCAAGGTAGCTGCATACAACTAATGGCGGATGGCAAATTTTCGTGGTCAACGGCAACGTGCAAAAGGAATCTGACTTGTCAACCAATCAGATTAGACTTCCAAGGAAGACTTGATTTTCATCGATTTTTCACCGTGAATTTTTATCAGTTCGAGATATATTTCCGATGAATTTTTTCTCTTCGAAAACCGATCTTAGATATCGCTCGAAATGATATATCCTTGTTATTACTTGAGCATATTTCAAGGAATCGGTGAAAGACCGTGCAAAATACGATGGATCAGGGCTGATAGGGATAGTTACCAAAATATTTAAAGGCTACTTAACGAAATAATATATTCAAACGTAATTTTCTGGATTTTGAATTGGTTAAAAAAAAAAAAAAAAAAAAAAAAAAAAAAAACCCTGTAAATTTGTCTAACTTGCCATGTATATTCAATAGAAAAGATTTAAATATAGATCAATATATTTCTGACACCATGTTATCGAAACACATAAATATATAAAATGCTTGATTTATTGTTAATGGAAAATTTAAGTTGTATTTATGTAGAAAGATTACAAATAATCTAAATAATTTTTGTCACCTTGAAACATTTTTTTTAAACTGTATATTATGATTAAGATAAAGAAAATTAAAAATGAAAAAGAAAAAGAAAAATAATGTTAAAAATTTTATAAACTTTTAAACTGAAAGTGCTAATCGATACCGAGTGTGTATCGCAAATTTCATCGACATAATCCAAAGAACTTTTAAACTTTTGATTTTGAAGTATGTATAATTCTTTTTCAATAAGTGGATTTTCTGCTCCATTTCCAATAAATTAAATTTTCTCTTTCTAGGAAGAAACATTGTTTATGTATCTTCGATCAGAAAACTTTCTTCATCGATGAAATCGATATCAAGTAGAATACACATTTCGATAAAACAATTTTACACCATTCGCAAAAATATTAAAAGAACTTTATTTAAAGTTAAAGCACATGTTTTATATTTTAAAAAAATGCATTTTTTTAAATTGCGACATATATGTTTATTGTAAGTATTCTGTATCTAAAATAAAAATTTAAAAAATGTAATTAAACTCTTTTTTCCATCTCTAGTTTTAATGCAATCCTAATGTTTTGTGAAATATTTGCTTTTTGCATTTGTTTTGTGTTCTTTTGCTTTTCACTTTATTCTACCCATATTTGGTAGCGAAAGTGTTTTCTTTGGGTATATTCAAATTTTAGTTTTAATTACACTTACACGTTTTGAGGTCGCCTGGACTGGTCTCAAAAAATTTATCTACTGTTTGTATGTTTATCTGAGTGTGTGTGTGTGTGTCTGCGTATTGATTACCTGCGTACTTCAATAACAAATATCAGCAGGAAAATCCAACTCGGTATTCTAAATCTGTATCAAAAAGAAGTGACACATAAAACTCTCGTTGAGATCAAGGAAATGAAAGGTGTACAGGGGCATTCAAAAAATGCAAATACATTACGTCTATGGACGAAGACTGCACTAAATTAAATGGAATGAGTCTATATTCTTTATATGCATGAAAGTTGTTTTCTGCAGAATATGATATGGAAATCGTTGATTGTTCGTTTGCAAAGCTACTGAAAATATTTTTTTTATATATTTGGGCTATACGTGCAAATTTCTACATTTGTATTTTAGGTTTTATATAATTGAATTTTAGGTTTTATAGGAAATGCAAGAAATTTTCATAAACGTGTTCCATATGAAGTGATCATGAAGATAAAACTAAAGATTGGAGCTTACTCATCACTCATAGACGAAGTGTGCTTCCTATGGTGTAGACTCAACGTGAGCATTCTTTATTATTCAAGTTGCTTTATTTAGCGGAAAGAAAAAGGCAGAGGTCTCCTTCGTAAATTCTGGCAACTGAAGAATTTAGGACAAGGACCGATCAGTAAATTAACTTACGGAAAACTAATGAATATTTTGAATCTGCCAGAACTCCAGTAATATAACATTATGTGTATGAGGAACGAATGTCGATATGCTACAAGCTGTGGCAAAAAACGTCGTGTACACCATGCGGTTCTGGAACATCAGAATATCAACGTCAGTATGAGTGCTTGGAAATATCTGCATGTGGCCGCAAACAATGCTTACCTTAATTGGAAAAAAAAAAAAAAACTCTTTATATTTTTGAAAAAAATAATAAATAAATAAATAAATAAATAAAAAATAAACAAATAAATGTATAATTCTGTTTCTAAAAAATCCCCCGCAAAAGCATAGATTATTCAGAATGAAGCATCACGGATTTAAAATAAATAACAATGATAATAATAATACAGAACTACTTGAAAAAAAAAAAAAAAAAAAAAAAAAAAAAAAACATTAGTGCGACAGAAAAACTGTTACATGCATTGACGAGCCGAGTCTGGATCGCAAAAAAGATATTAAGACCTGATGCAAAAATTGACAAGGAAATACGCAATAACAATAAAAAGGGGACCATATACTCAAATTAAATTACTATTTTAATTAAATTATAACAAAGAGAGAGAGATAGAGAGAGAGAGTTTTGTTAGAGACAGGGAAAGATAACTATTGGATTTTTTTAAAGTTCATATTCTGGGTCATTTACGCCCATGAATTTTGTGTATGGTCAGATCAGGGTATTAGAATGTAAATAATATTGATGTAAATTTGTAAGCTAATTTATAACACATTATGCTAACAGCGCCAAAAATTTTCCTAACGATGATTATTAGTACCAAACATTCCTTTTACTTTACGGATCAAAATTCCCCCCCCCCCTCTCTCTCTCTCTTCTCTCTTTATACATATATCAAATGAAAAAAAAAATCTTTTATTTTATTTTCTGTGTAAAATAAATATCTATAAGAAAATGTTACATTAATAAATTTAATAACGTAAAACATAAAATAATGCGCCGCAATTAAAAGTTTTTAAATGTTTTTAAATGTGTAACGAAGTTCATATTTTTCCTTCATTAAAGAAAAGAAAGTAATTTAAAAGTTGAAAGATTTAATAAAATTTAGGATATTAACGGAAAGTTTTTAGGCAACAGCTTGTGTTAATTTCCTAAACAATTAAGTTAAATGACTCTCTGACCTTTTTAAATTATATTCATTTAATGATTTTCATAAATAAAAGATAAGCTAAGGCAAATTCATTATTGAATAAAAAAAGTTATAGACAATTTAACTTAATTAATATGTAAGTACTTTATAAAAAAGTGTATGTTTTGTTTAATTGAGTTTATCTTTAAAAATATTTATGTAGTATCATAAAAAAATAAAAACAAGTAGACAATTCATTTATCTCAATAATACATTTTTTTTTTTTTTTTTTTTTTTTTTTTCCGAGAAAAGTAAATATTTATTTCTGTTCTTCTGATATGTGTATATGTAAAATAAAAAAAAAAGGTTACTTTGGAAAAAGTATTTTGTCAATAAAAGTATTTTTGTGGAAAAAAAAGTCTTTGTCAAGAAATATAATATTATTTTTAAAATTGATATTATTTTTATTTTTAATCTTTAATATGAAACTTGGAAATATTGGAAGTTCACCGCGTATCGCATATATAATACGAATTCTAAAATATAGAATAAATAGATATCATTATATTTAAAAAGTTATGATAATAGTTTTTAAACAAATTGCTTTTAATACTACTATTGCTGGATAGATTATTCTTTATTTTTTCAATCGTAAGTTTGAATTGACTCGCTTGATTTCCTAGAATTGGGTTATGAAATTATAGTTACTAAAACATGCCTTTTCAGTTCGCATTTACTGTCAGAATATATATATATATTTTTTTTTTTATGAGACTAACGACACTATATTATAAGTAAACTCTCTAGAATTTTAATAAGGATTTTTAGAACTTGCTTTCAAAGGGGACTAGAATTTATAAGGATGGCATGGAACTATTTTTACTAGAGCCACAATTTAGTTAAAAAACTGTAAAAAAACTAAGAAAATGTTCTTGACCTCCGTATTTAATGTTACGCGAAGGTAGATACAAAAAATGGATAGCATCAGATGAAGAACTGTTTTATCTGTCATCCACAACTAACAAAACGAAGATGCAATATATTTCACCCGAAAAGCGTCGCCAAGACGCAACTGTTTTGCAAAAGGCAAGTTAGTCGTCAGGTTTTATGGTATGGATGGGAATGTCCTCCCAAGGATTAACAAAACCAGTTTTTTGTAGAACCAAAGGCTAAAATTGATGCTAAATACTATCAGAATAAAGTTTTGAAGCACATGATCAAAGAAAGTAAACCTCTTTAACCCCAAGGAAACTTTGTTTTTCACCAAGATTCTGTACCAAGTCATACTGCAAAATCAACTATAAAAGGGCTAAAAAATAAAAATAAAAAATATATTTTTTCCTTCTGAGAAATGGACACCATCATTACCTAACTGTGCTCTTTGCGATTATTTTTTATGGGGATACTTAAAAAAAAAAAAAAAAAAAAAAAAATTAAGTAGACGTAAAGTAAGAACACTTCAAGAGCTTCAAAAAGCAATCGAAGAGGAAGTTGGAAAAATGCCCCTAAAAATGGTCAAAAAAGCTCTTTTGGCTTGGCCTAAAGATTTACGTAAAATGTACTATGCTAAAGGAAACTACACTGGAAATTTCATGTAAATAACTTAATTCAATAAAAATTTCTGATGCTTTGAAATTGGTCACACTTATTTTGAATCAACCTGTATAGTGTCTACTTGAAGCTAAATTTTCGAATTTTTAATTAGGAAGCAAGTTATTGATTTAATATATATATATATATATGTTCTATACGATTTTATGTATTTTACGAGACTTTTTTCTTTTCGTTGTACTTTTAAGGTATATAATATTAATTATAAAATATGAAATGCATATTAATAGATATCATTATATTTAAAAAGTTATGATAATAGTTTTGAAACAAATTGCTTTTAATACTATTAATATTGATGGATACAAATTCTTTATTTTTCAATCGTAAAACTGAATTGACTCACTTGATTTCCTACAATTGGGTTATGAAATTATAGTTACTAAAACATGCCTTTTCTGTTCGCATTTACTGTCAGAATGTTTTTTAAATGAGACTAACCACACTATAGTATGAGCAAACTCATATATAAAATACTAATTCTAAAATATGGAATGGATATTAATAGATATCATTATATTTAGAAAGTTATGATAATAGATTTTAAACAAATTGTTTTTAATACTATTACTATTGCTGGATAGTTATTCTTTATTTTTCAATCGTAAAATTGAATTGACTCACTTGATTTCCTAGAATTGGGTTATGAAATTATAGTTACTAAAACATGTCTTTTCTGTTCGCATTTACTGTCAGAATGTTTTTTTAAATGAGACTAACCACACTATAGTATGAGCAAACTCATATATAAAATACTAATTCTAAAATATGGAATGGATATTAATAGATATCATTATATTTAAAAAGTTATGATAATAGATTTTAAACAAATTGTTTTTAATACTGTTACTGTTGTTGGATAGATATTCTTTATTTTTCAATCGTAAAATTCAATTGACTCACTTGATTTCCTAGAATTGGGTTATGAAATTATAGTTACTAAAACATGCCTTTTCTGTTCGCATTTACTGTCAGAATGTTTATTTAAATGAGACTAACCACACTATAGTATGAGCACTATATAAAGTGCTAATTTTATGTTTAACAAACTATTTAGTATGGTTTTATGGTACATATTGAATTCATAACATTTATGCAATTTCAGAATTCTTTACAATCAAGGATTTTTAATGAAATACATATAAATAAATATTTTAATGATAATTCCAGTCCTTGTAATTTTTTAAATGACAATAATTTTATTTTCATAATTTTATTTTTTTCTCTGTAAAATCTATAAACTGTGAGTGATTTAACAAAATTTTATTTGCGTTAATAAAAAAAAAAAAAAAATAAATAAATAAATAAAAAAATAAAAAAAAAAATGATGATCTTTTATAAGAGTTATTGTGTATTGAATCTTCTATGACATTCACTTTTAATTAAATTTATTATAATATTTCGAAAATAAAGTCATAAAAGTTCACCGATGCATAAGTCAGGTGACTTTAAAAAAAATATACGCCAATAATTTTCTTCTTCTTTATTTAAATATCTTAATAGAATTTTTTTAATAATTTGTCGGGTTTTTTTCAAATGCAAATGTTTTTCACATTTTAAGCTTATCTTACTATATGTTTTGATTTTTTTTTTAATTGAATAAAAGCAAATTTCCCATGGAATAAATTTAGTAAAACTTAAAATTTAAAATAATTTTCAGATCAAAAAGTTTTAACATCTATGAAGCATAAAATTTCAGCTATCTTTAAGATTTTTTTTTTTTCGTTTGCTCATTTTTTTCCTAAAAAAAAATTACCATGTCTAAGTTTAAATAAATTTCATGTTGTTTTAAACTTGCGTCAAAAAACGTTATCTGTGAGTGTTAGATAAGAAGTCTTTCACTTTTCTCGGATATAAATCCTAGACTTTTTTTTTTTTTTTTTTTTTTTTTAGTTTGTGTGTGTGTGTGTGCAGACAATAAATTATGTATGCAGTGATGCAAAATGAGCGCTTCTTTAAAGCAGATAGTTTCACAGTTAGGAAATTTTCGCATATAATTTTAGATCTTTGAGAAATGGGTTTTAGTAAAAAATACAAATTCAAGCTAACTTTTTTTTTTTTTTTTTTTGGTTTAAATGTTTTATTGGGTTACATTCTATTGGGTGTGCTGGAAAAGTAAGGATAATTGTCTTTATTGGACATGGTATAGAGTTATGCATACATTGTAATTTTCTAAGGGTTTCTAGCATGCATTCAAACGAATTTCGGAGAAAACTACAGAAATTTTCGAACAACTCAACCAATGAGCACGATACAAGTTCACACGTGGCATTGCTGGTTTTACACTAAAAAGTTTAATTTTAATTTAAGTGTGCCATTTCAGTGGTGACAGTGTATTTTATGTCTTCACAATCGTAAATATTCGTTATATATATATATATATATATATATATATATATATATATATATATATATATATTGATATAAATTCGAAAATAAAGTCATAAAAGTTCACTGATGCATAGTCAGGGGATTTTTAAAAATTACATTATACTTCAATAATTTTCAACTTCTTTCTCTAAATCTGTTAACAGAATTTTCTTAATAATTTGAAGTTTTTTTTTTTTTTTCCTTTTGTCAAATGGAAATTTTTTTGACATGTTTATGCATATCTTTCTATATCTTTTGAAATTTTTTATTCGAATAAAAGTAAATTTCCATTGGAATAAATTTAATAAAACTTAAAATATAAAATAATTTTCAAATCAAAAAGGTTTAAATCTATGAAGCATAAATTTTCAGCTATCTTTGAATTTTTTTTAACTATCGTTCGTTCCCTTTTTTTGTAGAAAAAACATTCATGTCTAATTTTAAATAAATTTTATGTCGTTTTAAAATCCCTCGAAAAAAAAAGTTATGTGTGAACGTTAGGTCAGACGTCTTTAATTTTTCTGTGATATAAATCCTAGTTTTTTTTTTTTTTTTTTTTGGTGCGTGTGTGTGTGTAAACAATAAAATATGTATGAAAAAATATAAAATATGCACTGCTTTAAAGCAGACAATTTCTCAGTTAGGAAATATTCGCCTTGAATTTCACATTTTTCAGAAATTGGTTTTAGTAAGAAATACAACATCAAAATAACTTTTTTTTTCTTTTTTCCTATAATTTATAGGATTACGTGCTATTGGGTGTGCAGGAGAAGCAAAGGAAAATTGTCTTTATTGAACATGGCATAGAGTAACATCTCCATTGGTGCCTTTCTAAGGGTTTCTAGCACGAATTCAAGTTAATTTCTTAAAAACCTGAAAAACCTCCAAACAGCTGAACTGTCGAGCGTCCAGTTTCCACGCGTCATTTCGAATTATAAAGTTTAATTTTAATTTATTTAAAAATTTCAACTTATGATATTTTACTACTTTCCCCTGACTTATTATACAAAGAAGCTTTTCATTTTTATTAAAAAAAAAAAAAAAAAAAAAAAAAAAAAAAAATCTTCTTAATAATTGTAATAAAAACCCAAGGCGTGTTAACGCCAAAAACTGAATTAGGATATTTAAGATGAAAGCTGGTCTAATCCGTTAGAGATCTCCTAGATAGAATTAGCTCAATTTTTCGATGGAGTTTTATAATTGGCAGCAAAACGATCATTAGAAAGGAACCTTAGATTAACTGACTGAAAAATGTGTTTCTTCCCTAAAATGTTTTTTCATAATATATTGGTCTAACCAAGACGTTATATACAAACTACAATATAAAATGGAGGAAATTTGCTTCTGTTGATCTATATCAATTTTTAAAAATAGTTTTGTTTCTGATCTGAACTTCTCATATTATAATAATTTAATTATTTTTTTACTGTATTTTTGTCTAAATTGAGTTTGCCAGACTAAATTTTATCTTTTGGGAAAGAGATAAATGCCTCTATCAAATCAAAGAAAATTTATAAAAATATATATCACGTTGATTATGTTAGGGATCTTGCCATTACACATAGAGCTCGTAAAATATGGTAGCTTGGTCGACATTGTCGCTCATTATATTTTAACATGAGAGTATGTTTTAACTTTAAGGTAACTCGGAATTTTTGTTTTTAATTTCAATATTTTCGTGAAAAATTCGATCCCAGAATCTGCTCCTATTCCACTCTAGATGAATTTAACTCTCAAAATTTTGATTCCTGCTCCTCTCACTACGTTTTGAGACACTGTGTTTAATGAAAGCACAATTAGATTTACACCACTTTTCTTCATGCATGTTTAACAATTCGGAGTTAAATGAGTGCCCCGTATTAGCGAATTAGTTTACACTGCTCCTGTTTGCGCATTCTTAGCAACCTGGTGCTGAATCATTATCCGTTATGATGATGTATAAATGACGATGGCGCATGTGTTTGTGAAAATAATAAATCCGGTTTCATGATGTTAAATTTAAACAGGTCTACGCGATGAATCAATCTAACTTAACAAATATTCAGTTTTTATGCATATAATTTTAATTTCTATGTTCAAGTAAATTTAAAAATTAAAGAAAAAAAAAATAGGCGGGGATAGATTTTTTACTGGCTAACAGGAAATTTGCTGGGAACCAGTTTTTGAAATTTCTGGATCCCTGGTACACACTCTTGCCAACTGCCCATTGCGCAGCCCTAGTGCGACGTAAAATCCAATCCACCAACCAACCAACTCTGATACATAAAACGAAATATAAACGAAAGGTATGGTTTTTATTTTCCGTATCGATGGCTGTGTTTGAGCTCTGGCCTTCAGTTTCTAGATGCTAAGTTTGAATTCCGTTTTAAGCATGTACATTCGCAACGGTTGAAAATCCATTTTAATTCGTATGTATTATTTATATTATATAAAGTTATGGCCATAGAATGACACCAAAAAACTAAGTATAACTGAATCCTAAAAAATGAATCTAATACGTTCATTCTTAAAGCAGTGGTGAGAACAATATTATGAACAAATCTTAACCCAAAATTATAATGCGTGCAAGCGTTTTGTAAAGGCTTCGAATAAAAATCCCTCTTACATGATGCAAGGATTTTTACATATCAAGTTCAAACACATAGAAAAATTTTCTTTAGAAGAACGGCAAGACTGAAAATCTACAGCTCTCATGCATCGTTAAAATTGAATTTGCATAAACAGCATATCACTGTTATTGAATGTTTGTAATGACTGTAATGTCATTAAATATTGATAATTTGTATGTGAGACAAACGTTATTTAACTCTCTGATATATCTCACAAAACTCTCAGTAATTTATTTTAGGAATAATCTTAGACCTTCTATTTTAGAGTACTACATTTTCATGCATGAACTTATTAATAGTATGAGGTATACTTTTCTTAGTTGCAAAATGTAATCGGCCACTAAATAACCTCTCATCGAAATGCGATGAGATGATGAAGAGCCGATCATCGGTAACTCGTCAGAAAACGACTAATCTCATCGAAAGTTCGCCGGAAATGTCTCATTGGAAATAGCTGAGTCCGATCATCGAAATCGGATGAATTAAAATAAATAAAATAAATATTTAGAAAATCATAGAATATCGTGCTCGTCTCGATGCACAGTCGTAGTAAATGCATACATCTAAAATTGGTGGTTGGCAAATTTTGGAGATCGACGAGAACGTGCAAAAGGAATCTGGCTTCTCAAGCAATTCGATTAGACTTCCAAGGAAGACGTGATTTTTATCGATTTTTTACAGTGATTTGTTATTAGTTCGATATATATTTCCGAAGAATTTTTTACTTTCTCTTACACATTAGGAAGAGAAAGTGCTGTTTTTGGGTTTTCGAAAGGGAGTTTTTGTTATAGTTACACGTTTTGAGGTCCACTGAATACGAAAATCTTGTTTTCAGCGGTTGGTCTGTGTGTGTCTGTCTGTGTCTGTGTCTGTTATCAGCATATCTCAAAAACAAATAGCTGCATAGATTCCAAATTTGGTATTCTAAATGTATATTATACAGGGATGCTACATGAAGCTTTTCATTGAGATGAAGCAAATGGTTAAGCGTACAGATACACTCAAGAGTATTCAAATACATTACATCTATGGCGAAAATTGCAGATAAGTAGAGATTAACATCTATAGACTGAACTAAACCAAACGAAATGAGTATATATATTTTTATGCATAAAAACATGCCTCCTGTGGAATATCGCAGGGAAATCATTCATTGTTCATTTACAGGGCTACACAAAAATCTAGTTTAAAGTGCGACAGTAGCTGAAAATTGATGGAAGTGCATTTCAGGTTGTGCCGTATATTAGTACTGTGGTATTATATTTAGGTGCTCTATGTTGTTTGTACATATTTTTCAAAATATATACAGGGTTGAAAATATTTAAGAGATAATATTCTTTTTTACTGTTAGTGGAAGTGCTTTATTTTAATACTTTACCTAGTCCAGGAAAGCTGCTCAGGATTGGAAATCAATTCCCCATAGACATATGATAAATAATGTATGTTTTTAAGCTAAATATTCGTCGCTTGTTTTTGTGTATTTACACGTTTTGAGGCTTCCTGATTACCAAAGTCAAGTTTTTTAAAATTTAATCTCTGACTGTGTCTCTTAGAGTAACTTAAAACGAATAATTTCAAGAGATCAAAAGTTGTATTTTCAAATTAATGTAAAATTGTTGCTGGAAAAGTTTGGTCAAGACTAATAAGTTTCAAGGAATGTTGCGTGTGAAAGTTGTCTGAATAATTTCGAGTGAACATTTAATTTGAATAACATATTATATTTTATATAAATATAGGTGCAGTAATGAAACGAGGAATTGAGGGGGGCGGTAGGCCCCCCTCACACAGTACTAACGTCGGAAGAGTTTTATTCTACCATATAAACTCTTCCAATGACTAATTTGAATTGTTTTACATAGGTTTACATAACAGTACTCGTTATGTTACCTCGTAATTTCCAACCTGTATTTAAAATATTAAATTTCAGGGTAACAGAAAGTCGTGTGAGTGGAAGTGCTTTATTTTAATACTTTACCTAGTCCAGGAAAGCTGCTACTTACCAGATTATTTCTCTTCGAAACACGATCATATATTTTGATATAAATGTTATATCTTTGTTATTAAAAGAGAAAATTTAAAGGAATCGACGAAAGGCCGTGCAAAATACGATGGATTAGTGCTGGTAGGGTTAGTTACTAAAATTTTAAAAGGGTACTTAACGAAAAAAAAAATTCAAACGTAATTTTCTGGATTTTTAATTGATTTTACAAAACTCTGTTAGTTTGTCTAGCTCGTCAAGTATACCCAATATAAAAGATTTAAATATAGATCAATATCTTTCGAACACCATGTATATCGGAACATATAAATATATAAAATGCTTGATTTATTGTTAATGAAAAGAAAAATTGTATTTATGTAGAAAAATTATAAATTATCTAAATACTTTATGTTAATTTAGAACTTTTTTTTTTTTTTTTTTTAAATCTTAAAATCTTATAAACTTTTAAACTGAAAGTGCTAATCGATATCGTGTGTGTATTGCAAATTTCATCGACATAATCCAAAGAGTTTTTGAACTTTTGATTTTGAAGTATGTATATTTCTTTTTCAATAAGTGGATTTTCTGCTCCATTTCCAATAAATTAAATTTCCCCTTTCCAGGAAGAAACATTGTTTATGTCTCTTAGATCAGGAAACTTTCTTCATCGATGAAATCGATATCAAGTAGAATACACAGTTTGATGAACCAGTTTTACACTTTTTGCAAAAATATTAAAAGAACTTTATTTAAAGTTAAGGTCCATGTCTTATATTAAATCAAATGCATTATTTATATTACGACATATATGTTTATTTTAAGTATTCTGTATCTAAAATAGAAATATAAAAAATGCATATTTAAAATCTTTTTTCATCTCTAATATTTAATGCAAATCTAATGTTTTGGGAAATATTTGCTTTTTGAATTTGTTTTGTGCGCTTTTGATTTTCACTTACTTCTAACCATATTTGGTAGTGAAAGTGTTTTTTTTTTTTGTGTGTGTATCTTCAAGCTTTAGTTTCAATTACACTTACACGTTATTGAGGTCGCCTGGATTTCCCCAAAAATGTATCTACTGTTGGTCTGTTTATCTGCGTATGTGTGTGTGTATCTGCGTATCTATTATCTGCGTACTTCAATAACAAATATCAGCAAGAAAATTAAACTCGGTATTCTAAATCTGTATCATAAAGAAATGACACATAAAACTCCCGTTGAGTCTGTGTCATAAAGGAATAGTACCTAAACTTTCCGTTGAGATCAAGGAAATAACATGTGTATAGGGGCATTAAAAAAAAAAAAGGAAATACATTACGTCTATGGACAAAGACTGCACTAAATTAAAGGAAATGAGTGTCTATTCTTTATGTGCATGGAATCATGTTTTCTGCAGAAAATAATATGAAAATCATTGGTTATTCGTTTACAAGGCTAATGAAAATATTTTTTTTTTATATATTTGAGCTATACGTGCAAATTTCTAGATTGGAATTTTAGGTTGTGTAATGTTTTTATTTACAAATCTAAATTTAAATACTCGATATGCTTTGTATATAACACATTGACAAAATACAGGAATATACTAAGTTAAGTGAATATATAATTTTCTACTGAATGTAAATGATTCTTGTGTTACACCATTTTACCATGTCGAAAAAACAGTTTAGGAATGAAAATTAAATTTTCATGCACACAAGGTAGAGAATATAATTTTAGGATTTAACTTCCGGCTGAGGGTTTTGTATAATTTTTGCGTTTTGAGACTTCTTGAATGTGAAAGTGAAATTTTTACTTGATCTATGCACGTGCATTGTCAGCAGAACTTAAAAAAAGTATTGCTGGAAAAGTTTATATGAGATTGACACTTGAAGAGTTTGATCTTTTTTTTTTAAGTTTCAAAGAGTATTGTGGGAGAAAGATTCCTAAATAATTTGAAATAAAATTTAAAAATTTAAGACAATCCTTGAATCTTTTACAAGTACTATATTTAAACGGGAAGTGTGCGCCTCACACAAAATTATACGCAAAATAAAACTGTTTCTAAGCCTAATTTAATAAAAAAGCACCACAAAATTGGCGTTGAAAAAAATATTACTTACAAACTTTGAATAAACACCATAAAATTTTTAATTAGATTTTTATCTAGTACTTATTGTCTTTTCCCTAAACTACGAACTGTGTTTATAATATTGCAATTCAAAATAAGAGAATGTCGTGCGAGTGAATTAGTGTTTATGACATGCTTTATTTAGTATTATTTTAATTAAGTGCAAAAATATAAAGATTCAAAAAGAACATACAGTGTGAGACACAAATTAATATTTTGAAAATTAATTTAAAAAGAAAAAAATTAAATTAAACAAAACTGAAAAATAGACGATACATATTTTAGCTAATATATTTTTATATGTAAGAATAATTCTATTAAGATTCATAAAACTTTTATTAGGATTAGATTTATTAGATTTCAGTATTTAACTGAAACAAATGCATATTATAATTAATTACATAATTTATCTTGAAAAGGCAATAGTAAGTAATCTTCTGTAGTACATATTAATTAAACTTTCTTAAAAGCATTTAACTCTATAATAAGGTTTTTTTTTTTTTTTTTTTTTTTTTTTCACGGAGAGAACCTGGTTAAAATGCAGATTTTTTAATATTTACTAATACATTTGCAAATTTATCTGTGCACTTTATTTGCTGTGTTAAATATCTTCACGAAAAATTTGAATAATTACCAAAGTCTTTTTCTTAACTTCTTTATTTGTGACCTTTAGCGCAACACTCTATTAAAAAAGCAATTTAATGTCTCTTAAAATAAAAATTATCACAATTTTGAATAGCTATCGATTTTTATTTTGTGCAATTGTGTTGCTGAAACTTACGTATGTTCTTAATACGTAATTTTCATTTTTTTTTCTCTGTAAAACATATAGGAAAACAATATTTTTCTATTTCTTTTAACAAAACATTTAAAAGCGATTTTAATATTGCACAATTCTACTACTAAAAAAAAAAAAAAAAAAAAATGTAATATTACCATAATTAACAAAAACATGAACTTTTAAAACAAACTATTTTGCCTTATATAATGTCCTTATTTATTTTCACAATACGTATTTCGGGTGCTACCGCACCCGTCTTCAGGTGAGATGTGACACTCTTCGGTTGCTTTGTTGTCATCTGGGAACTTCGAATTCGCCTCTTCACTTCGCTTTGTATTTTTGTATTTTTTGATTAATTGGTTCCAGGCCTTTGGGATGCTTGCGTGTTCACGTTCGTTGACTGCCTCGGGGTTAGTAAGAATCTCTAGAGCTTCGCGTTTGAGGGCGTAATTGTGATTATTGTAGGGGGCTATTTTTTTTTAGTATAGATAGTGTTAATATTAATGGGGTTATTAAGGTGGGCGGAAGCAAGCGCGGTGGATTGACGATTGTGCTTTAAATCCGATTTATGTTCTTCTTCGCGGTCTTGAATTTTCCGTTTTGTGACACCGATATAGCAAGCGCTAGAATCATTAGTGTAATTGAAATTGATTTTGTAAATGCCGGATGTGGATCTGTTGTCAATTTTGTCTTTTTCATTTCTGATATGCTGAAAGATATTTCGGTTAGGTTTAATGGGGATGTTTATATTGTGTTTTTTAGCTTCGTTTTCTGTTTTTATACTTGCTCCGTTACAGTAGGGGATGGGGGTTGTGAATTTTGGTTTTACTTTTTGGGCGTTATTGATTTTATTGAGGGTTTTGATGCGTTTTTTATATAGTTTATTGATAAGATTTTTTTGGGTAGTTTGCTTTATATGCGATGTTTTTAATATATTTGAGTTCTTCATTGAGGAGGGTTTTATTGGAGCAAATGAGGGTCGCGCGATTTATATATGATCGTATAGCGGCGTATTTATATGGGAGGGGGGTATGACAGTGTTTATTGATAATTTCAGTGTTAGCGGTTGGTTTTCTATAAATTGTAGTATCGATTGTATTGTTTGGATTTTTTATAATTTTAATATCTAGATAGTTCAGTGTATCGATAGCTTCACTTTCCATCGTGAATTTTATGTTGTTATCTAGGTTATTTAGATCAATTAGAATTTTATTAGAGTCAATATTTTTTGGAAATACGGTAAAAACGTCGTCAACGTAACGCGTCCAGATTTTACTTTTATTAATAATATTTATGGCCGATTTTTCTATGAGTCTCATTTTTAGTTCTGCATGTATCCCTGAGACAGTCAACTAACCCCGAGGCAGTCAACGAACGTGAACACGCAAGCATCCCAAAGGCCTGGAACCAATTAATCAATAAATACAAAAATACAAAGCGAAGTGAAGAGGCGAATCCGAAGTTCCCAGATGACAACAAAGCAACCGAAGAGTGTCACATCTCATCTGAAGACGGGTGCGCTAGCACCCGAAATAGGTATTGTGAAAATGAATAAGGACATTATATAAGGTAAAATAGTTTGTTTTAAAAGTAATTATCGTCCTATAAAGAAATTATGTAATAGTAAAAACATGAACTTTTTAAAAAATAGTTTTTTGTAATATTCACGAATTTTAAATACTTTTTTTTTTTTTTTTTTTTTTTTTTTTTTTTGTACTTAAAAAAATAACATTAATAAAATAAAGATGTGTTTAGTTTAGTCAATTTATAAGAATAAGTATGTAATAAGTTATATGAAATTTCCATACTTTCAGTTCATGGAAAATCATTTAAATATATGCGGATTTCCTCTACTTGAGTTTAAAATTTTTGCTTGAATTTTAAACTTTTAAGAAATTCTTTTGGCAAATAAGAAGAAAAGAAAAGTTGAAATCAAGAAAAACTGTTCATTTATTTGGAAAAGTTCAAAAACTTCTTTTAACTTTTATTTCCTTTACGATCTATAAAACTTTGAATGAGACTAGGTATAAGAGAGAATCTTTCCATCGACATGGAATTAAGCTCATACATTCAGTTGATATAGTTTAAGATTTTAAGTATATTAACTAAAGCTAAATTTGAAGAATTTCTATTGAAGTTCCTAAATGTCTAAGCATTAGTACTGTTATTTATTTATTTTTATTTTATTTTATTTGATAAAAGGACACAATCCGGAAAAATAGTGTAAGAAGTTGAAAAAGAACTCAAACACAAGCACAAATAATATATATATATATACTACTGGCCATTAAAGTTGCTACACCTAGAAGGAATAATAATAACGGAATGAAATTTGTTGGACACATACACTATAGCAGGAAGAACAATTGATTAAAATTTCAGGAAATTTCGAGTTATATGTACTGAGAAAACAGTACATAAAGCAGCGACCTCTGTGAGCAAATATAGCACTTATCTGCCTAGGCATTGAATCGAATATCGATTGGATGACATGTGCGGATAGAGCACTTCATGATGTTTTAATACGATGCCACAATTCATCGATCGATGTTACTGGTGTGTGGTGGGGGGCCAGTCGCTTTTCAACGATTAAACAGTCATTTTCATTGGTGATGGATCAGGAGAACGCGCTTGCCAGAGCAACAGTCGATAACATTTTGTATCAAAGAAGGTCCGAACAATACAAACAACTTGCGGTCGTGCATTATCTTGCTTAAATGTTTCACTTCGGAGGCGTTGGATATAGGGCAGAGCGATGGGCCTTAACTCGTCATAAATGTAATGGCTGGTATTTAGTGTGGCCAGAATGGAAACAAGAGGTGATCGGGACGTGTATATAATGGTACCACATACCATCAATCCAGGTGGTGACCCAGTATGCGGTTACCAAAATTCTGATTACCCTCAAAACAGTATCATTGATATGGGTGCCATTAATGTATGATCAACGATGAACCTGGACGCTGGAATGGCGTGAAGTCACCTTTCAGACAAATCACAATCCTGTTTACAGCATCAAGATTGCCTTATCCGTATTTAACGGCATTATGAATAATGCACATTGCCAGCTGGGATTCGACATCATTATACTGTCCATCATTCCCAATGATGTTAAAGGTTACCATTGGATACACGTCACGATTACTTCTTGCTCGTATTCCTGGCACTCTGAACAGAGGCCATTAAATTTCTGATGGGTTAAGGTCCACCCCTCTGCCCTGTATTCGAGGCCTCCGTAGCGCAAAAATTAAGCAAGATAATGCACGACCGCAAGTTGTTTGTATTGTTCGGACCTTCTTTGATACAGAATGTTATCGACTGTTGCTCTGACAAGCGCGTTCTCCTTATCTCGCACCAATGAAAATGATTGCTTTATCGTTGAAAAGCGACTGGCTCCCCACCACTCACCAGTAACTTCGATCGATGAATTGTGGCATCGTGTTAAAACGTCATGAAGTGCTCTATCCGTACATGTCATCCAATCGCTGTTCCATTCAATGCCTAGGCAAATAAGTGCTATTATTGCTCACAGAGGTCGCTGCTTTATGTACTGATTCTCAGTACATATTACTCTAAATTTCCTGAAATTTTAATCAATTGTTCTTCCTACTATAATGTACGTGTCCAACAAATTTCATTCCTTTATTATTATTCCTTCTTGGTGTAGCAATTTTAATGGCCAGTAATGTATATATACAGTTGGTAGAAAAATTATTCGAACTCTAGCTCTAATTCTTATATATAAAAAAAAAGTACACTTAATACTATTTTGTGAAATAAATCCTTGTCAAATCATGTTCTTAGACTGACTAAAAACAGGTTTCGACAAGGATTTATTTAAATAAACAGTATTAAGGTTATTTGTTTTTACATAGGAATTATTGTTAATGTTAAAATAATGTTGCTGTCAATTGTAAAGTTAAAATATATTCACTTTTTAAGAACTGCAAGGAATGAAACGCCAAAATTGATATAATAAGGGAAAATTATTAGCATTTTGCAAAATAACTTTTTGAGAATTTATTGATATAAAAATAATAAATAAATAAATAAATAAATAAATAAAGCTATGTTTTATATTCGGTATTTTTTTTTTTTAATTAAATAAATTTGCGTGTTACTTATAAGTTTTTCTCTTATCCTGAATGCGTATACTATACAAACAGATTACTGATTAAAATGCACGGGTGGACAATTGCTAAAGACGGATGACAATAACAAAGCTATTGTCATCCGTCGTTGGCAATTGTCTACCACTGTATAAGTTAACAAGTGCTACATATGAACCTACTTCAAGAACAATTTATATTAGATTCAGAAGTTTTATTTACTATATATTTCTAAAAGATCCCACTTAACTTCGTTTTTAAATATAGTACTTACATTCATAAAATAGGATATTATTCGGTATAAATATGCTTCCCAAATTATCCAAGAACCTTTTACTACATCACTCCTTGGAATTCACCGATATTGCTCAAGTTGTTTTAAGTGGAAAACTCATATAATCTTCAAAACAACAAATGCAATTATTTTCCTTTTACATATGCTTCTGACATACGAACAGATGAACAATTAAAAGTTATTAGTTTTCATACTGTGGGAACCTCAAAGTGCGCAATTGCATAATAAATTCAGCATTGAAAATTAGAATTGAACAATCCTATACAGATCATATGAGTGTTAGAAAACAATTAATTTTTCTCATAAGATTTTTTTGTAATTAGTAAAGTCAAATGCCTCAAGAAATTCCACAAAAGAAGCACAATAGAAATGAAGGTATTCGCTTAGTTTTGGATAGCCTTGTATACTGTCAAATATATATATACACAACAGATATTGTACTTAAATTTAGCAAATTATGAAAAAGTAATAATGCAACCTGAAATGCATATTCCAAGTACAGTAGTTATACATCCGAACTATTTTGTTGGGCACTGTAAACTAATGGTAAATGACTTTCATACCATATACGATACGAAACATGATTTTGTACAAATAAAACAGATATGTTAATTTTCTTTTCTTTAGTGCAGTATAAATATGTTAAACTATGTCCACCAGAAATTTCGGCAACAGGCGTAATTTATTTGAGGTCTCTTAAATGTCCCTGTGAACTGTTAATTTGTCCGATTTTAATAAACAATTTCAGGAAACATTCTTTTTGGATACAGATTCATAAAACAAAGTTTAGTGTTACTGCTAATAAATTTTCTTAGGGTTATGCTGATAGCCGATCTACAAACATATACCAATCACGAAAAAACTATTCATTGGATTCTGGAGACCTCATTTTTTTTCGCAAAACGTTTTTTTTTTTTTTTTTTTTTCGGAAACTGATAACTTTTAACTTTTTACTTTCCGAACACTATAGTGAGGAAAGTATTGTAATCATGTCAAAAATCCGAATTCGAGATTTTGATGTTTCTATACGTTTTGAGGTCCCCTGAGTCCGTTTTCACTATTTTTACGATGATGTATGTATGTGTGTGTGTATGTGTGTATGTCTGTGGGTGAACACGCTAGCGTCTAAACGCTTCGTTCGATTAACCTGAAAGTTGGTACGCATATTGTAAGTCACCATAGTACGAACCCTATAGATTTTGGTGAATCTAGCACTTATAGTTTTTTTACAGGGACACAAAGAAAAATTCTTTATCATTATGGCCTATGGGAGCAAAATCTTAAAAGTGCGATAGCATCTAAACGCCTTATTCAATTGAGCAAAAATTTTATACACATATTATAGATCACAAATACTCAATCTGTATAGATTTTGGAGAATCTAGCACTTATAGTTTTTTTACAGGGACACAAAGAAAAATTCTTTATCATTATGCCTATGGGGCCAAATTTTTAAAAATGTGATAGTGTCTAAACGCCTTATTAATCCGAGCAAAAAAATTGTACACATGTTATAGATCACAGTTGAACTAACTGTATAGATTTTGGTGAATCTAGCACTTACAGTTTTTTTACAGGGACACAAAGAAAAATTCTTTATCATTATGGCCTATGGGACTAAATTTTTAAAAGTACGATAGCATCTAAACGCCTTATTGAATTCAGCTGAAAATTTATATGAGTATTATAAATCACTGTTGCACTAACTATAAGCATTTTGGTGAATCTAACATTTATAGGTTTTTACAGGGACACAACGAAAATTTGTTTGTCATTATGATCTATGGGCTCAAAGTTCAGTAGCGTTAAATAAAACAACGTGTAATAGATGGAGAAAAATACTCAAACACTCTATTATGGTTTTCTCTCTTTTGTTTGTTTAACAACTCCTCTTTCTTTACTTTATCTACAAAACTGTTAATTACTCAATGTTCGGAAAGTCGAGTGGAGTCACTCCAGATTTTTTTATGAAATCTAGAATTACTGTATGAAAAAGAGGTTGCTAACTATTGTGCATAATTTATACACAATATTGTCAACGTCTAAATAGAAACATAAAAAGCTTTTTAGAAGAAAAAAGGTATGCCAGACAAGATTTCCCTTTCCCCGATCCTCTTTCTTACATTATCCTCTAATCCCACTTTCTCTCTAAAAAATTATCATCGATTTAGATTTTTGTAAATGATAAAAATGATTTTATCTTTCACAACATCTTTTTTTTTTTTTTTTTTTTTAAACTTAACTTTAATTTAAATGATCTATTTGAAATCTTTTGCCACAATTTCTTTTCTGATTTTTTTTTCCTTTTAAGCAAATCTCCAGCACTAATATTTTGCTCCCTAAAATATCAGATGCATAATTCATACAATTTATTCGTTAAAACGTTTATTTAAATTTACCAGATTTATGGTTGAAAAAAACATCTGCTGAAGAAAATGAGGTTGTTAATTGAATTGAGAAGCATTTCGAACTGAAGATAAATACAAAGACATTGAAACAGACATTTTTAAATATAACTTATTTGAAACTTTAAATAAAATAAAAACCTTACTTGTTTGATCTTGGGCCGGAGTACTTTCTGCGGGGTTCCCCGCTCTCGTGGAGGCAGTACCAGCTTAGAAGCATTTTGGCAACTGTGCATGATGTTCTGCACGGTACAGTACAGCCCTCTCTAATAGGTGACGTCACATTTTTAACAATATCCGCTGAATCATTGCCATTGCCAGAATTTGCATTTTAAATTATGTCTATGATTTTGTGGTACATTGCGTAATTATGGCTATTGTAATTTGCGAATTTTGTTGCATTTTAATTTCTTCTTCATTGAATGTTTTAGTTAAGGCCGTAGTGATTTTTGCCATTTCCATGTCCTGTCTATGTGGTTTTAATTTGTGTTTTAATTTTCATTTTAGACATGACAATTAGCATTATGGATATTGGGGGGATTTGTATATTTATTTGCCTGTAGCTACTAGAGGGGGGGTGGGGGGTGATGGTATCGTCATCGTTTCTAATCAGCTGGAATATGTTTGGGTTCGGTTTAATGGGTGTATTAATGTTGTGTTTTGCTGCTGTGTTTTTAATTTTGATAGATGCGCCGTGATCGTATGGGACAGAGTAAGTGAATTCAGTAGGAGGGGGGGGGTTGGAAACAGGGAATTCGATTAAGAAGTATTTCTCTTTTTTAATTTGTTAACTATTTTAACTGGATATCCTGTTTTATGGTGAATTGTTTTATAAGGTTTAGTTCATTTTCGAGATCTTTAGGCGTAAATTACCTCTTTCTTAATATCCAGCGATTAAAAAAATTACAAAGACAACCGATAAGCATAATTAATATACAAAAAACTTTTGAATGATTGGAATCTGTTAGTTACGCTAAAAATGCAACGTTACATAAAGTAAAGCTAAGAGAGTCTGCGCACATTTAAACAGAGTATAATAATAAATTCAAATTATAATTATTTTGCTAAGCTACTGCAGAATATTTTTTTTAAATTGATTCGTTTTTACAGCAATTACATTGCTATTTTATTGTTAATATTTAATTTAATGTATCTTTAATAAAACAAAGAGATATATTTTATGCAATCGTTCTTTACAGTTTTGTTATTGCGCACACGTATAGGAGAGATTGTTTTTATAATAACTGAAATTTCATTATTAACAATAATAAGTTCCCTCAAATGGCACAAATGCCACTGTATAAGGTGTAGATATTTCAATTTAATAATTTTAAAATAAAAATGAAAATTTTCCAGATATTCAGCAAACTCACCCCCAATGTCTTGTCATTATCAAAAAGCTGTGTAATCTCCCTAGTATTGAATTTAATGAAACCAATGCGCGATCTCTTTTAGTATAGAACTTTGTGTAACCAATGCGTAAAGTAGCAAATCCGCAAACTATCCAATTTTGTTAAAAAAGATTAAACAGCCCTTTATTTAATAATTATTCTCTTTTATAAAGAACTTTTTACGTTGAAATCGTTAGTCTAAGTTAATAACTTATTTGAAATCATTTAGTATTAAAATATTCAATACTATTGCCATGCTATTGAAATTCCTAAGAAATGTTATGAAAATTCAAACATTGACTTTTAAATACAAGACAAAATAACCACGTTTTACCTTCGACGCTAGAAACAAGCGACTAGCCCATTCAAGTCGGCACTCCACTATTGCTATTGTGCAATTAACTGAAGTCAACCCTCGTGCACTCTACTCCTTCCCTCAAATCCCCTATATGCACATTCTCTCCTACCGCCCCATCTCTCCTATATTTATCTTATATAAGAAATGAAAAATGATATGTTGTAATTTGTCGTTAAAAAAGTTGGGCACAACGTGTTGCTTTGTACACCAGAATGTAAACTTGAACGTGAGTGCATCGGATAACCTGCATGTAATCACAGCCAATGCTTCCTTCCATCGGAGGAGTTTTTTTTTTTTTTTTTTTCCTGAAAATGAAGATAAACGGATTTATTTATAATTTTGCCACTGTAAATCTTAATAGAACGTATAGATTATTCAGCGTAAAACACCAGGCGTTAAAAAAATAATGAAGGAAAGAAACTCTTTGAATAAATTTATGTGCAACAGAAAATCTGTCGCATACGTTGATAAAACAAGTCTGGACTAAGACTCCTATATGTTAAGAGCTGGCGCAGTGTCCGCCAATTTCTATCCCGTCTGGGAAAGTGTTGGCGGTAGAAAAAGCTAGGTTACCTGATTAGCGTTGTTATCGCTTTTAAACTTCTATACAGATCAAGTGAGCTAGAACTTCTTGTCATGAAACAAACAAGTTCGCAATTTTAAGAACATCGCCAACATTCTTAAAACTGCAACCCTTCACGTTAAAAGAAATATAATATTAAAGTTAATTTTAAAAGAATTTAAAACAATAACTTAAAAAAAACAGTACATTCTTATTAAATTTGTCAAACAACTTTGAAAATAAAATGAAATAATTTGAAAATAAGGGAAATCTTACGCTACAAGGTTGTGCTCTTGCTCCAGGTATTCACGAGTTACATCTGCAATTTATAATCCACCTTTTCCTTCTTTCTGGATTAGAAGAAAATATAAAAAGGCGGTGTCCTTTTCTGGAGTTATTCCTTTTCTGCAATTTATTGCAGAAAAACCACCAATAATTATTGGTCAGCGGGTCTTGTGGGATAGAAAATGGCGGATGTGTCAGCCTGTCTATGTAGGAGTTCTAGTCTGGACGACAAAAAAGTGATGAAGCAAAACATCCTGCCCCCCACTCAAAATGAAAAAAGAAAAAGAAGCACTATTTGCCAAGGAGCCACGCATTCATAAATAATCGAAGGGGGGGGGGGTGCACTTTTTAGTATAAACAAATTCTAACAAACTAACAAAAATGAGAGATTTGATAGTGACTTTGATATGTAATTGTTAGTTCTATTTGAAGTTAATATTCTGGGCTATTGAATCCGATGAGTTTATTTTTTTAATTTTTTACTACGGGAAGGACTATTAGTCTCAATCTACACATTTTTTACGACGTCAGTTTTACGATAGTTGGACATTTATCGAAATCGAAAACTTATCGAAAATATAATTTAATAATTAGAAAGCGATGTTATAATTAATATACATACATATATATATATATATATATATAATAATAGTCTATATACTAAACTGAAGTCTGCTTTTGCTAGAATTTCATCTTTTTTTTTTTTTTGAGGGGTGAGAAGATTGAAACGTTTATATTTTATCTATGAATCCATGTTGATTCAATGTAAGAAAAAAAAAAAAAAAGATCTGTTTGCGATATGAAAAGCATTCAACGGGGGTGGAAACGCCAGTTTTGAAATCACTTAAACAAAAACGGTCCAGGTCTTTTTCAAAATTTTATTTTATTTATTTATTTATTTATTTATTTATTTGGTTTATTATTACTTTTTAGAGAGAACTACTGAAGAAAAATATTTACAGAATAACTTTTACTCTTTAAAACTTTTCAACATATAATAATTTATTTTTTTAATCAATTTTAACAAATTCGGTATGAGAATGATTTTTTAAATGTTTCCTAAAACCTAAACTAACTACGGGTTTCAAAATATCTATCAGCACCAAATATATATATTTTATACCAACTCTCTCGATTTTTTTTTCTTTTTAGTTTTAAAATCAGAAAATCAGAATGTTGGTCATATTGACACAAATGTATAACCAAAATAGGTATTGTGTGTTCTATTTTTTAAAAAAATACTATTTACTTTTTAAATTGGCAATTACATATACATTTATAAGACATATTACGCTTGCAACACTAAAGCATTTCCTAGAAATGACTATTGGAACCAAACTTTTTTTTTTTTTTTTTACTTAATTTTTTTTTTCTTTTTAAATTTCCGAACGAAAACCACATTGTCTACTATGCATGGATAGAAAGTTTATTATAATTGGTCCTCTAAAATACGACTTATCGAGTACTTTAATATATTAATGTTAACAAACTACAATTTTAATTTAATCCCTATCTTGTACAAACTATTTTGGAAAAAAAAGTCTTGTTCGATAAAAAAAAAAAAAAAAAAAAAAAAAAAAAAGCTATTTTGTTCTTTTCCTTCCATGTTTGCTTAAGTAAAGAAAAAAAAAAAAAAGTAAAAAAGAAAAAAGAGAGAGAGAGAGAGAGAAATAAAGAAAGAAAATTAAACCTCTCAATTTATTTTACAGAAAACATTAAAGGAAAATATTATAACAATAAATTCAACAACTTGAAATTTCGAATAATGCAGCGAGATTTAAAATATTTAAATATTTTTAAATAGAAATAAATTTATATATTTTCTTAATTACTGAAAGGAAAATAATTTTTAAGTTGAAAGATTTAAAAAAAATAATAATAATAAGTTATTGATAAAAGTTCTTTGATAACAGCTTGTGATATTTTCCTAAACAATTAACGTAAAAGCTTCTCTGATATTTTTAAATCACATACATTTAATGAGTTTTATAATTATAAGATATGTTTATTATTGAATAAATAAAAAAAAATACAAATAATTTAAGTAAACTAATAAACAAGTACTCTGAAGAAAAAGTTAGTGTTTAATTTAGTCTGCTTTTAAAATAATTAATCAACATCGTAAAAAGGAAACAAAATCAAGTAAGCATTTAATTTAACTTTTCTTTTTTTTTTTTTAATCCTAAGAAAAATAAAAAACAAAAGTTATTTATATTATCTTTATAGCTGTATGTATATATAAAAAAAAGTAGATACTTCAAAAACGTATTTTTTGATAAAAGTACTCTTGTGAAAAAATACTTTGTCAGTAAAAATAAAATTGAATTTTAAATTGGTATTATTTTTTATCTTTTAAAAGCTTTAACATGTTATTATGAAAAATTGGAAGTTCACCAAATATACATTATTAGTTCTGAAATGTTATATGAATACTGATCAATGATATTATTTTTAAAAAGTTCATAATTAAAAATTTTGCATTGATTGTTTTTAAAAACACAATTTCAGAATATAATATTTTAACTTATAATCGTAAGAACTGATAAAAAAAAAAGTTTATATACGTTTTTTTTTTTTTTTTTTTTTTTTTTTAAATAGGAAAGTTAGCATTTAAATTCTACAATGAGAAACGTTTGAAAAAATATGTAAAGAAAGTTACAAGCTGCTGTTAAAAAAATTCTAAGAGCTTTTTTAACCAAATTCTATGATTAATTTTAACAATTGTTTTTTTCTTTTCCATACAGATTATAAATTTCTATGTATCAATATTAAAAATTAATGCTGAATATCGAGTAAAAATGTCTATAAAAGTTTGAATTATATTTAAGAGCTATGCTATAAATATTTAACTGAAATATTTCATCAAATTTGTTTTCTAATTATTATCAAGAAGTTTAACATAAATTACTCATACGCTACATTAACATGAAGACACTCAGTTAAATAAATCAATAAAAAAAGAGAAAAAAAACTACTGATCCAAAATAAAATTAATTTACTAAAACTCGTAAACCAACATCGCCACTCGAGATAGATAATTCCCAAACAGTTTATATTTTTCTCAAAATTTTATGGAAAATGAATAATACCAAGCGTACTTGCAGAAATGAGTGCAATTAGAAATGTTAATGATAATTGTTGCGGTGATGTTGCTAATGAGTTCGCTTGACTCAATAAGACTTAGGCGTATAACATTCCATATTATTATTATTATTTTTTTTTTTTTCAATATGTCTGAAACAGTATTCACTAAACGTCCGAGGAAAGCCGTGCAAACTATGAAAGACAAGGCAAACGAATGTGGCTTATGTTCTAAGCAAACAACTCTCCTCTAGAAACCTTCTTAAAAATAAAATAAACGTATATATCTTTCATAAGAAACTTTTAACGAAGGATAATGAAATACAGAACTCATAAAATTATAAATATAACGAATGTAAAATTTTATATACCAGTTTATGAAACTTCTATTATATCTGCAATTGGAATTTTTTAAATATTTTTACAGGATAAAACATATTTCTATATTGCCTGTAATACTTGTACATAAATTTCAGTAGATTGAAATACTTCACGATATGTGTTTTTCTTCAAGTTTTTATATTAAGTTTATTACAGATAAGTAAAATCCAGTTGCGTTAAGATGCATATGCTGCAAGCCACATAAATTAGGTCAATAGGGATTACAAGAAATCCATAACAAAATAAATAAATGAATAGATAAAAACATATGTTGTTTAAAATACGTATAGTGCGACCACGTTTCCTACGACTAGCAGTGAGGCCGAGTCCAAAAGTTTAGAGGGATGCAAAATTGGTCGAGAGATAGTTATTTGCAAATATCCAGTTATTCGGTGCTTCATTATCGCTTGTTTTCTCTCAGTCTCCCCTATTTTAACACTGGACTCGTTCAATCCGCACTTGCGCAGAGGCTTCCATGGTCGCAAGAAATGCGGTTAAAGAATATTCTGAGTTTAAGGAAGTAATTGTAGTAGTTAAATTTAATTATCTGCAAACAATATTAATATATATATATGTATATATATATATATATATATATATACATACATACATACATATATATATATATATATATATATATAGTGCTATGTTTTATCAATTTAGGTAGGGCTACTACTAAAGTCAACATTCCGTATTTTGGCTCTACCAAAATAGGAAAAGTTCACTCTAAATTTCAAAATATTTATTGTAGCTAAACTGCTTTAAATGAACACCTTGTATCTCGTAAAATGATAAAATTTACTTTTATGATGGAAATGATTTAATATTAATCTAAATAAAGTTAAACTGAACTTTCTTTATGTTAGTGATTCTTCTTTTTTCCCCTTTATAATTTTATGAAATACATCATTTCAATAATAATAATAATAATAATAAAAAACTTTGTTTTAAATTTTTGCTTTTAAAATCTTGAAATTATAAGTACTTTAAATATTTAATATGTGCTAAACTGAAATATATATAATGTATAGAATTGTAATTTATTGGTAGATTTTTTTTATATACATCCATATTTTATAAAATATTATTATTCTATTTCTAAAGTAAAAATATAAAAGTACAGCGATGTAAAAATAGGGTATTTTAAAAAATGTACAATATTACATCAATAGGCTGAAGCTTTTTTATTTAAATCTGTTAACTAAATTTCGTTAATACTTTGCCAAAATTTTTTTTTCACGAAAATCAGAAGTTTTTGACATTTCCAGGATATCCGTATAGATATTTTGTCACAAGTTATTAGAGCAATGTCAATTTTTTCATTGAATATTTTTTTTAAATAAAAGTTTTAAGGAAATTTTAAATAAAAAAATATTTATTAAGCCTGAATCTTCAGTTTTCTGTGACATTGTATATATATATATATATATATATAAAATTTCCATTTGTTCTTCTTTTACTCTAATAAATATTTTCGTACATTTTTGTGTAAATTAAATTTTATGCATATTTAAACTTTCCGTAATGAAATGTCATGCATAAATCTTAGATAAGAACTTTTGTTTTTTCTTTGATATAAATCCTAGATTTTTTTTTTTTTTTTTTTTTTTTTTTGACTTACAATTTAATATTTATCACGCAGTGTTAAAGACACGCTACATTGAAGTAGATAGTTTTTCATTTAAGGGATATTCTTATATAATTTTTTAATTTTCAGAATTTGTTTCTTATAAAAATACTCAAACTCAAACTCAATACTATTATTTAATTTTATGCGTTACCGGATAGAATTATTATTATTATTATTATTTTATATGAACAGTTATTTTCACAATGAAAAGAAAATTGATTAGAATATCTTAGAGGGTACATTTCTATAGGTTGCTAGTATATTTTCACTCGAGTTTGGGAGAAATCCATTTCGGCTAAACCAACAATCACGCATTGAAATCTAACTATTTGTTATCGTTAGCACAGCTATTATTATTAAATGTAAATTCAACTTTTAAAAAATACATATAAAATAAAATAAAATAACCGACGTTCATCTCCTGCTCATGATGCATTCGCCTTGTCTCAGTTGCTTGCGTAATTTAGCTGGTGTCAGTATATTTCTGTTTTTAAACTAGTTATAGTACATTTTTGTCATTCTTTTCAGCACATTTATGGTGTTATTATCATGCAATTTCATGGTATGTGATTGTGTAATATTTTACTACATATATTTTGACAGAATAAAAAAAAAAATACTATATTTTAAACTAGAGTTCAAGGAGGTCAGGTAATAAATCTAACAGATTTTTTGGCATTGTACGGTCATGCTTTAACAACAAAACGAATTCTATTAAACGCTGACCACTATATTTTCCTCAATTTATGGATGAAATTTTACAGTTTTTTGGTGAAACAATTATAATGAAAGCGTCACATTGAGAAATCACTAAATGTCTGTCTGTGTTTCTATAGCATTTAGATGAAAAAGCAAATTGTGGTAAATAATTCAGCCAAATGAAGCATATACACTGTAGGATCAATTAGAAAATGATTGAAGCAATGCATGTTAAACGTAAGTACGCAGCGCATGTGGGTAATGTGTTCACTCGATTGTCCATCATTTGGAGTGGCAAGAATCATATACAAATCTAAATTTAAAACCAGAAATGTTTTCGAAAACGAGATTATATAAGGTGCGTCCAAATGAAAAGGAGAGTAAAGTTATATGTGAATAAATTTTAATAACATTATTATAATTACAGTTCATGTGGAATAACACAACTATAAAATATTGCCATTGCCATTGATACATTGATCCCAGCGAGTAGGAAGGGAGTGGATAGCTCGACAGATGGATCTGTCAAACACCCATTCTCTCCATCTTCTGAATCTCTAACCGATACTTGGGCACTCGTTGTGCATGAACTTTGCCATTACCAATCTTTTTGTGGATTATGTGATGCACAGTTCCTTTTCTTATCGAGAGTTACACAGTAATTTCACGTGTAGTGATCAGGCGATTCTACCGTATGAGCTCCTCCACAGCCAATATATTTGTGCTGATCTGGAGGAATCCATCATGCAACGAACTGCGGAAATGACTCTCGAGCAATGAGGATATCGATGCGTGAACTACGCTTGTGCATCTAGCAGTACCACCATGCTATCTATCGGCTAACACATTACCTTACTGGGATTTATATAACGCCGCTACAACTAAGGTCTCCTTTTCATTTCGGCACAACTTATATATTTGGTAATTTACCTGATTAATTGTTTCTATGAAATTTTAGATTTTAAAATTTCTCTAACCCTTCCAACTTATCTTGTAATTGAAATGTTGGGTTTGAGTGTAATAAATTTTGTGTACGCGTAATCTGTTACTGTTGATTGATTTTCTTCCGTCTGTTCGCTTTAGGCATTTGGTGTTGGTGTCGGCGGCGGACATTTCTAGTATTGCGCTGTGTTTCTAAATTTAACGATCCATTGTGTGTAATCTTATAATAAGGCAAAGCAGCAATAGTGTATTTATTTTAAAATGTTTCCGATATGAAATATTATTATATACGATGCTCAGTTGCCATTTTTTTTCCCCGAATGGACGTTAGTAAGGAGACAACTTTTTTTACAGATGTTGTTATCTTATTTTCTATATACTTTGCGTAGATTTTAGATTATCATTGATACTCAACGCTAAGAACCCAAACTCAATTACTTGCCTAGTCGTTGTTTGTTCTTGTTATGAAAGATTTGGCTTTCAAAGTAAAAAAATAAAAATAAAAAAATAAAAAGTTCAGTTTATATTTGGTTAAAGTTACACTTAATGATATTTTCATTGCAATCCAGCGATATTGTAAACATTATTCTTTAAGACAACATCATTGTTTTCCGAATTGATGAAACTTAATTGAGCTAACTCATTGATCTATATTCTATAAGTACAGATTTGAAAAGATTTACGATTTGATCGAAGTTACATTTTTGAATTATTTTCAATATAATCTTGCAATGTTAATAAGCAAAATTATACAAATAGAACGGAGTTCTTATTCGTATAATTAAATTTCATTTATACATCTAACGAATTGTCCACGTCAATAGCTAACCGAAATGGCTCAATGGTTAGATAAATTTTCCATAAAAGTTACAAAGATTGTTCAATACAGAACTAAATCCCTTTTTAAGCGTTCTCTTTTACATCCAATTAATCTCCTATTCAGCGATGCTATCACAAGCATCTATACTGCATTGTTATAGACCTGCTTTATGTAGCGCAGGTGTTATAAAAATGTTGCACGTAAACAATTACATAATTAAAAATTTACAATCATGAAATCTGGCTATTTTATATTAATTTTGTTTTTCTAATATAACCAATTCATCTCATTTCTGATTAAAACTACTGTAGTACAACTTGTGGAAAAAAATGTTATCAAGATTTCATACTTAAAACTAGAGATTACTTCATGCTGCATCCATTTGCCGTCTTAACCCGAGAGTAGTCGCGTCATATTTGTAACGCTAATAGTCGCGTTTCGGCCTTTTTGCCGCCGTTGTTTAGTGTTTGGGGAAAGCCTAAAGAAAGCCAGTAGATAAAGATGAAGTGCCTTCTTTAATTCACGCGAAGTTTTTCCCGCAAAACTCTAACCTGTCCGAAAAACTGGAAATGGGGAAAGAAATGAATCAACTTTAGTGGTCGCGTCGCGGTCAAATAGACCGATTTGAGAAATAAAATGTTTTTAACTGCTGAAAAAATAGCAGGAATTACTTGAAAACATACTATGTTAGAGGACATCCACCCAAGGTCAGGTAAACAAAGTTTCCCCACTTTATTTTTAAGGGGTGATTTGCAGAAGGAATTTATAAGCGATGGGCGGCAAAAAGAGCGATATGCGACTACTAACGGGTTAAAAGATGCATCATGTAATTTTCTATTTCCCCGAGAGTCATCGCGTCTCGGTCTATTCCCCACCACTCGTAGTGTTGGGGGAAAGCCGAAAGAAAGTAATTAGAGAAAGTAAAGAAGGAGTATCCATTTCACGCGAAGTTTTTTCCGTAAAACACTGACCTGTTTAAGAAACCGGAAGAGAGGGGAAAAAAGGAATCAATGCTACTGATCGCGTCGCGGTCAAATAGATCGAATTTAGAAGTAAAAGGTTATTAACAGCTCCGAAAATAGTAGAAATGGTGTGAAAACATATTATGTAAGTGGACACCAAACCAAGATCAGTTACACATAGTTTCCCCACTTTATCTTTAAATGGTGATCCGTAGGACAAATTAATAAGTGATGGGCGAGGAAAAGACCAATACGCGACTGCTAACGGGTTAAGAAAGATATTCTGAGAAAAAAAAAATACGATACAGTGATTGCTTCTGATTATGAATAAATATCACGTATCAGAAATGGATTTTTGTCTGGCCAGAACTGCTCTTTTTAAGAATGCATGCTTAGACTTCCGTTACTGATATTTGTTAGTTTAAAATGAACTCGTCAGACAAAATTATATTTTCAGGAAGAAAAGGTTTGTGTTTTCCTTATGTAAAGTGAAGTTACTCTAGATTACGTGGGAAACTTAATGTCTAATGTACTTTTACATCGTGAATGTAACATTAATCCAATTTTACTCGCTGCAGTATTCTTGAATCTTATTGCGCTTTGTGTAAGTACAATTTCTTGACACCTGGTTCGAATCCTGTTTCAGCAATTTTGTCTATAGTGGTTTGAAATTCAATTTAAGCCGTAGGTAGCGTTGTAATAACATTAAAATGGAAATGATTGTCGTAAAGAGACAAACTTAAACCGGAATCTTTTCGCATGGAACGTTCATTTTTAAAGTGGCAGAGTAAATACTACTATATGGATCAGTACAAAACTTAAACTAAGATTTTAAGTTGTATATCCGTTTAAAGTTTGGGTATAAATAACCTTTACAACGATTTGCGGTTTTATATTTTACACGATCGGTTGAAAAACACAGGAATAAATCTCAGATATCCTTATCTTGCTGCTTGAGAAGCATTTGAATATTTATGTATAAAATAATATGAAATAAACGTAATTTAACGTTCTGATAAATCTGATAAAACCTTTAGAAACTTAGTTTAAGAATAACACTCGTTTTTTTTTTTTTTTTTTTTTTTTCATTCACAGTGCTATAAATTTGTACACATACTTAATATGGTATTAAGCACATTTTAGTTAGTAAACCTTTTATAAAGGATATAAAAAAACTTATACACGCACATAAGCTTTATTTATTTTTTAAGGTAAAAAATATGTATATAATCTATTTAGGTAGAAAAAATAAAAGGAATTACAACAATTAATGACTGATCAGTATAATAGTTATTTTTTCCTGCTTATTTTGATTAATATAGAAAAACATTTACAACGAAATTCAAAAATCTCCAAATCTTACAAACTTTTAAACTGAAAGTGTTAATCGATATTGAGTGTGTATCGCAAATTTCATCGACATATTACAAAGAAATTCTTAACTTTTGACTTTTTAGTAAGCATAATTCTTTTTCAATAAAAGGAATTTCTGCTCCATTTCCAATAAATTAAATTTCCTCCTTCAAGGAAGAAACAATGTTTATGTATCTGAGAGTAGAGAACTTTCTTCACTGATGAAATCGATATCAAAATGTACACACATTTCTAAGAAATAGTTTTATGGTTTTGAATAAATATTTAAAGAACCCGATTTAAAATGAAATTTTGTTTCTTATATTAAAAACAAATGCATTACTTATATAACTATATAAATGGTTATTTTAAATATATTGTATTTAAAATATAATTTTAAAGTGATGCTTTCGGTTAATTAGGCTAAATTAAGGTGAGGTAATTTTGTCTATTTTTATAGTCTATCTGACATAAAGGCTATTTATATGATTAATCCAGAGTTGCCAAAATTTTAATTGATTCCGGACATCTTTAGCCTTGACTTTATGCCATACAACTTTTTCAAAAGATTTTTTTTTTTTTTTTAATCAAAGTTATGCCTGGGAGAAAATTATTTTATAAATAATGTGGTTCTAAGTAAATGCAGAGATAAAAATACTCCGGAATAAAATATAATATTGGCAACTACCATTGATCCTGCCTATACAGTATACATTTGTGGGAAAACTTATTATAGAGATATAGAAATATTTATTCATGAATTCATCAACCGTGAATATTTATCTAAATCAAATTGGAGTGTAAAGGTTGATATTTTTTTTTTTATTAATTACCAACTATGCGAAAAATACTAGAGCCGGGAATCGAACCCGGGCACCTCCGCTTAACGCACGGATGCTCTACCACTGAGCTACCCTGGCTGACAACCAGCTAGGCATTTCTCGCATAATATTCTGCGAGAAATTATGCGAGAAATGCCTAGCTTGTTGTCTAGAAAAAGACTGGTGTGAAAAAAATAGGCGGAAAGAGGCAGAGCTAACAATCTTCCGGGTTAGGCTGGCACGTATGCATACAATGATCCATAAAAAGTTCAAGATATTTTAAGAATGTCCATTAAAAGTCCTGGATATCCTGAACTAATTATATATATCTATTAGATGTTTGAATTCAGACAAAATTTCGATGTGCCTTTTTCAACGTCTGATAGATGTAATATGCTAGAATAAAACAAGATATAGATATTTTCAATACCTATTAGATTTAACAAGTCCAATTATTGGATATTCGGAGATTAATCGTATATTTAACAGACATCTAGTGGATGTAAAAAAATAGTGCCATTTGTCGTGCTAATAGGTATCTGTAGAATGTTTATAGAAGTTTAATGGATCATTTTTACTTTCCGAACACTATAGTGAGGAAAGTATTGTAATCATGTCAAAAATCCGAATTCGAGATTTTGATGTTTCTATACGTTTTGAGGTCCCCTGAGTCCGTTTTCACTATTTTTACGATGATGTATGTATGTGTGTGTGTATGTGTGTATGTCTGTGGGTGAACACGCTAGCGTCTAAACGCTTCGTTCGATTAACCTGAAAGTTGGTACGCATATTGTAAGTCACCATAGTACGAACCCTATAGATTTTGGTGAATCTAGCACTTATAGTTTTTTTACAGGGACACAAAGAAAAATTCTTTATCATTATGGCCTATGGGAGCAAAATCTTAAAAGTGCGATAGCATCTAAACGCCTTATTCAATTGAGCAAAAATTTTATACACATATTATAGATCACAAATACTCAATCTGTATAGATTTTGGAGAATCTAGCACTTATAGTTTTTTTACAGGGACACAAAGAAAAATTCTTTATCATTATGCCTATGGGGCCAAATTTTTTAAAATGTGATAGTGTCTAAACGCCTTATTAATCCGAGCAAAAAAATTGTACACATGTTATAGATCACAGTTGAACTAACTGTATAGATTTTGGTGAATCTAGCACTTACAGTTTTTTTACAGGGACACAAAGAAAAATTCTTTATCATTATGGCCTATGGGACTAAATTTTTAAAAGTACGATAGCATCTAAACGCCTTATTGAATTCCGCTGAAAATTTATATGAGTATTATAAATCACTGTTGCACTAACTATAAGCATTTTGGTGAATCTAACATTTATAGGTTTTTACAGGGACACAACGAAAATTTCTTTGTCATTATGATCTATGGGCTCAAAGTTCAGTAGCGTTAAATAAAACAACGTGTAATAGATGGAGAAAAATACTCAAACACTCTATTATGGTTTTCTCTCTTTTGTTTGTTTAACAACTACTCTTTCTTTACTTTATCTACAAAACTGTTAATTACTCAATGTTCGGAAAGTCGAGTGGAGTCACTCCAGATTTTTTTACTTTTATAGATGTTTTATGGATGTAAGTGGCTGTGTCGAAAGAGAGCAGGTTATTTACATTTTTCTCTTTAAGGCATATGTAAAACATGATATTTTACCGTTAATGTTACCAGAACATTTAAAAGGTATTTTTATGTAGTAGAATTGTACAAATGAAAAAAAAAAAAAATTTTTTAATATACTTCTAGAAAATATTCCCTAATTTAACACACAAATTTACTTTTTTATATATACATAAACGGGAATGACAATAATTCAGAAATTGTGCGTATAGTTATTTTATACGGAAAACTATATAGGAAATTTAAATATGAAATTCCCATACTTATTCATATAAAATTAAAAACACTTTCAGTTTTATGAAAAATCACTGAAATATGTACCGATTTCCTGTAGTCAAATTTAAAATTTTTCTTCAAATTTTTTTGCCAAATAAGAAGAAAAGAAGACTGTAAATAGAGAAAATATGTTCATTTATTTGGAAGAGTTCAAAAACTTCTTTTAAATTTTATTTCTTTTACGATTAAAAAAAAAAAAAAAAAAAAAAAAAACCTTTAAATGAGTCACCGTATAAAAGGTACTTCTTCCATCAATATGGAATTAGGATCACACATTCGGTTAGTAAACTGAAAGTTTTTAAGTATATTAACTGAAGTTAAAGTTAAAGCTTCGACTGAAAATGAAAACTTCTAAACTTTAGTGATATTGCTTATTTATTTTGGAATCTGATATGAATTTCAAAATAAAGAATTTAATTTTTTTGTAGTTATTTCCTTTAAATTATGCTGTTAACAGGCAAAAATTCTGTACACTTGTTAAAAATTTGATTTTTGTATTCAGGAAATCGCAAAACGAGTGAATATACAAAAAAAAAAAAAAAAAAAAAAAAAAATTCGGCGTTGAAATTTGGATTTTAGAAATAACCTATATTTTTGTTTAAGAAAGTAATTATCATTCCGAATCAGATTTCCTGTAATTGGTAAAATTAAATCCTTCCACAAACACAGCAACCATATTCAAAACCTTCCATCAAAAGTATTCTATAGAAAATAAGATATTGAGTTAAGTTTGTGTAGTCCCGTATTTTGTCTAGAATATAAACATACACCAGGTAGTATTTTTTTTTAATTCATCAAAGTATTTTGTTGAGCAGTGTAAACAAATGATGAATAATTTCCACGCTATCTCCTGTACGAAACAAAACTATATTTCTATAAAATATATATGTCCATTTTATTTTTCATTGCAGTATGAAGATGATACCTTCCAGAAATTTCGCCCATAGACTAATATCTTATACTATTAAGTGGGCAATATTTGTATATTTGTATCATAAAATTATCTACAAAAAATTTATCAATACTTTTTTTCCTACGAGCCACCGTTTCTGAGATATTACGATCCAAAAAGTTGTAAAAGTTGTAATCGTCATAATATGCACACGTTTCCACGCCACCTATGAGGTAGTGTACTTAGCGCGATTTTTTAACGTGGTTTCCCCATTAGGCCTATTCCACGAGTCAATTGTGATCCAGTTTAATTTGTAACTATTGCAAAATAACGGAAGTTAGCAAAGATTGTAATAAATAAAAGCGATGTCAATTAAAAAAAAGTAATGAAGCTTATTCATCTTATTCAAATTCTTCTTGTTCTTCTTCTTGATCTTCTTCTGGTTCTTGTTCTTGTTCTTCTTCCTCCTCTTCTTCATCTTCATTTTGAGAGCAAGTAAATTGCGTTAATAGCGACGTATCGCATGTCATCTCGTTAGAATCAAACGAATCCTCCACTGTTGGGGATTCAACATTAGAACACGACCGGCTTTGACAATTTGTACATGCCAGAGAACAAAACAGTCCAGCTTTTTTGCAACCACATTTCGCGCTGCATCCCTTTTTGCAGTTGCAAAAAATTGTGTTCAGCAGGTTTTCCGGCGCAGGTGGGTGTAAAGTTTGAACTGGTTCTAATGTATTGTTGACCAACTTCCAACCCCGCTTTGTAGGGTCTAGCTGATAACCAAGCCACACTTGAACTTGATAATATACCCGAAAAAGATGTTGATGAGCAGCATCTTAGGTTGGAGGAAGACAAGCTAATTGAACTTGATTTTTATTTTTAGTATTTTTAACGAAACATGCATATTGATACTAATCTAAGCAGGTAGTTTTTTTAGGAGCTCTGTACATAGAAAGAAGAAAGCGAATGCCGTTGGTGATGACTTCTTGTTGAGTTGAATTACTGTTTTTAAAAACTTGAGCACATTGAACTAAATCTTGTTTCTCAAACATTTTGAAAACTGTTGTTTTACCTCTCCTGTAAAATGCAGATGTCGTATCACAGCCAGTTATTGCGTGTAAAAATAGTACATGATTTTGACTGTTTGCAATAGTAGATAAACTTTTTGAAGAATATATTTCCGATTGATGTTGAGCTTTTCCTGGTTTTAAGAAGAAAATAGTTTTTGCAGTTGGAGTTCGAGCAGTGAGTAATACGAGTAAGTCTACATCTTCACCACCAACAACAGTTATATTTGTCACATTGAATTGCTCTATTGCTGTTTCAATAATCAGTACATCAGCAACATTATTAGCTTGTTTTACCAATATATTTTCAGCAGTAAACTTTTCTTTCAACATTGAAATGAACCGAGACTTGTTGTGAGTATTTGTAAGAAATTTCTGTTGACTGGTTGGAACTGTCATGAATTCATCAAATAAAATATCAGAAGATGAAGATGTTGCTAAAGTTCGACGACGTCGTTCTGCAGCTTTGATATTTCGCGTGTAATCATAGTAGCCATCAAATACGACAGTACCTCTGGAACCAAAATGTCGACGTACATACTGATATTCTTATACCTGATATTCTTATAGTTATAAGTTATTTATATTTTATATTTTAAGTGTAAGTTACAATGACCGATAGAAAAATAGTTTAATATATATTAAAACTCTAGGGGATGTATATACGTGGCGTACTCATGCATATTATTACCATTACAACATTTTACAACTTTTTGGATCGTAATATCTCTGAAACGGTGGCTCGTACGAAAAAAAAAGTATTGATAATTTTTTTGTAGATAAGTTTATGATCTACAATTTTTGTATGAGGTATTTTTATGACAAAACTTACCGTTTTGCTGAAAAACTCTTTTTTTTTTTTACCTTTGACCTTGAGAAAAAAAATTTCCATACACCGGAATGGTGGAGAATTTCAAAATTTTATTTATAATTATATTTTGAACACTTTTACTGATTATCAGCTTGTTGTAACTTTACGTATCACCGAATGTCTAGATTGACCGGACTATATATATATATATATATATATATATATATACTCTTATTTTTTGGTCTAATTTGACCGGACTATACAGTGCTTTGTCAAAATGCAATAAATTTCATATTTATTTATTAAATTTAAACACACATTTTCTGAGAATGCCTGGAAATGATAATGAAATAATATTTCCTCCCTTTTCTGATAAATATTTAATTAATTTCAATGTCTTAAAATGCCTTACCAACATAAATCGAGTTTAAAGGGGATATCACATAAAAAATGCACAAAAGACGTAATTAAAATTTCTATTTCATACTTTCCCATTCTCGAAATTTTTAATTAATTTTGTGAAGAGATATTTAAAATATTGAATATTGTATATTACATTCTTTTATATCCATTTTTATTGTTTTATTTTCGTAAAATTTCGTATAAATTTTAATATATATATACAAAGGGTATTCCATAAAAACAAAGAGTTACTTTTTTATGTATTTGCAGCACCCATAAGTGTAGTAATATATATAGATTTATTATTCCCATGTTACCGAACAAAAACTATTAATGTCGTTAAAAAAAAAAAAAAAAAAAAAAAAAAAAACATCAGCCATTAGAAGGTAATAATATATATACATACATACATACATATATATATATATATATATGTATATATATATATATATATATATATATATATATATATATATATAATTATCTGGTGCGTCAGTCACACGACTTTCTTTTACACTGAAATTTAATTTAATACTAAAAATACAAATTATTGATTAAGGGTAAGATATCGAGTACTGCTATGCAACCCTTTATTAAAACAATTCAAATTAAGCTTCGAAACAGCTCTCTGTGACAAGTAATTATGTGTGAGCGGGGCTCCCATTTCATCACTGCATCTGCATTTATATATAATTAAAATCTCTTATTAAATTCAAAAGTTCATTTAAAATTATTCAGACAACTTTCACACCAACATTCCATGAAACTTATCAATCTTAATCAATTTTTTTAGTAGCAAACATTTTAACTTCAAAGAACATTTGGAAAGCCTGAAATTATTTGTTTTTGATTTACTCAAACAGACACACACAAAGATCAAACGTTAAAAACTTGACTTCAGTGCTCAGGAATCCTCAAAACGTGTAAATATACAAAAAAAAAAAAAAAAAAGCGATGAATATTTAGCTTTAAAAAATGCATAATTTACCAAATGCTATGAGGAACTAATTTCAATTACTGAGCAGCTTTCCTAGACATTAATAATATTACAGTAAAACACTTCCAGTAACAATAAACTAGTATGTTGTGGCCACCACAAGACTTTCTTCTATATTTTTCTATACATATTTAATCAGTAACAATACATAAAAAAAAAATTAGTTTTTTTTTTCGTTAAAAGTAATACATATTCAATCAATAACAATTTCTATTTTTTTTTTTTTTTTTTTTGTTAAAAGTAAAAAAAAATCGATAACATTGTTTTAAATTATCCCAGATTTATAGTTCAACCATTCGTTTTAAAGGTATTGACGAGATCTTTCGAAAGATACCCATCTTCAAAATTTACCCCCCCCCGGGGGGGTACTTCCCCCCAGGGTGGGAAACGATGCCCCCACATGCACAGAAATTTTTTCCTAGTTAACTATTACTATTATCAATAACTCATATTAATTTTACAATCACAAGTTAAAAATAACTCATATTATGTACATTTATACGAAATTTTGTCCTATACTGCCATGTAAAAATTTAGAATTTTTTTTTTTTTTTCGTTAAAAGTAAACAAAATTGATAACTTTGCTTTAAATTATCACAGATTTATGGTTCAACCATTCGTTTTAAAGGTATTGACGAGACTTTTCGAAAGATGCCATCTTGAAACTTTGCACCCCGGGGGGGATTACTCCCCCCCCCCCAGTGGGGGGAACCGATGCCCCCAGTTCGTACAATATATGTTATGAAAATAAAAATCTTGCGTGTATGCTTTTGCATCACGTTTTGATCGCCAAATCTAAAAGCTGCCAAGGCGGAGGATTATCAGAGTTACACCAAGTTTTCAAAGAAAACTCTACTAACTTCGTAGAAACATAAACATCAAATTACCAAGGATGTTCACTTTTCTATGTAGATGCTGCTAATGGAGCAATTGTATGAAATGATAAAATGATGAAGGAAACATGAAAATGGATCATTCGAGACAGCAGTATTTGTAGCTACTGGTCTAAAAATAAAACTTTAAAAACGAATTAAATTTTATTTAATTTTGCACTGACTTCAAAAATTATGATTAAATGTAGCGTTTAGGTGGTTTGGTGAAGAAAATTATATGAAATATTAAATAGGTTTATTTTTTATATAATAAATTCCTTCGTCAAACTATATAAATGCAACAATTAATCATAACTTTTGAAGTCGGCGGAAAATTAAACTAAATTTGATTAGTTTTTTGCAGATTTGTTTATAGACCGATAGTTATATTCCGTTTTCTTGCGTGATCCTTCTTCATAATTTCTTTATTTTTTTATCGCTGTATACAGTTTGTCCATTAGTAAAATTTATATAGAACTGTAAACATCCTTCGCGATTCAGTGTTTATGTTTCTACGAATGTAGAAGAGTTTTCCATGCTAACTTGGAATAGTTTTGATATCTGTCGTCCTTGGCGGTTTTTGAATTTAGCGATCAAATCGAAATAAAAAAATATACACTCGAGCTGTATATTTTGGTAATATGTATTGTACGAAATGCTGATTCATATTCTTAAATGGTTTCTTAATATTCCTCATTAAAATAACAATGATTTTTTTAACGAAGTAAATATTTTCGCCAGATAATTTGGTGATTTTTTTTTCACCAAGGGCGAGAGGTACTAAATGAACTCTGCAAACTTTTGTAGCTTACGAAATCTTAATTGTTTATTTGAATCAGAGTGGTTTTTTGCTATGTTTAGCAGATGCCAAAGTGAGATGTATATTTTGAATAGAATTTGATTTGTATTATATATTGAACGAAACTATCAATTTTAATTTAATTTTGCACCGTCTTCAAACGTTCTGATTAATAGTAGTATTTATGTTGTTTGGCGAAGAAGTTTCTTTTATACTTTAAAGCGCTTTTTACATTTTTTTTACTTCCTTATACAAAGTATAAGGAAGTATAGTAATACCGATTTGCGAAATGGATTTTGCATTTCACATTGTTCGAAAACGAATCATCGCTGAATGTTGCCAATTTGTATATGTGACTGTTATGATGTCTAGTTGTACACCTGCAAGTTTCGTCTTAACAGGAGCTTTCGTTTTAGAGATATAAGGGACTTTACACGATTTTTCGTGGCGTCTGTATGTATGTGTGTCTGTGTGTGTGTGTGTGTGAGTATGTCGTATAACTCAAAAACGGTTGGACGTAGAAAGTTGCAAATTTGTACATAGGTTTGTTATAACATCTAGTTGTGCACCTCCCTTTTTGGACTTTGTATGATTTTCCGTTTTGGAGATATTTAGGAAAATTAGGTTCATAATGGCCAAAATGTATCAAAAAACGGTAGTAACTCAAAAACTGTTTGGACAGATCTTGCAATTTATCTGACTTCCCGACTAGCTAGACATTTGAAACTTTCAGAAATGTTCTGAACACGTTGACAATGCATTTTAAAAATATTTTAGCCAACTGTTTCTAATACCTCAGCAGCGTTTATGTGATTCAACAGAAAATTTTTTTAACTAACTTCTCGACTAGCTAGATATTTTAAACTTTCAGACTAGGTCAGAACACGGTGAAAATGCATTTTTTTAATACTTTTAGCCAACTGTTTAGGGTCCCTGCTGTCTTCGGCAGCGTTACCAGTACAAATCTTGCAATCTATTTTTAACTAACTTCCCGGCTAGCTAGACATTTAAAACTTCTGGAAAAACTCAGAACACGGTGACAATGCATTTTTTAAAAATATTTTTACCCAATTGTTTCATGTGACTGCTGCCTTCGTCAGCGTTTATATGGTTCAACAGAAAATTTGTTTAACTAACTTCCCAACTAGCTAGACATTTAAAACTATCAGAATAGTTCAGAACACGGTGAAAATGCATTTTCAAAATACTTTTAGCCAATTTTTTCGAGTCCCTGCTGCCTTCGTCAGCATTACCAGTACAAATCTTGCATCGGTTTTTAACTAACTTTCAGAAAAGCTCAGAACACGGTGATAATTAATTTTTTAAAATATTTTTATCCAACTGTTTCGGGTCCAATGACAATGTTTTTTAACATTATGTATATTTTTAAAAGTGTATAAGGAAGTCATGTGGTGCCCACATCAGATTTTTTATTTTTTTATTTTTTAGTTGTTTGAATAATAGTTGTCTTCTGGAGTCGGTTCTATTTCTTTAAAAAAAGATTTTATATTTATATATATTTAAATAATATATTTATATTTATATTTACACAATAATAATAAGGAAAGCAAACAAAGAAATATGCTGTATAAAATACTTAAAAAGTGAAAACCTATATAAAAAAAAACCCACTATCAACATTATCCATTTTTAAGCAAAAATCTGTTTTAAAAAGTAATCTTTATACTATAAAAGCTTTAAAAAACTATTTAACATCATCTTGCCATTTTAAAATATAAAAAACTGTACTGTAAAATATATTAACCAAAAATTAAATATTTCTTTTCAGATTTCAGATAATGTAAACATGCTTTCTTTTTCCACTTTTATAAAATATGTAAAGAATATATCCATTTTTCTGTCGTTTTCTGTGACAAGCGATTAAGCTTTTATAAAACAAATAATAATAAAAAAAATATGTACGCAGAAAAGAAAAATAAAATAAAATGATTAATTAAAAATGCTTGGAAATAAGATTTTTCCATAATTCATTAATGAAATATAAATAGAAAATAAAAAATATGGTCTTAAGTAAAAATTAGATTAATTTAAGAAAAAAAAAAATGTTTTGGACACTTTTTTTTTTTTTTTTTTTTTTTTTTTTTAAATCCAATTCCATTTTTTTAGATTATGAAACTAAACTTGAATTCTAAAAGAGTTATATAAATATAAGTAAGTAAGTTATATAAATATAAGCAAATTATAAAAATATAAGTAAGTAATAATAATAATGATAAGACATGTATTTCATATGCACTGTGTTGTACATGGTAATTTTAAAATAAAACGCTACTGATTTAATAAAAAAGAAAATTTAAATATTTTTACATGCAAAAGTAAAATATGGGCTTTTTCCCGACCACAATAAAATGCTATAGAAATATATGTATATACAAAAATGTTTTCTGTCAATTTATAAAATTTGAAATGGTATGTTTTTGTCAATATATATTCTTCAATTTGCATTTAATTGTAAATTATCTACTTACAAAAGATAATATGTCCAATTATAATACTATTTGAATTAAAATATTTTACAAATAATATTATAAATATTATGATAAGGAAAATAAAATTTTAACCTTTTGAACCACACACTGGGATGCGTTGAAAGTTCGACCGTCAAATGTAACAAATTGATATTGAATGTTGGAGATCGCTTGCCGTTGGAAGGGCCAAAGGGAAGAATATGTGCCATTGAGTATACAGTAATGTCTATTTATTAAGTATCTGTGATGTATAACAACCTTTTACCCTAGTTTGATTTTGACCTCATTTTGTTTATTTTCTATTACATTTAGAACTTCTGAGTATTTTTATGCCTAAACTGCTTTTATACATAAAATAATTGGTTTTTAAAAGTATCATTTCATTTATTTTTTATAACTGAAGAATTAGAAAAGAAAAAAAATATATAAACTTTTGTGTTTCGTGGTTTACAATTACCCCATCGGTTGAGGCAAGTATAAACTTGGCTTATTTTAAACATTAATACATTAGTATCTACATCACATTAATATATTTAAGTAAGTTGAACTTTTAACTATTGTAAATATTCACGAGTCTTTCACTTTAAATATTTTTATCAGTCCAACAAAACCTAAAAAAATCAGGATATTAGGTTTTATCGAAAATTAAAAGGGAGAAGGGAAATTAAAATTAAAAAATATGTTAGTGTCGCAGTTGAGGTGATTTGAATATGTGTAAACACCCTAGTTATACTTTCCCAACGTAAAAATTTCCTGAGATAAATGTAACTAAGGTTTACAAGCCAAAAAGCTTAAATTAAATAAATAAATATGTAAAACAACTATAAAAATATATTCAAAATTTTCATACAATCTTAGTTTCCCTACAGAAAAACCTGAATCGTTTTTTATCTGTCTAGCACACATAATTTTTGTAGATGTATGTACTTTATCTTCTTGTTTCGGATATTACAAGGTCTTCCAGATCTATTTTTTGCTTTGTAAGAGTCGGCATTCGACGACACTCTGTAGAATGACTTACGGCTGAATTCACCAATAACTCCCGGTTGAACACGAAATCTTGAAAAACGTATAAAGTCAGGGTTGAACTTCTTAGCAAAGATTGACGCATTGCATTTTCAATTTTCAGATTTTTTGACTGAAAATGACGAATTGTAGATTATATTAAAACTTTGACGCTAGATGGCAGAAGCAGGTGGCAAATTTTTTTGGAAAGCTATACTCTGCCTTTACGCGCTTTTCAAGTTTTCACATTGAACCGGGAGTTGAAGTTAACGGTGAATAAGGCCATTCAAACGATTCAAATTAGCTGAAATTTCTGTAACAGTTTTTCCTTTCGATTTCGACTTCTATATTTCAAATATTTTTCTGGCTGAATTTATTTACTGTAATAAACAAAGCTGTAGTTAAATTCACAATATGTTTGCGATATAAGAAATTTGAAATATTTATTTTTCTGTGCAAATGCAAATTTCACATTTTTTTTTTCTATTAAATATAACAACCAAAAAACTATTATTTCTGCCCTAAAAAAATTAAAATTAATTTAACGATAAGTAAATAGATTTGTCTAAACAAGATTCTCTATTATTTACTTAAAGAACAAATGTTACCAGTGTCAATTCTCGTACTAATATTTGCATCATACTTATATGTGTCATCGTGTCTGTATGTCGCTTTTTTTGTCCGGGCATCACTTGAGAACGGCTGGACAGAATTCAACGGCGCTTGGCAGGAATTTAGGTCTTCACCCAACTTAAAATTATATCTATCAATTTTTCAGAAATTCCCCCCGCCGTTCCCCCCTGGGGGGTAAAAAAATAAAACACGTTTGTCCGGGCATCACTTGAGAACGGTTTGACGGAATTCAACGGCGCTTGGCAGGAATTTAGATCTTAACCCAACTTAAAATTATATCTATCAACTTTTCAGAAATTCCGCCCCGTTACTCCCTGGAGGGGGGGGGGGTAAAAGACTAAAACTCGTTTGTTCGGGTATCACTTGAGAACGGCTGGACAGAATTCAACGGCGCTTGGCAAGAATTTAGGTCTTTACCAAACATAAAATTATATCTATCAACTTTTCCGAAATTACTCCCCTTTCCCCCCTGGGGGAAGCAAAAGCAAAAACACGTCTATAAGCATAACTCGGCTCCTAATTACTTCACAGTAAAGAAACTGCACATGAGGAGACTAGACATGAGTACAAATGATAAATTTTCTACGTTTAGGAATTTTCGATTTTTAAGGGAAGGGAGGGGGGAAATATTGAAAATTCCTGATTTTTGAGTGGACCTCTACCAAAAATGGAACAAATATATTGAAAAAAAGGCTATGCGACTTCCTTAAGATATTTCCAAAAACACATTTTTTTTTTTTTTGGGGGGGGGGGTTACGAGGGGGCAAACTCTAGACACACCTTTAGCGTTAAATTTGTCCTGAGAAATCTATGGGATCTGCGGTAACGAAATTTGGTACGTAAATTGTTTTTATGTATCCGACCCTTATTGTAACGGGATTTTACGAAATCCAACCCTTACCCCCTTGGTGTCGAGAGGGCTATAAACACGTGTAAAAACACGTTTTCCCTTTTGCATTCTCCTTAAATTATCTTGGATTGGCGAACTTTGGTGTGTGGATGTTGATTAGCTGTACGCATTATGTACTTTGTCGCGAATTCGCAAAACTTCAAGCTTAGACACTGGAAAAGGGGGAGTAAGAAGCAGGTAAGTTGCTGTCGAAGGCAGTGGAAACACGGACTCCTCACGTTGCAAGCGAGAAAAATCTCTACCGAGCACAGCGGGAACTTTAACTCAGGTTAATTAATAATGATATAGAGTTTTGACAACTCATTTCAGTATTGTATCCAGCGAAGCGGGCATAGCCTGCTAGTTAATAATAAAATTTATTTCCTTTCCTGTTGTAAAAAATGTAAAACAGTTTTAAATATTAAAATTTCTTCTAGATTGGTTATATATATATATATATATATATATATATATTAAAAAAAAAAAAAAAAAAAAAAAAAAAAAAAAGATATTTTTTTCTAATATGTATCTTTGGGTATAAAAATAACATCCAGAAAACTAAAACTTTTTTTCCATCAACTGAATTGCTAATAAAAATTCACGAACAGTTTACATTTGAAGTTTCACCATATTCAAGTAGGTAATAAAATCCAGAAGAATATTTTACACATAGTTATTTAGGTAATGGGAATTTGTAGAAAGAATAACATTTTAAAGAGGAACGGGATAACAGAAAAAATAAATAAATAAAAACCCATATGGTAAAAATTTACTTGCAAGCCTATAAAACTGGAAAAAAAGGAAAGGAAAAGAAAAAAAAATCTTATAATTAAATAATTAATTTAAAATTAAATAATTATTGTTATCGTTCTTAATATAATTATATTAATATGCTAAAAATATCTTAGCGATGCGTTTTATCCAGACTAAAATTTAATAACAAATGCATATAAAGCTAAATATTTTTACTCACTTTTACTTTATCCTCATATTAGTCCAGTTTGATTTGTAATGATTAACCAATAAAATATATTTTAATGAATCCTGCATATTTCTTTGTGAGATTTGTGAAAACAATATATATTTTATATTTATAAAGCTAAATTTCTTTTAGTCTATACTTGAAAATTAAACGTTTCCTTTAAAATAACACATTTTACAACACTTGTAAAATATTATCACATTCCAGATTTTACATATACTTATATTTTTGTATATTTCCTTGCATCAGATATTTATTAAAGTCGAGTACATATATTTGGTTAATTCAAATAAATAATTTAATAAATATTTAAAAATAAAAATATGTTTAAAGGGAAATATCATCATATATAGTTGCGGTCATCAGTGCCTGACTCTGCCGCCTATTTTCTTGCCACCTAGCTTTCATACTTTTGTTAATTTAAAAAGAAAATCTAATTGTCCGATCGATAAGCTGTTTAATCCGATGAATTAAAAAAAAAAAACCTTTCTTTTGGTACCTTATTTGTAACAAATGTTTGATTAGATATTTTTTGAAAATAATTAAAATATGAAAATAACAGTTTTGAAATAGACATTTAAATTTTTAATTGTTGCTTTTTTTTTTTTTTTTTTTTCCAGCATAAAATGAAATATGCTTTCACGGGAAAATAAATAAATAAATAAATAAATAAAATAAAATATTAAATTACTCATGCATATGAAAAAATGTCTTCTACAAAATAATAATAATAATTTTGAGATTCAAAGGTAACGAAGAGATAAATAAAATTCGAAAATTGCGCATGGGCTTGCTAGCAAATGAATAATTTGCTACCAAGCCCAAGAGAAATAAATAAAATTAATTAATCATTTTTCAACGGACATTTTAGTCGCCCTACAACTAACAAGTATATAATAACAAAAACGTTACTTGTATAAAATCCGGCTGAAATATTGTATTACCTGGCTTACTGGTGTGAAATTACTGTTATTTTATAATCAACAAGATAAAACAAGTAAGATATAGGAAATAACGTGACAATAAATACTGTGTATAATACGTAAAGTGTTGTTTATTTGTAATTGTGATTTAAACATAAAAGTGCTACTTCTATTTTTTTTTTTTTTTTTTTTTTTTTTTAATCTTCGTTTCAAAGCTATTATCCGATAACCACCCAAACTGAAGTTCGCAGGTAAGACGTTGTCGCAGGCATTAGGGATACGGGCCCGAGACGTATAAAAAAAAAAAAAAAAGTCTCTGGCGAAGGCAGCGAGGACCCGAAGAGAAGTTTTTGAACAATATCAGCGTAATTTTCTTTTTAAATTTTCATTGTAAAGAAGTATAAAAATGATGATTTTCTCTTTTTTTAATTCTTTTAAATATATTGACCAGCGAAGTAAGCAAAGCCTGCTAGTATATATATATATATATATATATATATATATATATATATAAAGTGTAACCATGTTTCTCGTTTCTAGCATTGATGTCGATTCCAAAGGCTTGGAGAGGTGCCATATTCGTAAAATTTGACATGTGACACAACAGTCTTTCAACCACAAGTGCCATCACCCCTGTCTTAACACTGACGAAGTCGAGTCAGCACATGCGCATAGGCTCCCATGGTCGCAAGAAATATACTTGAGTATTTTTTGTGAATGTTTATCGCAACTCAAAACAATCAGTTACAAATACATTAAAACTACCCATCAGAGCGATTTAATATTTTACCAAAGCAATCATGAGGCAATAAAATTGTTTTTGGCAAAAGAAAAAAAAGAATAGTTCCAAAATGTTCCGTTAATTATCCGTAAAGTATTTGTTTCATGAAGCTCCGCTTTTTCTCTTTTCACTATACCTGTTTCCGCTGTAAACACGTATTCTTGTTTTTTTCCTTAAAAAAAAACAGTGAAGTCTCTTGAAGTCTATTATTTCCTGTTATTCCGTCGTGTTACTAACAATTTTCCTGTGTTTAAGAGTTCATTAAGGCGTTCCCTTAACATTACCCTGATAGCGCCATCTATAGGAACATGTTGGAACCATGTTTGTCTCACGATTGCTCTGGTAAAATATCAAATCGCTCTGATGGGTAGTTTTAAAATTATAACGTTTTGAAATCGTAACTTTAATTATAATCACCCTGTATATATTTACTTTAAAAATAATAACAGTGTCTTTGATAAGCAAGCTTGTACTTGACAGTTCAAACTCAATAATTCAATATTTGTCATCAGATAAGTTCCCTATTATCTAAATTTATTGAAAGTTTTCTTTCGAGTTTTAAATGGTTATTTTATCGAAATATTTATAACAGTTTTAACCACAAGGCAACATTTTTTTTACCATCAAATAAATTGCAAATAAGAATTCAAGGGCAATTTTCTTTTCAAGTTCCATCAATTTGTATAGAGTAATATAAAACAAGAGTATATATTATGCACAGCTATTTAGATAATGGAAGTTTTCTGGAAGAATACCACTTTAAGAATAAAGAAATTACCAAAAGCAAAACATTATTTACATTTTTCATACCTGTTATATTTTCTTGTAAATATTTATGGCACTCTTTGTCATGTAAATTTACTCAAATTTAATATAATATTTTCATATAAAATTTTTATGATCGAATTGTCACTGAAAGTAAATTTAAAGTTAGATGCTATTTAGTACAAAAATATTTTCTACGATATAAAATCTTATAAAATATATTTTACAATGTAAAAATATATATCTTATAAAATATATTTTACAATGTAAAAATATATATTTATTTTAAAAGTATAAGTATGAAAGTGCAGCTGTCATAATTGTGGAGTTTACCATTTATCTGTAACGTAACACTAGTTCTGAAATGCTATAGTTGAAAAAACCCAAATTTGGATATTCTATAGAAAATTTAATAAATCTTTTTTATGAAAGATTGTTTTATATTAGTATTTATAATTTACGTGAGATGTGACACATTGTTTAAAATGTTAAATGTAAATCAATATAAGGAAAATGGTATATGTGTGTGAACATAATAACAAAAATTTGTAAATAATTTTTAAATTTGTGTAAATATCTTTTTTTAATATCATTTTACTTGTAATCATATTTCTATTCCTTTTAGATATTTTTCCAAGAACTTTCTTTGCATTCAAGTAAAGAAATATTAAACGCCTTTATTTATTTTTTTTCGATTCGTATAAAATAATATTTCTATTTTTTTTATTCTCATGAAAGTTATGCGTTTATACTTTTTCATAAACAGCAACAACAGAAAAGATCAATGCTTGTTATGCCTTAAAAAATAAGATAAATAAATAAATAAAATATAATTAAAAAAAAAATAAAAAATCATTTTAAAAGATTTGTAAGGTATTCTTTAAATATCTCTATGTATTTAATGGTATTGATTCAGATATAAAATTACGATATGCAAGGAAATGTTTCGGAAATTTCAGTGTTCCGTTTAAAAAGAAATTGCCTGTGAAATTGCTTTTGGATAATATCATAATATAGTTTGTGAAATCGATAAAAAATATAGCAAGTGAAAAAAATCAATATTGTGAATATTTCTCGTCACTTTTTCTTTGATCCATAAATAGAAAATATCGAATTTGTAAAGTTATTTCAAATCCAGTTTTTAGTTGTAGTTTTTGGTATTCTCTAATGTTGCTTTCATTCATTTGAAAGTTATGTTACAGTGTTTTTTAGTGTAATATTTTATATCTTGATTAATATAAGGACGGAAGCAATAATGTACATTAATGTACAGATTAAATTTCAATATATAAGATGATTAAAAATTCAACAAATAATAGCTTTTCAGGAAAATAATGAACATAGAACAAAGTATAACAAAAAATGCATGACCAAAAAACTAATTTGGTTAGTTAGAGAAAAAATAAAGAGGAAGAAATTATAAGATAATAGTAGTTAGAAAATACCTTTATTAGATCAGTACAAGTACATGTTACGTTTCACAATACGTATAATTTCTTATCATCCATAATCATGCCATCTGCAGAGCATTGTTCACAAGCTCTGTTGTTAGAATTTGACACTACTCAATTATATTTCTGATTAATTACGGAGAGCATGCAACAACTACTTAAAAAAGCACTATTGGCAAAAAAGCGCCTTTTAGTTTTTCAGTTAACTCTAACGGAAGGGCTCTGGAAATAGTGTAAGCCAATCAAAATTTAAATTTTTTCTGGAGCATTTTTAGTCCTGTCTTTACTCCATACCATTTTTTCCCTTATATTATGACAGTTATATATTGGAAAAAAAACTATTCTGTAAATAAAGTGGTACGAACTACACACGGAACTAAAAATGCTCCGGATAAAATTCATATGTTGGCAACTATGCAATGAGTATCAAAACGCGCATATGCGTCACCATTTATTTGGAATGCTGCGTTATGATCTGTGGAAAGTATAGACATTATTCTTCAGCAGCAGGCATTAGACAAAGCGGTCTCGTATCACATATACAGCAGCTTTAGAAAAGAAGACATTACTTCAAAGGAAAGACGTTTTTACGACAAGCACAATAACCATTGCACATAATTTTGGGTCCTTTCATATTAGTGATCAATACAGGGACCAATCACACTCATATCATTACAAGAGAGCCAGTCTTTAGTGTAGGGTAAAATTAAGAGTGGATATTCAGACTAATGTTCCAACCGATGTTTCCAACATTCATTCTGTTCGAGGATTAAGCATTTTATGTTTCAAGAAGGTATATTTAATCAGCACAATGCTTAAGTGTGTGGACACAATATTTCACAAAGATTGGAAACGAACAATTTCATTCGTTGACGAATTACAGCACACACCTAGCCAATTAATCCCGATCATATAATCAAGTAATGATGATTAGTATCCAAATGAAATCCAATGCTGACTGAATCTCATATTTATTGACTTAAAAGAATATTTAATGTGGTCTTTAGTATATCAGTACATTTCAGTTTTATTTAGTTTGAAAAATGTCGCTTAACGCTTTCGTTTTTATAGGAATACATTTTGAAAATATGTGATTAGCTTCTAGTTAATAAGTTGTTGATCTAGTGAAAATAGTTCCATGCCATCTTTATAAATTTTAGTTCCCTTTTCAACGTGGTCCAAAATCCCTTTTTAGAATTTTATATTATCTTTTATTAACTTTTTTTTTTTTTTTTATATTATCGTGTTATCGTGGTCAATCTTATTTAAAGATATCTGGAAATAAATGCTAACATAAAAGGTGAGTTTTGGTAACTATAATTCGAAATAATGGCACAATTCTAGAAAATCAAGCAAAAAGTTATGTAATATAAAGGATTCATAATATTCATATAATTGTTTCAACATCTGGAAAAATAAAGACTAGAAATGTTTGTTAATTTCGTCTATTCAGCTTAATCGTTTACCCTGAACACATAAATCAGAAATCTATCTTTCTAGTTTAGGGAATCAGAATTGAAAATAGGTGAAAGGATATATATATATATATATATATATATATATATATATTTATATATATATATATATAATTATTATTATTATTAATATTACTTTCTGAACACTATAGTGAGGAAAGTATTGTAATCAAGTCCAAAATCCGAATTTGAGATTTTGATGTTTCTATACGTTTCGAGGTCCCCTGACTCCGTTTCCACTATTTTTATGATGTTGTATGTATGTGTGTATGTATGTGTGTATGTCTGTGAGTGAACACGCTAGCGTCTAAACGAATTTAATTTTAAGTTGGTATTATTAAGTTGGTTATATTGTAAGTCATCATAGTACGAAACCTATAGATTTTGGTGAATCTAGCACTTATAGTTTTTTTACAGGGACACCAGGAAAAATTCTTTATCATTACGGCCTATGGGGCCAAATTTTTAAAAGTGCGATAGCATCTAAACGCTTTATTAATCTGAGAAAAAAAAAATTGTACACTTGTTATAGGTCACAGTTACAGGAACTGTATAGATTTTGCTGAATTTAGCACTTACAGTTTTTTTTTACACAGGGGCACAAAGAAAAATTCTTTATAATTTTGGCCTACGGGGCCAAATTTTTGAGACGCTTTATTCAATTGAGCTGAAAATTTATATGAATATTATAAATCACCAAATATAAGCATTTTGGTGAATGTAGCATTTATAGGTTTTTAAGGGGACACAACGAAAAATTCTTTATCAATATGATATATTGGCTCAAAGTTCAGTAGCGTAAAAAAAAAAAAAAAAAATCGTGTAATATATGGAGAAAAATACTAAAACATTCTATTATGGTTTAGTCTGTTTTGTTTGTTTAACAACTCCTCTTTCTTTACTTTATCTACAAAATTGTTAATTACTCACTGTTCGGAAAGTCGAGTGAAGTCACTCCAGATTTTTTTTTTTTTTTTTTTTTTTTGTAATGTGTTTTACACAAATTAAAAATAATATTACTCCTCTCTGTGTGACTATTTCTGCAGGTTTTATTGAATTTATAGATGCGTTATTTTTTAACAGTAGAAAACATTTCACTTTCTCTCTCTCGCTGTTTAAGATTCAATTTAAATTTCTTATGTTAACTAAAGATTTCTGAGGATATGATTTGCATTGAATTTAGTAAAAACGCAATTTTTTGTTATTTTTGTACATTAATTTGTACTACCTATCCATCTCTCTCTCTCTCTCACTCTCTCTCTCTCTTACTGTTCTGCATGAAAATTGCCACAACACCGTTCTTCCAAATTCTTATATAAAATTATCTCCTCAATCCGAATATGACGCCCATTTCGCCCAATCTTTAGAATCTCGCGTTTCTGTTGGCTGTTAACATGGCTCTACACTCCATTTTCCTGTTTATACAGAGGAGAAAAAACCCGTTTTATTATTCTGCACTGATGACGGTATGCTGAAACCTATCGAAATTTCATTGTGAAAATTTTATTCTTACCTTTATAATCCATCATCGCGTTATGTCCTTAAATTTTACAAATTTGACTGTTATTTTTAGTTGGTTTAAATTTTCCTTGGATTTAGAAATCAGATGACAGACCGTAACTCACACGCGATAGGATGTTTAATTTTTTCAACACTCATCATGCAGACGAAGTCATTTATTCTCAGCAACCGACATATACTTTCAATTATTTGTCAATCAGTTAAGAAAGTTTTTCCGCATATATGAAATTACGAACGCAGCGCTTCTGTGGCAAAAAAAAAAAATATATATATAGATTACTTTCTAGATAGACAATGTATATATTAAAAAAAAAAAAATATTTGTACTAAAAAAATAGATAAAGAAGTATAATACATTCTTTTTAAATTTCCAGAAAAAATAAAATAAAGAGTAAATTTTAAATATAATTTTTCTTATGGGAAAATAAATGTCGATGAATAAAAATATTAAAAACAACTTTGAATGCCTTATTTGTTTGAAAAATACACTACATATTATTTCCTTTTATAAAGAAAGAAAAAAAAAAGTTTTTAGTCATTTTTTGTAACTTTAAAACAAAATAAAAATAAGTGTACTTAGAAAATTGTATACATCAACTTCAATTTTTGAGTATTTTAAAGAAAACTTGAGAAATAAAATATATTTTATTAAGGTTCAAGGAAATTGCTAACAGTTGAATACCTGCTTTATTTTTTAAGGAAAATTTTTCTAGGATTAAGTCTTGAAATATAATTCTTTTAACATAAATTTTATGATTTAGAACTTAAAGAAAAAATTCATTAAGGTTGTGATCATGTTTAAATTTCGAAAGAAAAATCTTTTGTTTATTCAATTTATAAAATTTAAAATAATAAACAAAACACAGTTTTCTAAAATTTTTAAACAAAAAAATACATGCCAGCTTTAAAAAAATAAAATGTTTTTTTTTTTTTTTTTTTTTTTTTTTTTTTTTTTTACTTTTATATGCATAAAAGATTTTCAAACATTTAATAAAATGGCTTATTTTCATAATAAAATAATTACTGTTCTCGTTAGAAATTTTTTCAATCTATACATTTTTAGGCAAAAATGAAACTTGTGGTGCTTTTTAACCACATTAATATGGGATTAGATGGGTTGAAAATGGTATAATTCGAAAGATATGATTAGTGAGATTTGCAGAATACAAAAGTTATGTTCTTACGATGGCAAGAAGGTATTTAAAAATACTATTATTTATTTATTTATTTATTTATTTTTTTTTTTGTGCATTTTTCCATTTTATACACCTCTTCTTTTATGTTAAAAAATACCTAAAGTAGAAAATTATATATATATACATATATATAAATCTCACGACTTCTTAAAACTCAAATAAAGCCATTTACGCAGTAGTATAGATGCAGCATCACTATACTCTCGACAACAGATTCTTTATTCTGAGAGAAAACAGTCATTAGAATGGTAGAAATTTCAGTGAATGAGTGTTAGATCGAAAGTTTATAATGTTGAAAATGTACTCCAATACTAATAATAACAAAAATATTTCATCTATGAAAAGTTTTTTTTTTTTTTTTTTTTTTTTTTTTTTTAAGATTTAATTTTTTTCTTTCTTTCTATTTTTTTTTTTTTTTTTTTTTTTTTTTTTGTGATTTCCATCAAATTTCCATACATATTTTTTAACTGAAACATAATGCATTCCAATTAAATGAAATTGACTACTTATTAAAAATAATTGATTTATTACTGTATGTTATGCATATATAAGAAAAATGTATAAAATTTGGAAATACTTTTGATTTCGGGTTGTCGATGAATTTACACGTTTTGAGATTTCCTTGCATTTCAATTAACTGAAAGTGACTACTTTCTTTCAAAAAGTTAGATTTATTATGCTATCCTTCATATATAAGACGAAAGTGTAAGATTCAGAAAAAATTTAGATTTTCGGTTTTCGATGAAGTTGCACCGTTTGAGATTTCCCGAACTCATTTCGGCCATTTTTAGAAAAAAAAAATCTCTCTTTTTGAGTTCCACCACCTCACTTTATGAACCAATACAATTAATTTATGCGAATTTCATATTTGGTGGGACCTGGTTTGACATGGTGTCGATTAGCTTTTGAACTATATCACCCAACAGGGAGTGATTCCACGTTGCGACTTCCTCTCATTTCAGGAAAGGCTCAGCATATACACTGTACACCAAACTTAGAGAAATATATTAAATAAAGTTCTGCTGATTCAGTTTATGAGCATATCGACAAAAATTGCCGCAGCTGTGCTGCAATTTAATTCCGTTTAGGAGAAGGTAATTGCTTTGCCTTGCTTCGTTTTGCAAAACAAATGGTCGAGTTTAGACCACTGGGCGATACTAGTTGAAATTAAATAATGAATACGAGGACATTTAGCGTAAATGGAAACATGTTACAATCATTTATATAAATATGAATTAAATGTCTACTTCGATTTAGGACTAAAATTTTTGGTCAATTTATTAAAAATTTAGAATTCATAAGATTTATTACTAAATACATTTTTAACCCTTGCGTCAATGACCAAACGTTTCCCTTACTCTCAATAACCGGGTACCGCGGTACTCGCATCGAATTTCGAAAGAGTAAAGAGGAAATCAGTTTTCCTTCTACCACCCCTTCTATGTAAATGGAAGTGTTCTTTATTATCCCCCTCCTTGTGAAATGTATCTACCCTGATTTTACTGAAAGGACAAAAAGGCTCGTTATTTTCCCCACGTTTTACGCGAGTTTCATTTTAGTTTGTGTGCAAGAAACGGACAGTTTTCTTAGTATTGTTATTACAATTGATTGCAGGTTTTTGGTGTTTCATAATGAATAAGTAATTACGTTTTATCACAACTTTACTAAGAAGAAATGGAAGAATTATCTGCAAGGCAGTATGCAAGGTAATGCATTTTCATAATTTTTAGACTTAAATTTCTATCTCAGCTAAAAATTAAATGCTATTTTATTATTTTAGGTTGATTTCGATAGAAATCGGCCTATTGCAATCACTTCGTTTATATATATATGTATATATGTATGTATATATATATATATATATATATATGTATGTATAATCAAAATCTTGTCACCACGATAACTTAAAAAATTCGATTCCAAATTGAACCAAATTTGGACAGTCGTTTGATAATGATATTATCTTGGATGAGTTCGTTAATCAGAAAAATTCGGTTATCCGTTCGAAATTTACGGCACTTCGATTATCGGTATATAGAGCTACGGTATATAGAGAAATAATACAAATTAATCATTATCTTATGATGTATTGTTTGGAATTGAATATTATTTTCAGGAATTGTTAAAGTAAGTAAAAGAGACAAGCTGAAACGATTGGGTTCGATTCCACAAAACGGGTTCCGGTTCGAGAACCCGTTTAGAACCTGAAATTTGATATAGCGATAGTATTAGAAATAATGAACCGAATTCAACCAAATTTTCAATGTTGTTTGGTAATGATGTTATCTTAGGTGAGTTCGCAAATCAGAAACCTTCGGTAATCCGTTTGTAGTTATCCGGCACTTTGATTATCCGAACAACGTTACGGTATATGGAGAAGTAATACAAATTAATCATTATCTTATGATGTATTGCTTGGATTTAAATAATATTTTCAGGAATTGTTAAACTAGGCAAAATCGTTTAAAGAAACAAGCTGAAAGGATTAAGTTCGGTTCCATAAAAAAGAATAGCGGAAAAGAAATCAACCTACTCTTCCGACTGTGCCGGAAGGAATATATTTAATTTTAATAACATTTTAATTGTAATAAATATTAGTAATTAAAGGATAATTAACAAAATTATTAATTAAATAATAGTAGAATTGAATTATGAAATTTCTATATTTATATTATTAAACTTATATTATATTATTATTTATAAAATATCTTTTTTATGCTGAACATTGAGTGCTGCAGAAAAGGATGAATATATTCGAAGATTGTTTGATGCAGTTTCAAGTGGATTCAGTGAAGAAGGTTCTGATCAGGAAGTTGATGATGACAGTAATATCCCAGGAAGCAATGGCGATCATGAAGAAATTTCAGATGATGATCATGAAGGTAATTTTTAAAATTTTATAATGCACTTGTATGATGTCTATTATTAAAAATTTCATTCCTTTATTCAAATATTATAAACAGTATATTCGCGTTATAATGAGAATCTATAATACAATATTATCAATTCTAATGATATAGATAGATGAAAAGTGGATAATCCTCCGGGTGAGGGACTCTAGTACCCATCTTCTTTTTATAACGCGGGTACACTGTAATGTAAGTAAATATAAAAAGCACGTGATTATTCCAAATATAAATGTTTTTTTTTTCTTTTTATAGTTGTAAACCGTGGTGATAGTGAAATCAACAGTGACAGCACTAGCGACAATGATTCTCTCGAGGACATTGATAATGTATTGATCACATCATCGAATACGTTTCAAGCCAAAGATGGAACTATTTGGAATAAAGATCCGCCTATTTATAACCAAACACCAGTTCATAATATTCTTCGTGAAAAAAGTGGGCCACACAAATCAACACAAAACTTATCTATTCGTAATACATTTAAGTGTATATTTAGTGATGAAATGGTTGACATCATAGTTAGATATACAAATCAGAAAGCTATATCTGTTTATGAAAAACATAATCGAGACAATCCGAGCAAGAAACAACTAGTATGGACGAAACTGGCAGCTGAAGAATTTCTTGCTTTTATTGGGATTCTATTGGCAGCAGGAGCTATTAATTCTAACAATAATGACACGATAGAAATGTGGAAAACAACATCATATCCACTTTACAGGGCAACTATGAGCCTAAATAGGTTTTGGAATATCCTTCGATTCGTTCGATTTGATAACCAAAGCACACGTACTGCACGACTCGAAAATTATAAAGCTGCAGCAATTCGCGATGTTTGGAATTTACTGAACGATAACTTAAGACAAAAATACAGACCATCTGAAAATCTCACAATAGATGAACAACTTTTTCCATATCGAGGTAGAACTCGATTTACCCAGTTTATGCCAAATAAGCCTGCAAAGTACGGTATAAAAGTATGGTGGATATGTGATGCCATTAACTTTTATCCTCCCTCTGGTCAATTGTATACTTGAAAATCCGGAGGACAACGGAAAGAGAATCAAGGCGAACGGGTCGTAAAAGACCTCGCTGCTGCATACAAACGCTCAGGCAGAAACATCACTATAGATAATTTTTTCACCTCGCTATCTTTAGCTCAACTTTTGTTATCATGGCGTCTGACAATCGTTGGAACGCTGAAAAGAAATAAAAAATATATTCCATCTGAAATGTTACCGCGCAAAAAACGATATTCTCAAAGTTCCTTATTCGGATTCAGTGGCGTTGTAACTATATGTTCATATGTTCCTAAGAAGAAAAAAGCCGCTATATTACTTTCCACTTCACATCATGATAGAAGCCCCTCTGGAGCCTGCCAAAAGCCAGAAATCATTACGTTTTACAACAAAACAAAGTCTGGTGTTGACACGATGGATCAGATGCTTCGAAAGTATACATCTCAGAGACAAACGAAAAGATGGCCACTTGCACTTTTTAGACATATCTGATCTAGCTGCTTATATTATATATAAAGCTAATGTCGATATGCGCAGCCATAAAAAGAACGACCGCCGTTTATTTTTGCGTCAGTTAGGTGAAAGCTTATGTCTTCCAACAATTCAGAAACGGTCAACAAATATTCAGAGCATGCGACATTTTCCAACCAGATCAGGAGTAGAAAGCATTTTGAAAACCTCATACAGAGTAGAGATGCCGTCCAGCTCCAGTACTACTAGAGATTCTCAGGCACGTGATTCAACAGGTAGAAAGCCAGTTGTTGGAGTTTGCCAAGCATGTCTTTTTGCTCCGAAAAAACTTCGCAGAAAAACGAGAAAATCGTGTAAAACGTGCGGAAATCCAGTTTGTGATGAACATTCTATTACAATATGCCAATGTAAATCATGTGTTGACACTTAATTTTTATCGGTAATTATATTTTTCCGGATAATAATAGTAATAAACAATAATAATATGTGTTGAAAACTATTTTTTTTTCTGTAATTATATTTGTCAAGATACTACTACTAATACTACCACTACTACTACTACTACTACTACTACTACTAATAATAATAATAATAATAATAATTATTATTATTATTATAAATAATTATTATTATGCTTTATTATATTTTTCATAATAAAAATCAGATAGATTTTACATGTAGATGAGAAACAATAATGGGTACCTGGGTACCTGGATATTGAGTAATCGTATAAGAAAGTTTAATGCAAAAAAAACCCAATAATAAAATTTCCCAAAAAAGGTTACAATTGTATGTTTCAGTTCAGATTCATATAAATAACGAGGATTAATAGCGATTTTGACGAGTCTTAATTAGAAATGACTAAAATTACAATGATTCGCGCAAAAAGGTACCCGGGTACCTGGTCATTGACGCTAGGGTTAAAAATTTCAGTTTCCTTAGATTATAATTTTAGCACTATGCGTTGTGCTGAATACATAATCTTTAATATGTAATTTTAAAAACATTTATAATTTTGCTCAAGTATTTTATTTTATTTATTTTTTTTTTTTTTAATAACCTAAATCTTACTTTTTTAAAAAGGACAATATCGTTGTATTAAATGCCAAGCATGTTTCTTCTATTCAAATATATATGTATACATTATTTGTTTCTTATTTATTATGTAGAAATTGTTTAAAAATTTTAATATTAATCATGAGATATAGGTCATTATACTGTAAAAGAAAGTCATGTTTACTGCCAGACATTTTCTGTGAAGGCGGAAAATATTCGAAAACTACAGAGAAAATGCTCTCACAAATTTTTTCTTTAACAGAACATTACAGAAAATATTAATAGATCGGCGATTCATTAATGTACCGAGTGACTTGGTGCTTCTTTAATACAAAGTTACCCTTATTGAAAGCAGAAAAGAAAAAGATTCTCTCAGCTCATAAAATCTGTTTCATTAGTTGCCGATTATATCTCTGTACAGTAAAAAATGTCTTTTTTTTGAAAGAATAAGAATAATCTCACACTAAATTTTGGTATACATAAATTTTCTGCAAGAAAATTACAGATACCTTCTGTTTTGCTTGCATTATTTTTTAGAGTGTAGAAATCATGAACAGATTACAAATCATGATGTTTGTCATCTGAGTTTTATAAGCCATAAGATTCAAATCATGTGTGTTTACTAAAAAAGAATGTTAGATGGCAGAAATATAGAAAAATGTTGATTTTTCTTGATGGAGGTTATAATGATCGGATTGACAGGTAATTCCTAATTATTCCGTACTAATTAACTTCATTGCAAAAATAAATATCAATGATGGTTCATAATGTAAAAGCGGGAAATTTGTCTTTGTATGACAACTTCAGATTTATCAATTTCTGTTGCATTATTAGATAAGGAATTGTATAGACACTAAATTCAATTAAGCATGTTATTCACTTGAATCATTAAAATGGAAGGAGGTTGGAGAGAGGATGAGATTATTCTCTCTGAGTATAGTGAGAGTAAATGCTTTATGTGTTAATTTGCACGTAAAATAATAAATGATTACATATTTATTACCAATGAACTATCGGAAACAGAACTGCAGTCAAAATGTGCTGAGTTGAACAGCAGTGAATATCAATTTTAAACTGTACTGAATTCATTTGAATTCATCTTGAATTTAATTTCGAAAACGTTTATAACATATCTTTTATAAACCTAAAATTTAATTTACATCCTTACGGTACGTAATTTTAAACAAACTTAATCAAATCTATTTATCTTAAAAAATCCATCAAACCAGAAATTTATCTTTTAAATTGCCAACGTCACTTCACAAAATACGTTTACAAATCAGAGTTCAGAATTCAAATCACTTTATCGCAACTGTTAATATACAAATTTATTCCAAAAACTCTCTGATGCACATAACAATATCTAAGAAGAACAAAAATTATTATAATTTTGTAATACTTATATCTGTTAAAAAGTGTAAAATTTGTTTTAATGGAAATGATTTATATTGGAAGAAAAGACATACAACCTGTTGCAAAGTAATAAAGACTTCAGTAAATTAAAATTCTCATACACTATTAAAATTGGTTTCTCAAAAATGAGCAAAATTGTCTCAAAATAGCTCCGAAACAATATATACTTAATATAAACTAAATCTCATGTACTCATTTTTGAGTATATTGACATGCTCAAAAATGGGATTGACCACTAATAATGCCTGTATCTCCACTTTTGAGCATGTCATGATACTCAAAAATGAGTACATGGGTTTTCAATCATATATTGTTTCGGAGCTATTTTGAGACAATTTTGCTCATTTTTCAGAAACCATTTTTAATAGTGTACCGTAACACAAGGTTTTGGTAAATTCAGATGTTCATGCCATAACACAAAGATTTGGTAAATTCAAATGTTCTTTTATTTTATTTATTTTTTTTTATTTTTTTCACTTTTTAAAATCAAACTTTAAAGTGTTGTTAACGTGTTTTTTTAGGTTTTTATGTTACAGTAAAGAGAAATTGCATGCAAAAATAAAAAGAAAGAAAGAAATATTGTTGAATAATATGGAACAAGCAGGAAATATGGGATGATTATGAAAGGAAATATGGGATACCTATTTCTTTAAATGATTATATCAGACAGGGTGGTACTTTTACAGAAAATCATGAATAATTGGAATACAAATATTTTATTTTGAAATTATTATTGAAAATAAACATTATATATATATTTACATATATATATATATATATCATCATTCAAGTTTAAAAGCAATTACAAATAATATGGAATAGTCCGCATTCCATATTACACAAATCGCAACTTTGGAAAATAAAACAATCTAAGCCAACTGTTGCTAGAAATGTTCTCGTGGAAAATATACTACCAACTAACATAACCCCCTATTGAAATAACATTTTGTTTTCAGTCATCTTACTGCTTCGTATATAAATTACATAAATCGTAATACCTCCCTCAAAAACTATATGAATCTTGATAAACAAATGAAGTTGCTGGACACAAAATCTGCTCTTCTCGCTGACACAAGGTGAACTATCGTTCATATTTGGGATCCAGTGAAGAGGTTTAACGTTTTTCTGAGAGGTTTTAACTGCTTACAGGTGGGATATAATGGTAATTCGTTTTACACCAGTATACCATATTTTTAACCGTCCCCATTCTATAAAAATAAAACTTTATAACTGGGAAAATAGTAATTGTTTATAATCGTGCCATTAGAAAACATTAAAAATCTTATAGAAGTACAAAAATTATATTTTAAAAGATAAATGTACTATAAAAAAAAATTACATTATATATTTATAATTTAAAAAAATGTTTGAAAATAACCACTTGGAGTTTCTCACATAATTTTACTTTAAGTGTATGAAGTCGTAGTTAAATTTTTCTCTCCATTGCCGTTAGTATGCTTCGTTTGCTTAAATTTATCAGAAAACATAAATAATAAACATAATCATGAGATAGAATAAGTAAATTAAAAAACAAACTTTGAAGCAAACCAGGCGAATCTAAAGCTTAGCCGAGTGTATAAACCGAGAAACCACTAAAAATGATATGTAATTTTTGTGTAAAAAAATATTTTTATTCAACTGTAAAATAGCTAAATAATGCTTTTATAAATAAAAAATTTCGGGGGTATTTGTTTTTCTCAATCTTGAAGTATAACATTTATACTACCGTATAAAATTATAAAAAGTCAGTTTGGAGACGTATTTAAAAAAAAAAAAAAAGTTTAAAATATGTTTAAACAAAAATGTAAGTAACAGCTTTATTGTTTTTTAAGGTAAATTTGTCAAAAAAAAACTGATTTGTTTTATATCGGACAGTTTAATTAAAAAATCAATGGTATGTTTAACAAAATTATGTTTAACAATTGTTTTTATTAACAATATTAATAGAGAAGGACTATTTAAATTTACTTAATTTATATAATTTTTAATCCACATTTACTTATAAAACGTATAATTTATATACTATCATGTTGCCTGTATTTACAGCAAATTTTTCATTAATACAAACTAATTTATTTATTCATTTATTTTCAGTTGAAATAAATGAACCTTAAATAATCTTAAAAGAAAAAAAAAACTTTACATACGTGAATTTGGAATTTAATAAATCTTTTATGTTTCGGACAAAAACAAAATCACTAATTAGCAAAACAACCTTTAAATTAAAGTTTATTTGAAGCGAAATGATAACTACAATGCAATGGTATTCATTAATTAAATTTAAAATTGTATTATTAGATGTGTAACAAAGCGTCAAATAGGCGCTGGTGCCACATTTGCTAGTGTAATGTTAATGGTGACATAAGAATATAAATAACTAGTCTCTGTCCTTATACTCATTACTAAATTATCAAAAGTACCCCATAAATATATCTGTATTAAAAAAAACTAAAATATTATAAGCTAAATACACAATTCTGTTATCAAAATGTATTTGATCACATCATAAAACCACAAAATAAATAATAAATAGGTAAATTGTAAGTAAAACGCCTAAACACTGTCACATGTCTCATGCGATTGCATGTTTGTAATTCCAGCTTTGGCATTTGTATGTATCTTAAAATTCACCTAGACAGACTAATATTTGGATTATTACTACGGTCAGAAATACCTATTTAAAAAACACAAATAACACATCCAAATATATACATATATATATATATATATATATATATATATATAAGATCAGTTGTTTCGTTAGTTGGGTTTAACGTATCATTATGATACATATATATATATATATATATATATTAGGAAGCTTATGTAAAGTAACCAAACGTATTACTTGAAAGAACTATTAGACTAAAATGATAACAAAAATATAAAATTTTTAAGTTGTTGAGTGAAAGCAAATCAATTACTTATAAAAAATCTTCAGCTGTTTCCTCTGTTAACAGAAGATTTTTACTCTAAGGATAAATCAATTTACTACTCAATTTAATTATCGATGTTATGGGGGTATATTGTGAGTTATACGAGACTCTTTCTCGATCATCGAAACACAGATGGAACCGTTATTTTTTTAATAGTGTCTAGATAGTAATATATTGTGCTGGTGTTATCTTAAATAATAATTTTGTTAATTATTCAATTACATAAAATATAACACACAATTCTTAATGATGTTCTCTAAATAAGAAATAACTACGTTCTTTACGAAATATTACAATGGGAAACAGAACATATTATTTGCTTAAAAACAGGTGTTAGATGTTTATTCAAGACAAAAATTAGTGCAATACGCATTATAAATTGTATGGTCTAGTACGACTAGTAAACAGAATTAAAGCGAAAACTTGGAATAGATAAAATCTTTAAAACAAAGTTAACTCTACATAAAAATGCTCATGAACAACTATTTACTATAATATAAGAAACTAACAGATATACACTTATTTATAATTCAATAACAATCTATTTATGTTTATCTATCTATCTATCTGTCTACATATATGTATATATAAAGCTGTAAGTTTTACAATAAGGCACGAAAACAATATTATTTTCTTAATATGCTATAATTAAAATTAGTTGGTAAGACGAAATACTACCAATTTATTTCTAAATATAAATTTTGTAAAATGTAATAGTTAGATTGATATATGAATGATATTTAGAACCGCCATTTCAATAAAATTTTTTAGAAACATATTTTATTAAAATTTCTGTAAGCAGAAAGCCATGAAAGTTAAATAAATATCATTGTTAAAGAATTATATTATTTTATTATAAGATGAAAGTACGTAACACTAATCCTTATTATTTTTGGATAAATACATATTAAGAGCATGAAAATATACCTGAGTCATTACTGGGGAAGTATATGTAAATCTGCATTTATCTCTCTCTCTCTTTATACATAATATATGCATTTACAAATACACTTTCTTACAATAACAATATTGCAGATGATAAATATTAAAATTAATAACAAAAAAAGAAAATCTAACCAATAAAACATCTAGCAATTGATCAGAGTCTAAAGCTTTCCCCACTGAATAACTCGAGGAACCCATAATAATCATTTAACTGATATTTTAAAAACATATCATTACTCAACTCTAAAATACAAGAATTATGTTCCTTTCTTTAAAAATATATAGAATGTTTTTTGCTTACTCTTTCTTAACAATTATTTCATCTATGCTATTAAATTTGAAAAAAGCTGTTTTCAGTAAACTGTTTTATAAACATTATTCATAATAGTTTCATACAATAATGTTAATAAATGTATACATTGACGAACAAAGCAAAATGTAGAAAAAAAAAATAAAGAAATATTCACCTCACTTCTATATATTTTCAAAAAATTAACTTTTAAAATCATACGGTGTATATTAGTAGTACTGGTATAAAATAAATTATTCTTTGTCTTCAGTTCATACAAATACTATATTTTAACCCTATATATGGAGTCCTGTTATTAATAAAAGTGAATATTATTCGTTTAATGCATAGATAAATAATGTTTAATTTTTATGTAGCACATATATTTAACTATTCTGTGTTCAACTTAATTATAATAAAGTAATATAATAAATATTACTTTATTATAATAAAATAATATAATAAATATTATTAATTATAATAAATAACTCATTATCACTTATTATAATAAAGTTACTCATTATCAAAATTCACTTATTATCAAGTAACTCAAAGAAAATAAACGTATTTTTCCTTGTTGTGAATTTATACATGGTCTGTTCAGAAAATAATGAGACTTATTCTGTAAAATTCGTTTATTTTAAGATAAGTTTACAGACACTTAATATTATATAATATAGCCTTTTCCTGCATTAATGCATCGTTGATGACATTTCTGCCACACATTGACGCCTGGACGTTTCTTCAACTGGAATGTGCATGATGTTTTCAACTGGAATACTGTTCGGAACACGCGTTATGTTTATCTGCAAGTCCTACAGATTTTCAAAACGTTTAAAAACAACCTCAAAACGATCTCTTAAGCTATATTTTAACAGAAGGAATAGGAAAATACCAGCAGTGACCAGTCCCACACATTTCTCCAAGTTTAAAACTTTCATTTTCCTACCTTCTCAGCAAGCACAAACGTAACCCCGTGATGAAATTGTATTTATATTTTTAACTCAACAATGGTTAGTTGAATAAAGGTTCTTATCATGTATTAATATAAAAAATATAATAGAGTGTGAACGAAGTTAAAATTTTAAAGAGTACCATTTGCTTTTTATAATACCCAGATCTCAAATACATACAGAAATTATTTTAACACAAAAGTTGTATTTACTATGGATATTTATAATTGACGGCTACCATTTGTTTCATTTTCTAACTGCGCAAACTTGTTTTTCATACATAAATTCGTATGATCATCATTATTAATTTAATTCGAATCTCCAATTTCAAATACAGAAATGAATATATAAATAGACTTTGACAGCAGAAGAGTACTTACTCAAACAATATGATCAGAATCGGATAAATATTAAATAAGAACGAATTATGATGCAGTACGCATTCATTATTAAAATTTTTCAACTGTACTTACTCTTTGTATCATATAACATCAAATGTTCTTTGCCTACATTATTACACAATGGACAGACAGAAGGACAAAAAGACAGACATATATAGGGTAATTTAAAACATAATTACTCTAACACATTGTTGGAAAGTGTTAAAATTGCTTAACAAGAACGGAAATGCTGGCCTTAATTTCTTTTCTAATTAAAGTCAGTAATGTATCTGAATAACTTAGTGCAGCCCGGTAAATCAGAAAGTTAAGCATACCATATTCTATACATAATATTATTTCAGCTTATTAACAATAAATTCGAATTTTTTGATAATTTTTGCAGTAGAAACTTATTTAAACGTGATTTAAAAAATGTCTCTCCTACAACAAAATACATTGGTATTTTTAGGTGTCCTTATACATAAACAGTTATACAAGTTAAATAGATAAACGTTAGGCCCATAAACATTCTACATAAACAGTTGTAATTATTAATGCCATTTAAATAGGGAACAATAATAGGAATCTTCAGTAACGTATATCATTTTTTAAGAATTCTGAACGGACACACAGATACATTAATTCAAATCATATTCATGCTTAAAAATTTTTAGAAATTGTTAAAACGCTTAATATAAACAGAAAATCTAACTGCAAAAAGACAATAATAGCCATTAATGTAACTTAATATTTTTGTGTTCTCAAGCTTACGGACAGTACTTCTTCGTAGATGCGTTACCATCTAAAATAACATGTACGTAGTACCGGTAATGCCATCTGTTAGGAAACAACCGGAACTTATTCAAGATCCTGATTCAAAATTTAATGAACACTCTTTTAAAATGCTAGCCGTCTATTTTCATATTTATACGGTACTAGCAGGCACAGCCCGCTTCGCTGGTCCCTATTTTTAAATGAATCACTATAATGAATTCTCAAAATTGCATTAATTTTTATCACGTGAAAAAAAAAAGAGAAACAAAATCTGATTAGGAGAAATCTCGCACTGGGTCCTCACTGCCTTCGGAAAAAATTCCCAACATGGTCTAACCCTTATTTCTATTATTTTCCCACTTCGCCCCCCCCTCCTGTCTATCCTAATAATTTTACAAATTTGAAAATATCCGCAATCGATTTGTAAGTATCAAAAACCTCTATGCACCAGTTTTGAACGATATATCTCTATTTTTATTTTTTTGCCGCTCTACTCCCCCGCCTTCCCACCCTCCCAATAATTTTTAAAAATCGAAAATATCTTTAATAGATTTGTAGGTATTGGAAACCTCTATGTACAAATTTTGAATGATGTAACTCTATTTTCTTTTTTTTTTGCCCCTCTGCCCCCCTTCCCGGCCCTCCTAATAACTTTACAATTTCGAAAATATTCCTATTCGACTTGCAGGACTCTAAAACCTATCTGTACCAATTTTGAACGGCCTAACTGTATTTCTATTTGTTTTTGACCATAGCCCCCCCCCCTTCCCGCCCCACCTAATAATTTTAAAAATTCGAAAATATCCGCAATCGATTTGTAAGTATCGAAAACATCTATATACCAATTTTGAACGATCTAACTCTATTTTTATTTTTTTGCCCCCCTCTCCCCTCCCCCTTTCCCGGCCCTCCTAATAACTTTACACTTTCGAAAATATCCCCATTCGACTTGCAGGCATCTAAAACCTATCTGTACCAATTTTGAACGGCCTAACTGTATTTCTATTTGTTTTTGCCCCATAGCCCCCCCCCTCTTGCCGCCCCACCTCCCTTCCCGCCCTCCTAATAATTTTACAAATTCGAAAATATCCGAAATCGATTTGTAGGTATCGAAAACCTCTATATATCAATTTTGAACGATCTAACTCTATTTTTATTTTTTGCCCCCCCTCTCCCCTCCCCCGTTCCTGCCCCTCCTAATAACTTTACACAATCGAAAATATCCTCATTTGACTTGCAGGCCTCTAAAACCTATCTGTATCAATTTTGAACGCCCTAACTGTATTTCTATTTGTTTTTGCCCCTTAGCCCCCTCTCCCCCCTTGCTGCCCCACCTGGGGGCTAAATTTCTAAAATTCCAGAAATTAGTTTTTAGATATTTGCATTAGCTATATTTTAGAGCAAAAATTTCACGCATATCTATTTGTTTGTTTGAGATATATAGGATTATGCGAAATCACGTTTTACGCATGTGAAATCACGTTTTGCCCCCCCCCCGTCCCCCTTGGGGACCGAATTTTGAAAATTCCAGAAATAGGTATTTTGACATTTGTATTAGCTATATTTTAAAGCAAAAATTTTACGGATATCTGTTTTTTTGTTTGAGATATGAAGGATTTTGTGAAATCACGTTTTGCCCCCCTGCCCCCCCCCCCTTGGGGGGCGAATTTTGTAAAATCGCTTCTTAGTGGATGCCTACGTCATAGAAAGAACATTTTCACAAAATTTCATGCTTCTAGGTCCAGGGGTTTGGTCTGGGCGTTGATAGATCACCCCCTCACTCACTCACTCAGGAAGTGTTCTTATATATATATATATATATATATTTCTTTTAGATTTTTCATAAGTTTAAAGAAATAATTTTTAGGAAAAAAAGGCTGACTAGGTCATGTATATTTGAGAGAATTCTGTGCGTTGTACCGTCTAAGGTATTAAGTCCCTAATACAGTTTTCACTAAAATATTTGCATATTTATGTAAATTTTATGTACATTTGAGTGAATTCATTACGCTGTACCGTCTGAGGTATTTAAGACCCTAACACAGTTTCTTCTAAAATATTTTTAAATAAATCTAAAAAAAAAAAAAAATAACAAAATACAAAAAAATTACAGCCAAATTAATCTAAATATTTAATATATATATATATGTGTGTGTGTGTTCAATTCCCTGATTAAAATTGTTTACCTTAAAAAAAAAAAAAAAATATATATATATATATATATATATATATATATATATATATATATATATATACATAATAAAATACAAAAATCTAAAAATCTACAAAAATAAAACCGGTTGTATGCATTTGTAAAAGCAACATTGGAGCAAATAAAACTATTTAAAAATAAAAACATTTGATACATAAAGAAAACTGCATTCTTATTTTCTTATCTTCTTTAGACTCCGGGACATTTAGTACATATTTTAATATTTCCGGAAGACGTTTCTAGAAACATTTGCAGGAAAAAGCTTCATTTCAAGAACTTAGAAATGGTAATAGGGTAATCCCATACGAGGGAAGTACTACTTATACTACTTATTTGTTTTATTTTATACGGTAAGAGAATTTGATTGTAGCATCAGGGGATATTTGATTCTGAGAGAATTCTTATTCTTTGAATTGAATTTTATGAAGCTGGATGTAATAATATAATTCGAGATCTAAATAGGAATGTTATTTTGAAACTTCCTAAGTTCAAGGATATGTTAACAGATTAAATAAACTTCCATACGATAAATTTTAATATTAAAGAGTATGTAGCTTTGAAATTATATAAACGTGTTAAAAATACTTATAAGAGAAATGCAAAGAAAATTGTAATTTATTTATATATATATATTTATTTATTTATTTACAAGAAATATATACAAATATTTTTAAATGGACCTTTACTGGAAATGATAGACATATAATTTTAACACTTTAATTCAACGAATTTAGGTCTTTCATTCCCGTGACAAACAAAGGCCACTGTCTGAAGTAATGGTGGATAGTACACTCCATATCCGTCGTGGCTGTATAGAGAAGATCTCTATACCTCTATAAAAATTTTATTAACGGCTTTCAAGAAGATGAGACAAAAGCATTAAAGATTACAAACATTTTTCTGAAATGTCAGTGGCGGCCTCCACATGGAGAACTCAAAAGATTTTGGGTTCTGTGGATCTGCGGGTCTGTGTCTACAGCGGTAGCGGCCGTAAAAATCAACCTATTGATATGAAAATTGCTAAAGATGTTCCAGAATCACACATACTTAGCTGTATAGTTTTGGGTATGGATTCTGTTTATAGTTTGTGTACAGGGACACACCATTTTTTTCTTATCATTTCGGCCTATGTACAGAATTTGTATAAATTTCTGTAGCGACAGAAAAATTCTCTGATTAACATCCAAATTGATACACATGTTTAGGCTCCATACAGAAATAATTGTATAATATTTGGTGTCTATGTTGTTTTTGGTTCGTGCATAGGAATGCACCAAAATATTTCTTATCATTATAACCTAAAGGCAGAATGACGCGTTTTAGCATGGTTACACTACAATCACCTAAATGAAATTAACATACAATATCCAGATGCTAAAAAGCATGTTTTCTGTAGAAAAATATCTGATTAGACTTAACAGTTACTATACAGGACGTTACAAAAGTGTTCCCACAATCTCTCGTAGATATTCAAATTATGTCAAATTTGGAGTAATTAGTCATGAAATACATAAAATAAGTTTAATAATTTTTATTGGTGTATAACGTATTTACGGCACGTTTACAGGGACACACAAAATAATTTAGTGACATGAGAGTCTATGGAAAACTTGTGTAAATGTATTTTCACGCGATAATGCGCTGTTTTAAACATAATGGAAATAATATTCGATATTAAGCGGCTTAAAAGCTTGTTTTTTGCAGAAATAAGGTATGTATAGAGTAAATAAATTATTTGCAGGGCCACGCAAAAGTATTACAATAAAATTCTGTAATCATCCAAATGATATTAATTTTGGTTCAAATATTAATGAGTTAAAGAATTAGTTGTATACTTTTCACTGGTGTATATAATAAATATGGCTTGTGTACAGAGAGACATAAAAGATTTTCATATATATTAAGGTCTGTAGACGGCATTTCTTATAAGTAATTTTTACATGGTTACACTCAATTAAACCTAATGAATTATGTATATGTTATTAGATTGTTTAAAAACGTTTTATACTTGGAAAATTATAAGCATGGAATTGTAGTCATTTTACATGTCTATACAAAATATTTTTGATAAGTTATGCAATCATTTAACATCAAGTTCGGTACAGGCATTATCAGTTAAAAGATTTACACGAGGCTATGAGTTATAAGGAAATATATGTATATACCTATATATATATAGGTAGATATAGACAGACATTTACAACGGGAGAGGGAGGTTGAGGAGAGCGGCCGCCTTCTTCAGAAATGTATCTGTTTATGTATTGAGTTAATCATACATATGCATGTGCATATGTAGAAACACACGTATTTAAGTATTTTAAATATGGAATAAATAAAACAATCTGCTGAGTTATGAGTGATGCAAATAGAATATCGAGACTCCTGATCTGCAGATCTACTAGCAATAACTGACCGCGAACTTTATTGAAAATTCTTTTAATTAACTATATATAGTATACTACGAATGATTAAGTGATAATTAGAGGTCCATAAGGAATAGTTATAACGCTAGGATGTAGAAAATAGAGCAAAATTTTGTATTCAGTTTTATTACCAGCAGAATCATGACAAGAGCGTGCGTTCAATCAACAACTCGGTTATCCAGATTAAACAGTGATTTCAAGAAAAACACCAACAACATCAAATGAATATTCCTTTGTTCTTATGTTAGTTAATAGCAGAATTTAAAATTGAGAAGACGGTTCAAAAATATTAACCCCAAAATTAGCATAAGTAATCCTTCCAAACAACGATTGGTATCAGAAGCCACTATGGCTGACCAAAATAATTATCGGGTGGGAATAGTTTGAAGATCGCGCAATTTAATAACATTTTATTAAAAAGATAAGGCAAGAAAAATAAAATTAATCAATGAAATTCTTACCTGCATTTGCTAAAAGGAAAATACCAAATTGTGCTTTTAATAAATCCCTTATATATTAATGAAATAAAAATCGTAGACACGTCTTTATGTTCCGTAAAGATAAATATATTAGGGATTATCTAAGTTGAACATATTTCCGTACCATCTTTATGGATAAATAACATACTATAACCAATTGGCCGCTGCAGATCTTTAATGGGATTTAAAACCCGTTCATTCTATGTTTTTTAAACATTTATTCGGAAACTTATTTGACAATAAATTAATCCCCGTATTATAGTAAAAATATATTATACTTTAAAAAGTATATTATACTTTAAAAGGTATATACGTTACATTTTGTATATTCTATATTTAATTTTCCAGACATCATTATGTTTTTTACTGTCTAGTACAAATATTCTTCCTGTAAAACTCCCGATATATATATATATATATATATATATTGTCATTTTTAGACATGAGATATTAGAAGCTCTGTTTAATAAATATCTTAATTAATTATTATTGTTCAATTTTTTCGATTGGTCAATTTCTTAAATTTCTTCACATAACTCTAAATCATAGCTAATAATTAATGGGAAATCTAAATTTTAAATAATTTAAAATATAAATATTTTTAATTAAAAATAAGTTTAAATTAATAACATCGTATTCATGAACAATTTTAACATTCTTATAAATATCCCAATTTCTATCTAATAATTATGATGGTGTGATCAATTAAACAAATCCTTTACCATATATAAATTTTTACAATAGGTCTGTTTTAAAGATCTTTTTCAACTATTAAACTTTCTTTTAGACAAAATAAGAAAACAGCAGGTACACAAAGACATTTGTTAAAACTATCCATTTATTTCAAGAGTATAAAGATGGCTTTAGAACTTTTATTGCTTTAAGAAGTACAAAACATTTAATGGAAGAATTGATTCCTTAAAGAGTTAAAATTTGGGTCATCGTGAAAAACATCGTTTTTTACAGGCAGTTGATCTTTATATTTTGAGAGTTGGCGTCTTATATCATCTATAGATACGAGTACTCAGAGTGTACTAGAATATGACACTCACTATAATATTGTCAAAATAGATAATTTATTAAAGGAAGCGGATTTGTGTAATTTCTAGTATTTTATTTTTATACGATATACATTAAATTGGTTATTACAGATTTGTAAAACTTCCATGCTTATGTATTTTTTTTTATTTATATAACGAAATTATCTAGCTCACTTCAGTTTTCTATGATCGTGGTCAAATCGAAATAAATAAGTTGACGTCTAGAATTAAATAATATTGCAAAATTTTGAAGCACATAAAATATTTAATTATAGAAGATTTAACACTATATACAATATTGATATAGTATCTGAAGTAATCATATTCTAAATATAATTGGCGCACACATAGCCGTACCCATATTTAGAGGATACTTTAGAATATTTTTCCACATTAATGAAGACCAGAAACTCTGCAACAATTCTGGAAAAATTAACAACTAACTGAGAAATTAAGATACAAGATTTCGTAGGGTGTGAAAGTCACGTGGTATATGGTGACGTGCACTATTACGTATGTGTTTCTTTACTGCCTTGTGAGAAAACGATCTATTAGACTGATTTGAGACAGAAATTACATTACGATACTGGGGCGTTACACTTGGAATAATAATAAAAAAAAAAAAATACGATGTTTCATGTGTGAGATTATATGTTATAAATCTGATGTTTAATGATGCACTTTTGATATTTGTAACAACACTAAATTTAGAAAGTGCCTAATTACATTTGAACTTTTCTTTTTTAATAGAGGTCACCAATTGCCCATTGCACTGCACTAGTGCGACGTACAACGCATACTGCCAACCTTTTTTATTTAGTATACCTAATAAAAGATTTCTTTTCAGCCAACTGTAGTTTCATGCTTTAAAGTTTAATTGCAGATAAAAAAAAAAAAAAAAAATGATTATTTTCAAACAATTTCAACTTATTCTTTTTAAATAATAGAAATACGTAGCACTAACTTATGTAAATACTTTTCTACTGTAGTGTATAAAGTTAATAATGCTTTCCCGTAAACCTATAGTAAACTAAATGTATATAAAAGTAGAACACAGTGACTTTGATTAAATAAATCCACTAGAATCGTTAGTAGTCGCGTGATGGTCTTTTCGCCGCCCATCACTTATTAATTCATCCTACGGATCATCCCTTAAAGATAAGTTAGGAAAACTTCGGTGGGTGTCCTATAGTATGTTTTCAAGCCATACCTACTATTTTTGGAGCAATTAATGACCTTTTACTTCTGAAATAAGGTATATTTGACCGCGACCTGCAACGCGGCCGGTAACGTTGAATAATTTTTCCCCTCTCTTCCGGTTTTTCATACAAATCAGTGTTTTGCGGGAAAAACTTCTTCTTAAATAGATGCACTTTCTCTAATTTGTTTACTGGATTTCTTTCAGCTTTCCCTCAACACTACAGACGGCGGAGAGTAGACCGAGACGCGAACACAAGCATTAAAACACGACTCGCGGGCTGAAAAGTATAAAATTAGATTTGGCAATCGTCTGCATTCTACTGAACTCACATCATTAAACAAGTTTTAAAATCGTTTTTTGCTCTGAAACCCATGGTTTCAAAATAAAAGAATAGGCACAAAGGTATATTATAGCGACAAGTATTATGCAATTATTCTTTACTTATATAACCGCTTTCTCACCAGATCAAGGATTATACTTTTACATATCTGTTGCAGGAAACTTGCCCTAAAACCTTTTAAAATATTAACTTCTGTTGCCATCCACGCAAGACATAAAAAAAGTAACTAAACATAAATTTAAAATGAAACACACTTAGCACAATTAAAACAATTTTAATAATCTGGTGTGTTACTCCCACGACTTTCTCTTACCCTGAAATTTAATACTACAAATACAGGATGGCGATTAAGAAGTAAGATAACGAATACTGTTATGTAAACCGATGTGAAACAATTCAAATTAGGCTTCAGAAGAGTTTTATATGATAGTTATTTCTGTGTGAGGGGTACTACTGCACCTCAATCCCCCATTTCATTAATGCACCTACATTTATATGGAATTTAAATCTGTTATTAAAATTAAATTTTACTTAAAATTATACTGACAGTTTTCACACACAACATTCATTGAAACTTATCAATCTTGATCAAACTTTTCCAGCAACAATCTTATATTAACTTCAAAATATAACTTTTGAATCTCCTAAAATTATTCCTTTTTAAGTTACTCTAAGAGACACAGACAAAGATCAAATGATAAAAAACTTGACTACGGTAATCAGGAAGCCTCAAAACGTGTAAATCCAAAAAACAAGTGATGAATATTTAGCTTAAAACATACATTATTTACCATATCACTATGAAGAATTTATTTCAATTCCCGAACAGCTTTCCTGGAAATGGTAAAATATTATTAGTAAAGCACATCTACTAACAACAAATAACTAGTGTGTTGTGGCCACCACATGGCTTTCTTCTATATTTCCCTATAAAAATTCATCCAGTAAAAATAATTTATTAAAATTATTATTTAAAAAAAATTATCTTCCATGACATTGCATGCAATTTCCATATTAGAGAAGTAGTATAGCACTCAAAATTAAAAAACAAAAGTCTAATTTATTCTTAATATTACATAAAAAAAATAAATAAATAAATAAATAAATAAATATAAAATTGTTCAAAATGAAAAAAACAAATCAAAAATCGATAACTTTATTTTAAATAACCGCAGATCGTTAGTTCAACCATTTGTTTTAAAGGTATTAAAGCGAGCTCTTTTGAAAGATATCCATCATGAAAATTTACGCCCCTCGAAGTTGGATTTCCCCCCCCCCAGGGGGGTAGTCTAGGCTCCTACATACATATTTGTTTTCCCCAATTGACTATCTCTAATACAAAAAATATATATTAATTTCATTTGGTTTAGTGCAGTCTATAGATGTTAAAATCTACTTACCTCCAACTTCCCCCCATAGACGTAATGTATTTGAATAATTTTGAGTGTCCCTGTACACGAACCATTTGCTTCATCTCAATGAAAAGATTAGTGGAGCATCGCATCCCTATATGATACACATTTAGAATTCCGAGTTTGGAATTTTTGCTACTATTTCTTCTTGAGATATGCTGATAACAAACACACAGAGACAGACAGACAGACAGACTGACACACAGACAGAGAGACACAGAGACCATTTGCTAAAAACATGTTTTTCGGATTCAGGGGACCTCAGAACATGTAAATATAACAAAAACTCGCTTTCGAAAATTTGACCCTAAAACAATACTTTTTCTACCGTAAGAGTAAGAGAAAATAAAAAGGAAAACAGTGATTATTTTTTTTTTTTCTTTTTAATTGAAATTAAATTGAAAAACTTTTTTTTTCTTTAAATATTTTCTTTATATACTTTATGCGCTACAGATATTAAATATGTCTTTATATGCTTTATTTCTACAAAAATGTCCCAACTAATAAAATTTTGTCTTATTACAAAAGTTTTCCATTTGTCGTTCGAAATAAAACCTGGTTTTAAAAAATTCAATAAATAAAAAATGAAACTAACGAAGGGCAAAATTTAAATTACACATATAAATAAAATTACTTTTTCATTTCTTAATAGCTGTTTACATCATTTAATTAAATGGGAAAAAAATACGATGACACATTACATTAATTATTAATTTTTTCCCACTACATTTTAAGAAATAAATCGAAATTACTTTTAATCAACATAATGCTTTAAAATTTTATTTAACCAAAACGTATTTTTTTAGTTGCTGACTTAAAAAGAGAGAGAAACAGAAAAAAAAAGATTTCACTCGATTCTAGAATGATGCCTTAGGCACTTTTCATTAATTAAAAAATATTTTTTCATTTTATCTTTTTACTTATATATATTAAATTCGTAAATGCGGAAAATTTTTACTTAAAATTTAATAAACGTTTACAATTTATATATATGTTGTATTTATTTTACCGTGAATCACATTTTCTCTTATTTATTACTTAAATTATTGTTCTATTTATGTATTTGTTTATTTATTTGCTGTAAAAAATAAATTATCTTTTAAACTTCGACCTATTTAATGCTTGACCAAAAAAGAATGAGTATTAAAAGTTTGAAGCCTTTGTTTTTCTGGATGTGTATTCATTCGTTTGCGGTATTTTGGCCACCAAACAGATAGTTCGATTTCATTCTGGTCTTTTTAACACTTTCTTTTTTAACATTTTTCTGAGTTAAAAAGTGATTATAACTTTGGTTGATCCGTCTGTCTGCACTTTAATTCCCTTAGTTATTTATTGATTTTTTTAATGATATTTATCATTTAGTTTTTATAGGATATTTCCTATAGGAAATGGAGTAAGTTCAATCACAGGTTTGTTTGCAGACACACCCGATAGCATTTCAAAATACTATGTTCTGCGAGAGGTAATTTTTTTTTAAATGCTTATGTTTCAATGCCTGTATCTTGCATAAATTATTATTCATATGCACAAGAAAAGAGAAATATTTCTTTTACACAATATGGTACCATCAGCATTTACTGTGCCGCGCAAAAATGTTCAGGTCATTAAGAGCTAAAATTAAAAATGCTGCAATTATATTTCATCCTCAATATACGTTTTTAACTGTTTTGTAACAATATAATTATGGTATGAATTAGTCTATCTGTTTGTCTATCTGTTCGCCAGTCCACTCTTACGTACGTAAAAATGTTCAGAATTTCACCAAATTCATAATGACATGTTCTTTATTTAACCTTTTGAGAGGGGCTCTTACGTAATCTTATGGTGAAGCGTGACAGATGCTAACACAGACCCTTTCAAAAGGTTAAAATAATCAAAATAGCGTGGTCGATTTTTGTACAGAGATACAGCAAAAATGTAAATATATTGCGTTTTATAATAGACCTAAACATTTAACTAACTTTGTACAGCACAAATCATAATAAAATCGAAATTTATTACCCATATTTAAAACAACAATTTTGTATAAAATACGGTATATTTAGCATTAAAATTTACCCGGCTACACTAAAATATTCAAATACATTGAGGTCTACAATAGGAAATTTCTGCAATTACATTTTAGTTTACTTTGGGTATTATGAATCTATAGACAAAAGATCTCATAATTACTTGAAAAATTATGCATACTATACAAAAAACAATATTTAATTAACTTCAAGCTTCTATTTTTGTTGTTTTAGTTGACATAATTAGTAGTTATAATTTTCATTCACTTTTTTTTTTTTTTTTTTTTAAATAGAGAATTGGTCACATTTGTTTAGAAACTTTACGTTTGGTTACAAAATTCTCCAATTTAATGCTATATGATTAGTAGTACTCAAGCTGTTCAAACAATCATATAGAATTCATATAATAGTTTTGTGTGAGTTTATAATATACATCATTCACACATCATACAATTCTTAGTCTGTTCCTTAAATACGGTCATGGAGCTGTACGATTACGGAGCGAATATATCTCGATATGCAGACTAGTAACCGAATTCATCAATTTAAAAAATAATTTTAAATTGTTTTTAAAAACCTTATTTATTTAATTACCTCAATTTAAAAACCACATTTACGTATTTTAAAACGTTAAAAACAATTAAATAAGAAACATGTATTTAAAAATATATAGTAAAATATAAGTTAAAACATATAGAGCACTAACATTTCGTGCTATTTTCTTAGAACCTTATCTGTATGTAGAAAATCTATAAAGCAACGACTTACGACTCTATAAACAAGAAACAAAGCGTTCATAATAGAAATGCCTATTTGAACGGTACAGTGATTGCATCATTCACTGTAGCGGGTTGAATCTTTATTGGACATCTCTCCGAAAAAATGCGTGAATGATAATTATTACCGCCCAGAATAAGAGTTGCAATATTTTAAACCGTTAATGCCCGATTTAATTTTGCAAAATATTATTAACTGATTATTTCACTTACAAATTAATATAGACAACTGACAGTAAAATATATTAACTTAAACAATTCTTCTGATAGTTTAAAATTTAAAGCCTATCCTCATTTATTGACGTTTAGTGTTCTAGCGAGAAAACTTCGAGATCGAAAAACTTTGAGATAACAGATTAATTTCCTGTTATATGTTGACAAAGATCTCGGAAGTAAAGTATATTAATATACATTATTATTCAACTTGATTTAAGTTAGTATACCTGCGCAAAAAGGTAATATATGTGCGACGAATGACAAACCATGAAATAACTATCCAAATTATGAAATAATATTTAATACACTCCTTCTCATATTTATAAGGACACTTTATATTTTGAAATAACTAATGAACAAATAATTGTGAACAAGATTATACTAAGTGCACTTAATATATCTAGTATCCTAAAAACCGAAACTGCTATATATTTTTTTAATATGAAACAAAATTAATAAAAAATAATTCAAAATGTTTTTTCTACACGTTTTTAGATGTTCATAATTACAGGGACAATCAAGATTTTTTCGTTTTATATAACTTACTAGCGGATAAATTACAGTTGACATGCGAATTCATTAACTACTGGGCTAGATAAATTCATATATTATAAGCTTTCAATTTTTCTTGGACGGACATTACTGATAATTCCTCGAAAAAAAGAACGTTCATGTAGTGAAATATGATAAATGCGTTTTTTAAGTGGAGGAATAATTTCAATCTGCCGAATTTCTAATGAAATTCGAAGATCTAAAATTGCTGAAGGAAATATGATGAAACGTTGAACTGCTGGTTCGATAGGAGAGAGATCTGATGCAAAATTATAGTTGTTTTACGGAGATAGAAGACTCATAATTCCTCTTACTGTTCTACTCTTAACGACTACTGCTGAATTTGCTCGTAATTTTTAACGAAAGATTGGGGTCCACATTTATGCATGTTTAAAATAATTAATAATACGTTAAAAAGAATAAAAAAACCTGGAATAATCAATAAGCATTTAAGGGGGGAAAGAAAGTCTGTGTTAAAGTTGAATAAAAGCAATATTAAATGTTAAATGTTGCATTTTCGGATGAAAAACATTTTATTCTTGATTAATCAAATGGTTTTAATACTTACTGGCACGATCTGAAGATAGCGAAAGACAGATAAGATTTTTTAAAGGCAGATAGGAATCGGGCATTTTAAAGGTGGATCTATGGTGCTCTGGGGGAGCTGTTTCTACTGAAAGCAAAATGAATTTAGTAATTTTTTCTGTTATTATGAACATCAAGAGAATATTCGCAAATTTTATACTTAGAATTCTCAGATTTTTGTTAGATTTTGGGGGGTAATAATAATTTTTTCAACAAGACTTACATTTTTCCTTTAATTCTAGAGCAATATGAAATAGTTTGAACGAAGAAACTTCTATATTTTTGCCTTTTCTGTTGTCTAAAAGTTGAAAAAAACCTTAACTTATCATATTGGAAAAGTGCATACAAGTAGAAAGAAATTCTAAATAGTTTAAATGTATTCAGAATATAATCTATGCTGTATGAAATGGTATTGAAATTGAATATTAAAGAATATATATATATATATATATACCAGGGAGAATAAGTGACTGTTTCACGCTAAAAAGAGTCCCAAAAAATATTAATTCAAAGAATAATTGAAAATAAATACTAAGGTTCGAGCTGTCCTTATAATTGTGAACACCTGAAAATTCCTTTTTGTGACCGTATTTAATGTTTTTTTAGATATAAAAACGATAAAACTTTTTAAAATTGTCTATTAATGAAATTCAAATTAATATATATATTTTTTAAATAATAGTGTTCAGTGTTTAGTTAATATAGAAAAATGGGTGCCCTTATAATTATGAGAAGGAGTGTAGTAGGCATATAAAACTTCTAGGGACCATTTCGAGTGATGCTATAAACTGTCACTAAAAAGCAGAAACCATTCCAAGAAACCGCAAAAAATATATGTTCCATTTTAATAGCTGTCCTCAAATGAGGACACTGGGCAGTAACGGGTTTTAATGTCAGCTGTATGATCAGTTTTATCTGTATAATGAGTTTCAACTGCATGATTGTCCAATTCGAGCGAATATCACCTATTTTCTATGTATTTTTAAATAAGTATATTTCTTTTACAATTGTTTTAAAGGTTAAAAAAATAATGTCTACACAAAATAATTTTCATAATAGACTTAATGAGATAAAATGATAAATTGTATTTTTTTTTTTTTTTTTAACTTAAGGATAATTATTTTTCGTCTACAAGGATTTAACGAAGAAATTTTTTAAAAGAACGTTCAAGTTCTATTTACAGGGTGATTATAATTATAATTGTGATTTGAACACGCTCTAATTTAAAAATTACGGATTAGAATGACTTGATATTTTATCAGAACAATTATCAGGCAATGGAATTTTACTTGGCGACAAATAAATAAATAAATAAATAAATAAATAAATAAAAATAAATAAATAAAAAATAAATAAATAAATAAATAAAAAATATATAAATAAATAAATAAATAAATAAAATAAAATAAAATAAAATAAAATAAATAAATAAATAAAGTTCCAAAATATGCCAATAATCATCCATAAGGTGTTTCATGACGCTCCATGTTTTCTTGTGTCACTAACACTGTTTCCGGGGCCGCGGTAGCCCAGTTGGTAGAGCGCCGGCCTCGTAATTGGAAGATTGCGGGTTCGGTACTCGAGCCGGCCAAAGACCGTCGTGTACACTAATGGTGTCTGGTGCACGTAAAATCTGTCGTGGCCGCAATGTCCTCCATGTTCTCATCAAAATTATACCTCTGGGGTCACCGAAGCGGGAGAGCCATTCCTTCCGTGGAGGATCAAAATTGTGATGGCATGTCTCCGGACCACCTCTAGGGGTGAGTCCCAGACCGTCGCCAATTGCCCATCTGCGCAGCATTAGTGCGACGTAAAACCCAACCAACCAACCAACCAACACTGTTTCCGTAGCAAATACGTATCCTTGTCTTTTTGTTAAAAAGTTTCCAAACCCCCCTGGAGTCTATTGTTTCCTTTAGACGAACAACATTCCAGTTATGCATCCATTTACGCCATTCCACTAACATTACCCTGACAGCGTCAACTCTAGTAACTTTTTGGAACATTTTTTTTTCCTTCGACAAAGAAAACTCCATTGCGCTTTCTGGTAAGTAACAAGTCATTCTGACCGGTAGTTTAATGTTATAGTGTTTTGAAATTGCAAATTTATATATAATCCCCTGTACGTTATTCAGTTGTCTGTTCGAAGTAACATTTTAATTTCACATACAGATTTCTTACATAGTGCGCATTTTGAAGTATTAATTACATTACCAGTGAGTTTTCTGATATTTTTAGCATTAAAGCGCAAATTCTTCATCTATCAAAGAGTGTCAGAACTAACTTTTTTTCGCGAAATTTTTTTTTCTCCCTATCTTATCATTACCTCTACCAAATTTGTTGGCTTTGCAGCTAATAGATCAGAGGTGTTTCACCTAATATATATATATATATATATATATATATATATATACCCTACGTGAATATATATACATCTTCTATTTTTAAACGAATATTTTTTCCTATCTTGTTAATAGTTTTTACATCATTTTTGTAGACTATCTTCCTCATGGGTCGAATTAACGATATAAGTTGCATCTGTTTGAAAGTAATCCCATTATGTGTCCATACTTGCCAACCATCTCATTAATAACCGTACAATTGTTAACGCCCCCTGAAAAAACGCCCCTTTTCTCACACCACTATATTTTTAGACTTATTCTCTCCAAATGTTGTTACGATTAAATAAGACTAAAATTACTCTAAAAAATTATTGGTGTGAAAAAAAAGGCAGGTACTAAAAATTGTACGGTTCATAATGAGATGGTTGGCAAGTATGTGTGTCATATTATTCTATAACACGAATAGTGGTTCTTGAATAAAAGTCTTCTTACAATTCAGTTGCAGTACGCAGTTTTATTAATAGCTTGCACTGTATATATAATACATGCATAACCTAATTAAGATTAATATAAAAAGAAAAAGAAATCAGAAGGATCGTTCTGACAATTAATTCATACCTATTAAGTGAATTAATTTGTTCAAAAAAGTTAAGAACATTAATAGTGTATAATGTAAAAGACTAGCATAAATATGCATTATAAATTTATAAAATTATGCCTGTAAAAATCTTTAACTATTTGTTTCGTTGATAATGATTATTACTGAAAGAAAAAACATGCAACCAAGTGCAAAGTAATATGTTTTTTCGTATAAATTGAAACGTTCTTACCTCAATTGCTAGAAATACCAGATATTTTATTAAACTGTCATTATTTAGAGTAACCACTTGTCTATGCATGAAGATGAAATTTTTGTAAAATGATATAATAGCAAGAGAGTATAAAAACAATTCAAATATTTATAACCACTATTACGATACATATTCTTAGAAAAAAATTCAAAACTTATCGTAAGCAGAAAAACTATATTATTCGATTATAATTTAAAGAGTTTTAAAATAACCGCTTGGATTAATTTTTAACAAGAGTATATATATATATATATATATATATATATATATATATATATATAAAGGCATTTCAAAATTTATTTTCATATAAAACCTCTTTTGGTCGTAAGTATAATATTTCATAATATAAAAATTAAAAAACCTGGAGTGACTCCACTCGACTATCCGAACATTGGGTAAGTTTTGTAGATAAAGTAAAGATAGAGGAGTTGTTAAACAAACAAAAGAGATAAAACCATAATAGAATGTTTGAGTATTTCTCTCCATTTATTACACGATGTTTTATTTAACGCTACTGAACTTTGAGCCCATAGATCATAATGATAAAAGATTTTTCATTCTGTCCCTGTAAAAACTTATAAATGCTAGATTCACCAAAATGCTTATATTTAGTGCAACAGTGATTTATAATATTTATATAAATTTTTAGCACAATTGAATAAGGCGTTTAGATGCTATCGCACTTATAAAAAATTGCTCCCGTAGGCCATAATGATAAAGAATTTTTCTTTGTGTCCCTGTAAAAAAACTCAAAGTGCTAAATTCACCAAAATCTATACTGTTGTTGCATCTGTGACCTTTAACATGTATACAATTTTTTTTGGTCAGATTAATAAGGCGTTTAGACGCTATCACACTTTTAAATATTTGGACCCATAAGCCATAATGATAAAGAATTTTTTTTGTGTCCCTGTAAAAAAACTGTAAGTGCTAAATTCACCAAAATCTATACGATGCATGAAACTGTGACCTATAACATGAGTACATTTTTTTTTTGCCCAGAGTAATAAAGCGTTTAGACGCTATCGCACTTTTAAAAATTTGGCCTCGTAGGCCACAATGATAAAGAATTTTTCCTGACGTCTCTGTAAAAAAACTTAAGTGCTAGATTCACCAAAATCTATAGGGTTCGTACTATGGTGACTTACAATATACGTACCAACTTTCAGCTTATTCGAACAAAGCGTTTAGACACTATCGTGTTTACTCACAGACATACAACGCACACATACAACACACACATACATACACACATACATGCATACATCATTGTAAAAATAGTGGAAACGGACTCATGGGACCTCGAAACGTATAGAAACGTCAAAATCTCAAATTCGGATTTTTGACATGATTACAATACTTTCCTTACTATAGTGTTCGGAAAGTAAAAAATATATATATATCTACATATGTATATATATATATATATATAATCATAAAAATATAGTAAGCAAAATAATATATATATATATATATATATATATATATATATATATATATATATATATATATATATATATATATATATATATATATATATATGTATATAAATACATGAAATAGAAAAATAATTATATATATATATATATACATATATATGTATATAAATACATGAAATAGAAAAATAATTATATATATATATATATATATTATTTCTATAGTAAATCATGCGAATCTAAATATCATTCAAGAAAATAAACCGAGAAACCTCAAAAACGCCACAAAATATGTTTAAAAAAGTATTTTTTATCGAACTGTTAATTATTGTTCTTATCTTTTAATAAGCCTTTATAAATTTAGTCTTTAAAGTCGTGTCCTTATTTCTTAAAATTCTCAAAAATATATTTTGTTCTCATCATTGAAAAATAATGTTTTTTGTATTAATATTTGAAAATCCTTTAAAAAAAATATTTTTAAAAATATCGAAATTATTTGGAAAGAGAAATGTTAGACGATGGTTTATTATTAAAAGAGGCAAACTCAAATGAAAATAATGAAAAATCATTGAAAAATAATGTTTTTTGTATTAATATTTGAAAATCCTTTAAAAAAAAAATATTTTTAAAAATATTGAAATTATTTGGAAAGAGAAATGTTAGACGATGGTTTATTATTAAAAGAGGCAAACTCAAATGAAAAACTAAAACCTCTATTTTATTATATTTATGTTTTAATCATTATTATTATTACGAGAAGAACAAATAAAAAATCCTTTATTAGTAGCTTTAACATAAGAGGATTTTTCTAATTTACTTAATATCTACAATTTATAAACTTTAAAAATGAATTATGTTAGTTAAACGATATCATATAGTCTATAAAATTCCTTCATTAAAGCGATTTTTTTTTAAATAGATTTTAACGTACATATTAGATTATATTCAGTTGAAATAAAACATCATTTTGGAAGGCAGTGACGTTTTATTCAACCACGTGGTCGAAACCATGCTGAGATTGTAAACATGTGTTGTCCATGGAATGTTCGTTTAATAAAAGACAATGTTACCAATCGAGTTTAGATTAGTTGGTGCTGTTTTTGGAGGAAGTGTGAAACGTTCTAGAAGAAAGTGTTGAAAGTTGTGAAGTTTTAGAGTTTACTTGAATCAGTTATCAGTCATTATCTTCAGTTTACATGTTTTAAGCTGAACGAAGAGAAGTATATCTCCAGTTAATCTATTTAACAGAAACATCTGAAAATATTCAGGTGTACGTTTTGGAGTATAGTGGAATATACTTCTTTTTTGAGAGACACTAAAGGGAACACGACACCAACACTAAGTGAATTCTACTTTACTGACCATCAAATTTAGGTACAGAGTTAATTTAATTAGTTTAAATGCATTCTAACATTAAAAGGCATTAAAGAGTTAACTTTAAGAGGTATTCTAACTCATAATTAAGTAAAATTAAGGTAAAGTTTTGTTGAGAAATCCCCCTTCTTTTACTTTTAAGTTCTTATAAAAAAGACTTGGAGTTTAGGAAATGTATTATCATTGATTATTAGACCACTTTCACGAAGTCACAATGAGATAAAATAGCGAGGCTGTGAAGATACTCCTTCACATATATTTTGGGTAGAAATATATGTGAAGGAGTATCTTCACACGTATATTGGTTTTATTTACAATTTCAAATACATTTAACAATTAAATAATATATTTTCTATAAATAAAATTTCTGTTAAAATACTGTATGAAATTTCTGTTCTTTCAATAATTCTAATTTCTCAAGCTAAATCGTTATATATATGTATAATAAAAAATAAAAAAAAAAAAATTATCATTGCTTAACCATTGCTTATCCATAAATTACAATCCACTTTTTCAAATTGCGCAAGTTTATTTTACGACAGCTAAAGTGAGTAATGAATGTCCGTTGTAACATAATTAAAGGGGGAGTTATACTTCTGAATGGCCGGATGTCGTAATAATTCATAGTCTTTCCGTCACCCAAGTGGCAGACGATTTTGTGGCGAGAAAATTGGCATAAGTGGCTGGCGTAAATTTTATAACGGACTCTCTAAATTCAAAATATTTATACTATTTTATTCGAGAGACAAAGGAATGTATTTGGTTATGAAATTGGCGAAATATTTGCAACTCTTGGCGTATTCCACACAATCTGCTTGTGACTGTCGTTGAGCGAACTATACACTTCACTCTTAACTACTGTTGTAGTTGTAGGATATTCGGAGCTATCGCTGTCACCCGATTTACCTAAATAAAACCCTCTGAATGTCTATAAGACTTTTTGAAGATATTTATGTCAATTTAAGAAAAAGAAAAAAAAAGTTTTTTTTTTTTTTTTTTTTTTTTTTTTTTTTTTTAATGATTTAACAGCTCTTTAGATAAAACTGATTAGTTACTGATTAGTTTGTAGTGCAGTTTATTCTTTATCACGGCATTTGTTATTATATTACCTGGAGTTTATTTGCGGACAATATATATTATAACGAAAGATTTCTCTTTCTCAAACATTAATTAGTACAAGAAAACATCGTTATAGAGGCTTATATAAATGAGTCGTTACATGATCTACAGTGTCTTAAATATGTAATAAAAAGGCTTTACGTATATTATTTTGTGGTGTAATAGACCCTTTACTTTCGAAAAATGAAACGCAATTGCTAAATAACAAAACATCTAGAAAATAAGTTTATTTAACGTGAAAGTTTCGTTAAAAGTGAATGCTACTGTTTAACAAAACAATATATGCCGGTATATATTAGTATATTTATCATTTTAAAATAAACGAAACATCAAATACGTGTTGAGTTTACATTTCACCTCTTGGTAGAAGGAATGTGAAGAGTGAAATACGACCATAAATAGCTAGTCTTAACATTTATACTCGTAATAACACATAAAAAATAGCTTCGTTAAATATAGAAACAGATAAAAAAGGAAGACTAAAATTAAAAAATATACTTACACAACCTTCTTATGAAAATACGTCTTATCGCTATTTAAAATTCAAAATAAATATATAAACAAATAAATAAAGAAATAAAAATCTCCAATACTGTCACATGTCATGTACGATTAAGTATTTTTAATTCCAGTTGACTTAGATTAAAATAACTTAGAATATAAAAATAAACACTTTTAAATTGTCTTCTTTCGTCTTCTTCTTCCGTGTGTTTTAAACAGAGCGAGCTACTCTAAGCTTATCATGCACACACATAGCAAATACAAAATCACCTTTAAGCTACATCATATTATTTAAATTTAAATCACGATGATATTATTACTTTTAATGCATAATTTTTAAGTATAAACGTTAAAATTCACTAGCATACGTTAATCTTTAGAGACAGTTTTCAGCCAAAACTTTCTGTTTCGAATAAATCATCCAAAAAAATATTCAGAAAGTTTATGTAATGTAGTCAAAGATGTTGTTTAGCTGATTATTCGACTAGTATGAAACAGATATGCATTTCTTAAGTTATTTAATGAATCGGAACAAATAACTTCCCACACAAAATCCCACGTAAAATCCCACACAAATATCTGGATTTTAAAAAAAGATATTTCATTCAAACAAATAATCTACATTGTTGAATAGTTGCACACATCTGGGGTCAATTTTAGATTTATTTATTTTTAAATTCTCGATAATAAATTAGTATATTTTTCATATGGAATCTATTTAAAAAGAAATTAACTTTATTTTAAATTATGTACTTGTTTGTTGAAATAATTTGCATTTCTGTTCTTTAAAAGAAAAGATCGATTTTAATATAGATTAATTATATAAACCTTCTTAAATACATCTTTCATAAATAAAAATTTCATTTAATTTAAAATCGTAAATGTAAACCATAAATTAAAAATTTCATTTTTTTTAAATATAAACTTAAAATTCATACATTAAATAAATCTAATAAAAGTTGTTCTCAATTATTTTAAGAAGAGTTCATATGGGATTGCAGAATTTTTCTGATGCAACAGTTTTTTTTTTTTTTTTTTTTTTTTTTTTTTTTTTTTTTTTAAATTGCGCAGTGTAGATGTAATTACAGTAGGCTCCCGATTATCGGCGGTCGGATTATCCGCTTTGCGGATTATCCGCGGTCCTCAAAGGCCTGAATTTAAAAGGGAATTTAAAATTACAGAACAAACTTATTACAAAGAAGATATGACCTTCAAGGCTTTTGGAGATATTACATGATTCTTGACAGCATTTATGGCATACACACTGCTTGGGAGGCAGTTAAGCAGTAAGGTCTTGGAGAAAAATTTTAACAAATGATACGTTGGTAGAATTTATAGAGGAGGAAGAAATTTCTGCTCATGATATGGCAAATTTAGCTAAATCTGTTACTGGAGGAGAAAAAGTCAATGAAGGAAACATTGAAGAGTGGATTAATTGTGACGCCAATGATCCAGGTATTGAACACCTTACAGATGAACAAATTGTGGGCCAAGCATTAGACCCATTTTTCAGAAGATAGTGAAGAAGAAGAGGAAGAACGAGATAAAACTCAGCAGAGGATGAGCCACGACGCAGCCCTAGCACATGCAGATGGACTTATAAAATATTTCGAGGAACAGGACGATGTAACACTTTGTGACAAATTGCTGATAAAGAAACTGCAATCGCAAATTAAGAACAAGTGTTTTAGTACTTAAAAAAAAAAAAAAAAAAAAAAAAAAATGCTTGACCGTTTTTTTGTTAAAAAATAGAGCAAAATGTAAGTAGAAACTTTTATTAGTATGTTAAATTGTATATATGTAGGCCATGCTTAACTGTTAATTAAATAGTATTGCTCAAAAGGCTTTATGTGTTGATTTATATTCCCTTTTTGATCATTTTGCGGATTATCCGCTGATTCGATTATCCGCAATTGTCTATTCCCCGTTCACCGCGGATAATCGGGAGTGTTCTGTATTTCGTTTAATGTTTCGCAATTTCATAAATCACCCCATCCATTTAGTTAAATAAATCGCCAAGCACTGGGTTAATGCTATTTAAAACCGTCTCTCAAAATTTAAAAGTTTCCATTAGATTAATAGCAAGAACGAAGAATTACGTTTGGCGAACGTTTCGCTTGGCTACCATTTTTGGTTGCTAAAGTCGTGCACGCCTCTCTAGTGCCCCACACATTCACCCTTAAATGTAGACTTAGGAATACACATAAAAAATACCTCTCACATCTCCCTTGTGATCATATTCCCGAAGTAAATCTTTCTACATACATATATATATATATATATATATATATATATATTTAACACAGTAAATATATTAACTTGTAGCTTATGTAATCAACTATATTTTGGAAATATAATAAATTGTGATGTAAGCTTCTCAATTATATGTCTTTCATTCTACCTTGGACTGCGATTGTATTTATTAGAATCCGGAAGTACCCACTAGATCTCAGGCCAACTTTATATCAACAAACAACAATAGTATATGATTATATATCTGTGTTGTGTTTTCATATTACTAGAGATAATCTATACCGCCCAGACGGTGTAGTGGTTAGCGTCCCAGACACCTACTGGGCCTGGGTTCGAATCCCGGAGAAGGCATGGATGCATTGTCCGTGTTACGGGTAGCGATGACCGTCCATTGTGTGCCCCTTCACAAATGGTCATCAGTTCGGCGACCCCCCGTCCAATGCCGTAAAGTTGCAAGTGCCGAGTCATTAAAAAAAAAAAAAAAAAAGTGATTATCTATAAGTTCATCAGATAGTCTTCATTCAATCTATAAAATTGACAGCGTTATTTATTTAATAGTCCTTGCCACCTTATGGCAGTATTCACCATTAACTTCAAATCCGGGTTCAACGCAAAAACTTGAAAAGCGTCTCAAGGCAGAGTTCAGCTTTTCAGCAAAATTTGCCATGCTGTTTCTGCCATCTAGTGTCGAGGATTACATATATTCTTTGATTGGTTATTTTCACCAAAAAATTCTGAAAATAACTATACAGCTAGATGGCTAAAACAATGCGTCAAAATTTAATGAAAATTTGCACCCCCCCCTTTATATGTTTTTTCAAATTTTCGTGTTCAACCGTAAGTTGAAGTTATTGGTGAATAACAGCCTTAATATTGTTACTGCACTGATATAAAAAAAATTATAATAGATGGAAGAATAGATAGATAAATGACGGAAAAAAGGATCTTGATTTATCGAAATCGGAATTCCGATCCATGAGTGTGATTTTGTGTTGTCGATGTTATTTTTTGAAACATAATTAATTTTAAAACCATCTTCAACCTCTGTAGGATGCTTAAATTCGAAAATATTTCCATTTTTGGTATTTTTCTGCATTTTCCCCGTTATTTATATTGGCAAAATAAATTCGCGGGTGTGTTAATAAACAAGAAATAAGTCTGGTAAAGAAAGTCTGCGTCAATTTGTGTGGGAAAATTTTAAGGAAACTCTTGTGATGACCAAAACATGCAGGTTAAATTTGTACTGTAATTGTTTTAGATAATTTCTTGGATTTCACGAATTATATTTCAGAAGAACGGAGTGACCGGTTCAAATTTAAAACTAGCCATTTTGTATTAAGTGGCAACTTTCTACAGTCTGAAATATACTAAGTCCAAACATATATTCAGCTGAAATATTTTTAATTAAATCTCTAAAATTTTAACAAAACAACAGTACGTTAAATTAAACTAAACTAGATATTTAATACTAAAATATATTTTAAATTCCTTTACTAAAAATTTACATAATTGTATAAAAATTCATACCGGCTGTAAATATTTGAAAAGACCCCGTTAAAGCATATAGAATTGTTTAAAAAAAAAAAAAAAAAAAAAAAAAAAAGATTTGATACATAAAGAAAATTCCATTCTTATTTCTGTATCTGATTTATATTCAGGGACATTTAGTACACATTTTTTATTACTACAGTACTTTTTTGGAAACATTTTCTGGAAAAAGCATCATTTCAAAAACTTAGAAAAGGTAATAAGGTAATCCAATAAAACTGAAATACTGCTTATATGTTTTATCTCATACGGTAAGAGAATTTGATTGTTACATTGGGGCTATTTGGTTAGAAGAGAATTTTTATTCTTCGAATTGAATATCTCGAAGCAGAAGGTAATAACATAATTCAAGATCATGGTAAGAATGGTGTTTCAAAACTTCTTAGATAATAAGATATCTTCACCTTCTAAATTATCTTTAGTAACCAGTTTATTAAATAAATACAAAACTGGTTCAATACCTGCACAGCGTCATAATGTGTCATCTTACCAAATGCTTCACGTTATTAAAAGATTTACTGTTAATCGTGTTATGCGTTGAATCTAAAGGAAATGGTTTGAAAAGAATACTAATATGAAAAAAAATGAAATTATAAAGCAAATTTTTTTTTAAATATTCAATAAAAATATGTTACTTAAATGGAATTATAACGCATTATTTTTAAAATACAATATCACTTTCCAAAAATATGAAGCTTAAGTAAAGTATTGTAATATTTTACTTTTTAATTACTATGCTTTTAATATTTATTACTATTTTATACTTTTAATATTTATTATTTTACAAATATACTTTTAACATTTATTTTAGATTGAATTACTCAGTGATTGGGAATTGTTTAAATATCTCATAATTACTATACTTTTGAAAAATCTAGTAAAAATACTCCAGATTTTTAGATGTACTTTGTTTAAAGTAATTATTATTATTATTAATTTTATAAATATTGCGGTGAATGAAGAGATTGCGGGTTTGATTGCCGAACCGTTTTAAGATCAACGTGTGCAATAATGGAGGCTAGATCTCATCTAATTCGTTCTTGATGCAATGTTCTTCATGTTCTTGAAAAATAAATAAATATATATATATATATATATATATATATATATATATATATAAGGATTGCCGAAGATGGCATGTATCGAAATTAGTATCAATCTATAGGGTGAATTACATACCATGACCAATCGGTTAATGAGTAGTTATAGTGCGACATTAAGTTCCTTCAACATGTAATATGTAATTGGTATGTCATAACGTATTTCATAATTAATTGCTGAGTATACTGTACTGAAATGTGTATTATATTTTAAATGAATACACGTTGCTATTTGTATATATTAATTTCAATTTTCAAAATACTATTCTGTTTTATAACTATTTTAATACAAACATTCGTATTTCAAAATTATTTTCCTTTACAAAATTTTATGTTATTTTTAAGATTAAGCAATATATGTTATATATTATGTAATATATGTAATATATTATGTTATTTTTAAAATTAAGCACCTATAAATAATAAATATATTTATTCATTTATTTTTATTTATTTATTTTTTTTTTTTTTTAATACCGTCGATTGAAAAAAAAAAAAAATGTAAATTTTATATATCTTCAAACCACTGCTAATATTTAATGAAGTTTACAGTTTTTAAATAATGTTTATTATAAATAACTTTTGTAAAAATATTAACATTAATACCAATTTAATTACAAAAAATCTTTTTGGCATTTATTATGAAAATACCGATATCTAACTAGTGATCATGAAGGTATGATGAATTATATAAATTCTTTGAAACAAACAAACTTTTACAATTGTTCTAAGGATTTATTCGACTTTTAAACTTTATTTTAGACAAATAAGGAAATAGTACATGAAAACATTTGGTAAAACGATCCTTTTATTTGAAAAGAAAAAAAGATAACATTTGAACTTTTTTTGCTTTAAATCGTACAAAACATTTAACGGGGGAATAGATTAGCTAGAAGAGTTAAAATTTAGGTCATCGATAAAAACATTGTTTTTTTTTTTTTTTTCAGACAATTAATCTTTGTAATTTTTATCTAAAATCTTCCATTAATCCTACTATTGAGAAAAAGATTATATTATTCAAAATACCACTTTTTAAAAAGTATAATTTTTTTAAAAGAACTTGTAAAATACATTTTATATTTCATACAAAACGTTTTTTTCAGTATTTATATATGACATATTAATAATTATAAACAAATATCATAAATGTTTATGCTCTTTTCAATTCTGCAACGACACAAATTTACGAAATGCTTTTAATTACTTTTGAACTAACAGCTATTTAATAATTTTAATATAAGATTTTTTTTTCACATTAAAGATATATCATGCTTTCACAGTTTAATTCCAAAATAAATATGAGATGACTACCTTTTAAATAAATGTGATTTCTTGCTTTCAAATATTAGAAATATGATCAAATTCCATACAGTATATAAATGTAAAGTTTTTCAAACAATACGATTTATAATTTTGAAAAATTAGAGAGAGGAAAAATATTCAGCGGAGATTTGTTAATAATTACGATGTTAACATCAACCATTCAAATATCCGGAATTTTCATTGTTATCGCATATACCCATATTTAAATGTGGGTACTTTTGCTTTATGAACCAAGTCTCCTTTAACTAGAATAACCATATCAATTATGACAAAGGAACTAGGTTTATATTTTAGTCTAGTTACTGTTACCTTTCATTAAATTGATTAAGCTTTCTTATCGACATTTTGGAATTACTTAATCCCACAGAAACTTGAAATTACTTAACTGAGCTAACCATAATAATTATGACAAAGGAGCTAGGTTCAAATTTTAGTCTAGCGACTGTTAGTTTTCATCAAAATGACTCAGCTTTCCCATAAGCGTTTTGAAATATATCCATTAGAAGTTACTTCCCTCAGTATGTTTTGCAAGATAGAATATTTTAAAACTTTATGCATGAAAAACTACGTCTGAATTTGTAAAACGTATATAAAATGTCCAACCGTCAATTTAAGCAAACAGTGTTGATCATATATCATTCACTTTAGTACAGTTGATAGAAAATAAATACGTTAAGAACAAGAACTTACAAGGTTGGGTTACCAACTGTTCAAAAGGTATTTTAACATGTTATGTATCATTTTAAAGGTCTAACTGAGCTGATAACGCAAATACCATCTTATCGGCAAATGCATCCCCTAGTGTGAGTTTTTTCAACAGAAGTTTTTTTTTTTTTTTTTTTTTTTTTTTTTTTTAATTACACACTTTTCAGTAATGTACTTTTCAAAGTTTTTGCCACTTGGAGATTTGTAATAGATTCGCATTTTAAATACGACTGTATATAACTATTTGATAATTATTTTGTGGCAAAATTAATTTTTTTAATACTGAACTATATGAAAAATATTAAAAAGAAGCATTTGTAATTTTTATAGTAATCAAATGAAACTACTATTTTATATTACTTCATTATAAATTTTATATTGTATGTAGCAGTCTAATTATTAATTAAAAAAATGAGGATTTTTTTTTTTTTTTTTACTGACTTTTTTTTCCTGTGTCTATTGTGATGCATTAAATTTCTTTTAATAATTTTCGTTCAATTACTAATAGATAAAAATTACAAGTGCTTCTTCTAATTTTATTGCTTTTTTTCTTTTTAATATTTTTCATATAGTTTAGTTTTTAAAAATTTAATTTTGCCACAAAATAGTTATCAAACAGTAAAATACATTACTAATAATATAAGCAGTCATATTTAACATATAAATCTATTACAAAGCTAATTATAATGATAGAAAAATCTTCAAAGTATATTACTGCAGATTCTATAATTTACAAACTTTAATTGAGAAAAACTAACACTAGGGGGTGCATTTGCCAATAACATGGATATTTGCATTATCAGCGCAGTTAGACCTTTAAAAGGATACATAACATGCATAAATACCTTTTGAACAGTTGGTGACCCTCTCTTGTACATTTTTCTTTCTTTTTAAAATGCATTCGCCTTTTATATTAGATATGTATAGAAATCTTTGTTAACTTGGATGGTATGGCGACATTTTTTGGGAATGTAATTTTAATGAACAATAATTAATGTAAAAAATAAATAAATTGCGAAATGTAACGCTAATTTCCTCTGTGTTGACAAAACGCTAGAAAAAAATGCGCCGCGATAAAATTTTAAAATGTTAGATATCTCGTAAAATAAGAGCATTTGTATGAAAAATGTTTTAAAATAAATGCTTTAATTTATATGAAAATTGCTTATACTTTTGCTGTTATTGTTGTATTTCCTTTAGTTATATGGCGGCACATAAATTTAATTTAGTAAATATTCAAATTAAACAACCGCATTTTATTTATTTCGTTACCGTACTTTCTAATGATAAGCTCGTGTTAGAGTAGTTCCATAACTTCATTAAAATTACAGACCTTATAATGGATTCTAAAATGAAATATTTCGGCTAAACATTAAATTAAGACCTTCAAATAATCAATTGTTTTTTTTTTTTTTTCAAGCTTTCTATTGCGTTTTTTTTTTTTTTTTTTTTTTTTTTACCATTAAAAGCAATGAAATGGACGTTTAAATTAAGATTCTAACCCAACAATCATGGAACATATGTTTAAACAGTCCGGATATTATGTTGGATTCCGGACTTCCGGTCAAAACCTCAACGTGGAAGTATACAATTTCGAATTCAGTGAGAATCAACTATAAAGAAAAAGAAAAAAAAATATGTTCGCTGAGAACTGATAGCGAAAGTAAATAAAGCAACGTGATTCTTGGCGATACTGTTAAATGACTGGCGTTCGATTGAAGACAAACGGCGTCTCTCTGACAAACTAACGATTTCTTTTGTTTATTTCGTAGCGGTGTTTTTCCTTTTTTGGGTATTTAATGAGAATTATGGAAAATGAAAGCATGGGATAAAGTCCTCGGAAGGAAAGTTAAATGCAATGAACCCAGAGAATAGTTTTTTCCTGCTGTCACAAGCAATACTCGCTTACAACGCAGGGAAAGCTAACCTTCGGTCAATATCGCCCATTCAGCGAGTAAACGTAAATGTGGCAAACTCTGGTGATGAAGCAGCAAACCTTTATGTTTACTTTCGCTATCAGTTTGTGAGGTCGAGACTATAGACCGTCACCAAAAGTTGGGACGGTTAGATTACTTCGTCGCCAGGGACTCGGCGAAAGTCTTGGTCGAGTTAGTTTTATGTCGGCATAGTGCAGCTGTGAAATAATTAGGATCTGAATGTTTGATGAATGGGAAGTGATTGTAAGTTTTAACTGAAATGAAGGGAAAGGATGTTTGTTAGGATGTAATATAAAAGGAAGGATAGTGAATTGCTAAAAAAAGGAAATGGAATGGAATGGTAATGAATTAGTAGCTGCTTAGTGTGAATTGGAGTTGGTGGTGATAGCGAGTTGCACCGGATTAGGGTGTGTGCGACGTGATGGTAGAAAGGTGTAGTATTGTGGAGTAAATTAATAAAAGAGTTTTGTCGTGTTTCGGGAATCCGCTCGACACTCTGAAGTGAGAATATTTAGTAGTCGTAAAGAGCAGTCGTCAAAAGATCAGCATTGGTGAGGTCAGTTATATTTTAATTTATGTCTTGTTAAAATTATTTCTTGCAGGCACTTATTTAATCAGAGTTAGCTCAACGCCCTCCTTACTATAGAATGTTAAATAAACTGTGTTATTTATTGGTTAACTTTGTCTCGAGCTCTTCTTATTTCTAGCTAATTAAGCAATTAAGTATTCAAGTTTATATTTAAGATCTAGTAAGATCTAAGATCTAGGATTTAAGATCTAAAATAGAAAATCATGGCCCACTCTGATTCTCTACAGTGGCACCCAAACCAGCTCAACCCCCCCCCTCCCCCCGCTCGAGTATATTTTACCGGCAAAAATAATGTGCTTAACTTTTTTGAGGAACTTGAAGAATATTTTGACGTATGTCACATTGATATCTCTGATCGATTTAACTGTTTAAAATACTCTTTAAAAAGAGAACCTAAAAGGTTGTTTGACCTCATCGCCTCTCATTCTTTTGGTCCAAATCCCACCTATGAAGAGTTAAAAATCAAAATTATAAGCACATTTTCCTCGAGTGCTGATAGAGCGAAATTAATGCAGGAACTGTATACAACGAAAATGTCCGTATTCGATAAGCCGACAACCTTGATTTAATTAAGCAACTTAACTTACAGTTATTATTTTTTGAAGTGTTGGACATTATAAACCCGCTGTTTACAGTCCAAATTCAAGATTTTCTACATTTAAAACCAGCCGCATCTATTGATAGTCTTTTTGAAACTTTGGATAAATATCAAGCACGTCACGCTATTAAACCGGCGGAAAAGTCTAATTGCCGGCAAGAATCCGTCAATGTTCAAAATGAACAGCGATAAAATTTTGCCCCCCCCCCTCAAAATGTTAATTTCATCCGACCGCAACAAGCTAACTTTTTGCAGCCGAGAAACAGTCATTTAAATCAACCTGAAAACGTTGAACAGGATCCAACGAACTCTCACAATACCGAAGCTTAATCTATGTGTTTAAATTCTCTTTCTATTTCTTTAGTCAACTTGCCACATTTAAATTCTTCTCAATGCGTTTCCAATTTAAACTCTCCGTTACCTTCAAATTTAGAGAAGAATTAAAGTCTATTAAACGTAGCGGCTAATCCTTCTATCAATAGCTCAAATGCATGTTTTAAAACTATTCAGCCAACAGACTTTTCTAGTAGTTTAAATTCACCACATGATAAATTGCAGTTTAATTCTAAAACTGTCAAGTCGGCAGATTCTGCTATTTGTAATGATAAATCTTACGCAAATGCTAAACTGCTCGAGTCCGGAAATTTATCTCATGAAACAGGAAAAATGGTCGCAGAAAATGTTAACATTAATGTTGGTACTCAACCTTTAGCAAATAAGTTAAATTTATGTTTTACAACTGGTCAGCCACCAGATTTATTTGTTAGCCCAAATAAAAATGTTGTGGTACAAGTAACAGAAGATAGCGGTTTAAACAACGATGCTTCTCATAAGCGAGTAGCTAATTTAAAAGAAAGTAGTGAAAAAGGACATTTAAGTTTTCTACATGTCAAGCCGACGGAATCCACTAGTTTAAACAAAAAAATAACTGAAAATGTTGTAAAAGAAAGTGGAAAGTTAAATAGCGGTCCTGCTCAAAAACTGCTAGCTAATTTACCTAAAAATGTAGGGAATAAACGAGGCAGATTAAAACATTTCCACGTTAAAGTATTAAATTTAACTTCTACAACTGTCAAGTTGACAGAGTCACGTATTTTGGCTGAAAATGCGGTAACTGACAAGGATATATTAAGGAACGCTGCCTCTAAAAAATTCTTTACAAAGTTAAAAGCAAATGTTGTGATTTCAACTAAAAATGTAAATTATTTCCAAGCTTCTAAGCCCTCCAAGACCTCAACATTCATGAGTAGAGAGCGAGCTGAATCGTCATCTGATGTTACGGACAGCGACAGCGTGCCGGGTTCGATCACAGCCCAGGAATGTGCCCTTGCAACGCCTGACCTCCTGCTGCAAGCTTCCAGCCCTGTGATTTCTGCAACGAGTGCAATAACTAGCAGGACTAACTGGTGTAATGCTAATGCTGTTACAGCGGAAACCGTCCGTAAGGTCTTATCGTTCTTTATTTTATTTTTTCTCAAGTATTTGTTTATCAGAGCTGTACCAAAATGTAAGACATGCCTTGAAGCCTTTCGGACTTCTTATTTTTGTATGAAAGAACAGGACTTTCTTAAACTAAAAACTGTAAAATTTAAATTAGTGCATGAACTTTCATATCGAAATTCATGTTTCTGCTTCCATGTCAACATTTTTGTTCTCTCTTAATATATATTTTATGTATGTATACTAAGTACTTTTATTTTGTAGCCATCACCTGCAGAGAGGGTAATATAAAATGTTTTTCTTTTTAACCTTTGTAAATATCCCCCCCCTTTTCGTATTTCTATACATATTGTATTTGCATATATAAAATGAAATTTGAAAGTGTATAAAATGAGTATTTTTTATTGTTAAAACTTTTGTATGCAACTAAAAGTTATCTATATATATGTGTGTGTGTGTTTGAGTGGGGAAATATTTTTTTTGGCTATATGCGTAAATCACGCGTAACTTTAAACTAAAATCACTGACAAATTAATTTTTTGTCGTTTCGCATGCTATAGCCCAGGGGGGAAAATTATTGTATATAAACTATTCTATGTATTCAGAGACAATTTGTCTCGTTTATCTATCTACAAAATGTAGTTTTTATATTTTTGATACTTTAAAAATGGTTTCCGTTATAGAATTTTCTCTGACGATCTAATCTGATGTCTAAAGTGTTATGCTGATGCCTGACGTTCTCTCTGACTGAATTATTCTTCAATCTACACCCTGAAGTATTTGGACTGGCTGATAGTTTGAGCTTAGACTGGCTCTCTAGTGGATGAAGAAATTCCTCATCACAAGTATCGAAAGATGGCTTGCTTCAGAGAGGATTGCAAGATTTTTTCTTTCTTCAATAAACTATTTTAATTATGTTGCTTGGTTATGTTTAAGCAACCCCCCCTGTACCTTCTTCCTCCTACAACTAAAGTTTCAAATTAAGTTTTTTCCTTTCTGGAATTACAGAAAGATGATTGTAAGCCCCGTTGTATAGTTGAGCTAACTTATTTGAGGCGTTTTTTTCCCGGAGGTGCCGGCCATTAAAGGTCCTCCTTTAAATTTAAAATTTAAATTTCTTTTTCGAGGTTGGTCCGGTTTTTCGCTCATGGAATTTTTTTTATCGCCATTGTATTTGAAGCTGTAAGCAGTTCATTGCTCAGCAAATTACACTTTAAATTTTTTTCTAACTTATTTTAAAATTTCAGAAACTACGTTGTGGCTGCACTAACTCCTATGAGGTTTAGTAGTGTTTAAATTTACTCGTTAAAACCCGTTGGGAATTTTCCCGACTAAATTTTTTTCTTCGAGGGGGACTGTGAGGTCGAGACTATAGACCGTCACTAAAAGTTGGGGCGGTTAGATTACTTCGTCGCAAGGGACTCGGCGAAAGTCTTGGTCGAGTTAGTTTTATGTCGGCATAGTGCTGCTGTGAAATAATTAGGATCTGAATGTTTGATGAAGGGGAAGTGATTGTAAGTTTTAACTGAAATGAAGGGAAAGGATGTTTGTTAGAATGTAGTATAAAAGGAAGGATAGTGAATTGCTAAAAAAAGGAAATGGAATGGAATGGTAATGAATTAGTAGCTGCTTAGTGTGAATTGGAGTTGGTGGTGATAGCGAGTTGCACCGGATTAGGGTGTGTGCGACGTGATGGTAGAAAGGTGTAGTATTATGGAGTAAATTAAGAAAAGAGTTTTGTCGTGTATCGGGAATCCGCTCGACACTCTGAATTGACAATATTTAGTAGTCGTAAAGAGCAGTCGTCAAAAGATCAGCATTGGTGAGGTCAGTTATACTTTAATTTCTTGTTATTATTTCTTGAAGGCACTTATTTAATCAGAGTTAGCTCAACGCCCTTCTTACTATAGAATGTTAAATAAACTGTGTTATTTATTGGTTAACTTTGTCTCGAGCTCTTCTTATTTCTAGCTAATTAAGCAATTAAGTATTAAAGTTTATATTTAAGATCTAGTAAGATCTAAGATCTAGGATTTAAGATCTAAAATAGAGAATCATGGCCCACTCTGATTCTCTACAAGTTCTCCGCGAACAGAGTATAATAAAATAAAGCCGTGTCCCCAGTATTTATATGAAACGATTCTTAAACTTCTATGGAGAGTCTGTCCTATTCTAAGATATTTGTCGGGGAATTTTATTTAGTTTAATGATCCTAGCATTCAGAAAACGGATGCCAGATCATAATTCGCACTCGGCTTGATATGCAGTAATGAGGGAAAAAAAAACTTTAAACGACGACATGCCGCCAACGCAATACTCAGCGATCAACGAATAATTTCAATTGTTAGCTCATGAGTCAGTCAAGTGAATGCGCACGCGTGAATTTACGAACACAAAGCATCTACGGCAAAAATTGAAAAAGAACTTACTATATATGGATTACTCTCGTATATATAAAGGAATATTGATTACATAGATAATAGTTTAATCATTTTAAAAGTTTATACACGAAATAAATATATGTTGATTAACGACATCTTGAGTGTTACACTGTTATAAAAAAATTCAGTCCGTCATTAAGAATATAATATCTATTTAAGCTAGTTTATTACTTCCCGAACATACATATGTAAGGAAAGTATTGTAATCATAACTAAAATTCGACTTTAAGACTTTGGTATATCTATATATTTTGAGGTTCCCTGAGTTCATTTTTTGCTATTTTTACATTGATGTATGTATACGTGTGTGTGTGTGTGTGCGTGTATGTATGTGAACACGATAACCTCTAAACACTTTGTTCAAATGACCGGAAAGTTGTTACGTATGTTATATGACACCACAGCACGAACCGTATTGATATTGGTGAATCCAGCACTTATACGTTTTTTACAGGGCAGCAAAGAAAAATGCTTTATCATTATGGCTTATGGGTTCAAAATATTTAAAGTTCAATAACTTCAAAATTCCTATCTAGCACTTATAGATTTTATACAGGGAAACAAAGAAAAATTATTTTCCATTATGGTAATGGGTCCGTATTTCTTGAAATGCGATAACGTCTGAAAGCTCTATTCTGTTGCGCAGAAAATTTATTCAAAAATTATAGATCACATTTCCACGAAGTATATGGATTTTTTTTTTTTTTTTTTAATCTAGCAATTTTATATTTTTTACCGAGATACAAAGAAAAATTCTTTAATATTATGGCGAATGGTTTCAAAATCTTTAATGCGCGATAGCGTCTAAATGCCTTATTCAATTGAGCTCAACATATATCGAATTGTTACAGCTTGCTGTCGCATGAATAATATAAATTTTGATGAATCTAGCATTTATACATCTTTACAGGAACACAACGAAAATTACTTATCATTATGGCCTAATTGCTCAATTTATTTGAAGCGCAATAGCGTCAAATTAAACAAAATACTATAAGGGAAAAATACTATAGCTGAAATACCTATTTTAATTTTTGCATTTGTTTATTTAATGATTTATTTTGCTTTAATTTGTTTATACAACCGTTAATTTCTTAATGTTCAGAAAGTCGAGTGGAGCCACTTCGGATTTTTTTCAACTAGTATTTAAAGAAATATTTGAAAAGTGAACTCAAATTTAACAAAATGAATAATATAGATTTTGATGAATCTAGATTTATAGATTTTTACAGGAACACAACAAAAATTTCTTTATCATTATGGCCTACTGGTTCAATTTATTTTAAGTGCAAGACCGTTGAATTATACAAAATGCTATAAGGGTGAAAAAATACTCAAATATCCTATTTAATTTTCGCATTTGTTTATTTAATGACTTCTCTTATTTTAAAGTATTTAAACAACCGTTAATTACTTAATGTTCGGAAAGTCCAGTGAAGTCAATCCAGATTTTTTCCATATATATATATATATATATATATATATATATATTGCCTTTATCTAAATTATTCAAAATTGGCAATTTCGTATTTTCTGAAACACTGAGAATAAACTTTATTTTTTCGCTCATTTTTTATTATGTGCTTCCACCCCCCCTTTCGTGCATCCATAGCATCAGTTGTTATAATACTAGACAATAGGGTGGTTCGAAAAAAACTTTTTTTTAAATTTCAGATCGCTATAGTGCACAAAAGTTGCCATTGGTATAGACATGGAAAAAGCACTAATTATTATTTTTTAATAAATTTGTCTTCCGGTCGCGCAATGCCATCGAATTTACCAAAAAATTGTGAAAAACCTTAATTTTTCATAATTGTTTCAGCACGCCAGATGGTTTTAATTGAGTTCCTATCCCATGATTTAACTACTAAAAGTATGTGAAATCAATATATATGCACTTATTATACATTTGTTTCATATCTTCCGGTCGCGCAACATAGTACAAAATGAGTAAAATTAGTAGTTTTTGCAAAATTTCAAAGTTTGACTGTTTAGTACATTTTAATCATACGACTTTTAGCGATGCTATAGTTTAATTCTATTACAATAATATATTTAAAATCCAAGCATATAAGATAAACGTGGCTATAAGATACGCGTGGCATACGTGACGAATGCCAGCGATGTGCGCGCAGAGCAGCCAGTCGCAGCCATTATCGTTTCCCGCTATTTTCTTCAGTCTGCTGATGCCTCTAGCTTTAGTCAGTACTAGATTGTGTTGTGCTTAAGTCCGTATTCTACTTTTGCGTTAAGTGTTTGTACTTGAATACGACAGTTATTGATACAATGGATGTACCAATGGAAGTTGTCATAGGTACAATAACTAGAAAAGATTTTGAGTGCCCTATTTTTGGTCACCCACGAGACTTGTTGCACAACAAGCTTCCTACTCATGAAAATGTCCTTCGCTGCTGCTTTCAACAGAGATTCAATCTAGCTGTGACAATAAACAACAAGAGTGTATCTTTTTGAAGAGTAGCCTCAACAGTAGCAAAGAAAATTGTCGGTTTTATATGACAAAGCCTCGATCCCAACTGTTACGGGATACAGAGTCATCTAGCTAATTAGTTCTTACTACGAATCATACAGTAAACTCAAAAAGTCGTTTCATCGTGACAAAGATAAACCAGCATTCAAGCTTAAACTTGACAATTTAAAGGAGAAAGGGTGCTCTCTTATTGATGCCGCGACGTGTAAATGCGCAAGTACATAAACCTTAATTCCAAAGATGGATTTTTTTTTCTTCTTTCACAAACGCAGTTCACTCTTAGAGGACATACACATGTATCTGGAGATTTCTTACATAAACAGTCATTAGCAACAATTACACATTTACACGCCGCGATATCAAAAAGAGAGCCTCCTTTCTCCTTGAAATTGTCAAGTTTAAGTTTGAATACTGGTTTATCTTTGTCACGATGAAACGACTTTCTGAGTTTACTGTATGATTCGTAGTAAGAACTAATTAGCTGGATGACTCCGTAACAGTTGGTATCGAGGCTTTGTCATATAAACCGAAAATTTTCTTTGCCACTGTTGAGGCTACTCTTGAAAAAGATACACTCTTGTTGTTTATTGTCACAGATAGGTTGAATCTCTGTTGAAAGCAGCAGCGAAGGACACCGTGAGTTCTTACTCATGAGTAAGAAGCTTATTGTGTAACAACTCTCGTGGGTGACCAAAAATAGGGCACTCAAAATTTTTCTAGTTATTGTACCTATACCAACTTTCTTTGGCACAACCATTGTATCAATAACTGTCGTATTCAAGTACAAACACTGAACGCAAAAGTAGACAGAAAAATAAGGACTTAAGTACAACACAATGTAGTACTGATTCGAGGTAGCGGCATGAGCAGACTGAAGGAAATAGCGGGAAACGATAATGGCTGCGACTGGCTGCTCTGCGCGCGCATCGCTGGCATTCGTCACGTACGCCACGCCTATCTTATAGCCACGTTTATCTTATATGCTTGGATTTTAAATATATTATTGTAATAGAATTAAACTATAGCATCCCTAAAAGTCATATGATTAAAATGTACTAAACAGTCAAACTTTGAAATTTTGCAAAAACTACTAATTTTACTGATTTTGTACTATGTTGCGCGACCGGAAGATATGAAACAAATGTATAAAAAGTGCATTAATATTCATTTTACATACTTTTAGTAGTTAAATCATGGTATAGGAACGCAATTAAAACAATCTGGCGTGCTTAAAAAAATTATGAAAAATTAAGGTTTTTCCCAATTTTTTGGTAAATTCGATGGCATTGCGCGACCAGAAGACAAATTAATAAAAAAATAATAATTAGTGCTTTTTTCATGTGTATACTAATGGCAACTTTTGTGCACTATAGCGATCTGAAATTTAAAAAAAAGTTTTTTTCGAACCACCCTACTAGACAAATTTATCAAGAAAATATCAGGAGCATATTTCGTCCGTACTAGTGCTTCCTTTTTCTATGTTTAACCATCATATGACAATATTTAGAAGTTCATGATTTAGTGCATTTAATTTGTAAAACAGTTAATTAGCTTACATTTCATAAAAATTTAAAAATTACTTGATTACCTGTTTTTTCGGAGTTGAAAGAAAGACATTATCTTGAATGTTTTACAACTATAAATATGTTAAACTGGGCTAAAATTATTATATAAAAAAAATTATATGTTCTCCTTAATTTGAGCGTAATAAAAAAGAAAACGTTGTTCATCTTATAAAAGAAATCCGTTAAGAGCTTTCTGAATGACTTTTTTTATGCAAGTACTTTTTAAAACAGAATTGATGGTTTCTAGAATTTACTTCAAAAATAAATAAATAAATAAATAAAGTTCACCTTTTCTAGTTTTTAAACTGTTCTGTATTTTCTATATAATATATGTTCTTATAAATATTTTTCTAAATGTATAATTTATCTCAAACGATTTTTGAAAAATAAAATATTTATAAAACTTTAAAAGTAAAATTTTATTTGCATAAAAACATACCTATCTCTGTATTAATGTTTTTTTCTTTCATGAATAATAATAGTAACGTTAATAAGAACTCTATAAGTACTCATGAAAAATAATTTACAAAGAGAAAAATAATTGTTAAAAAATATTTATATGCATTTATGATTTTATAGTTATAATAAACGCTTGTCATTATATATTACATATACACTCTACCAATAAGTATTTGGGCACATTCGAATTTAGGTGTTTTGTCAAATATCTATTAAAGGACTTCAGGAATCATCTTGATAATTTGCTAGTAAAAAAACAGGTTATACCTCATACATTTTAACAAATGTTGTGTCCTGAAGATGAAAAAAAAATCCCTTTTCGGCAAGCTTAAAGGAAAAGGTAGATTCCTTTGCGTTAATGTTACAATTGTAAAGAAATTTTACATATGCATTAATACCTAGCGAATGGCTTTGTTCCCTCACATTGCATTATTTACGTAGCTATTCTGTTTTAAAGAAATTTAATTTTCAGCTGCAAAAGGGTTTTATTCATTCTATTTAAAATTTTAGGCTAAATTTATTGGTTTGTAAAAGTTTCAATTTTTTAAAATTCAAGCTCATAATCATTCAACAAATAAAAGCCTTAAAGATATACAATCCCAGCAATGGTGAATCCCGGAGGGGGCTATTGAGCTACACCCCCCTCCCCACCCAAGTTTATTAAATTATATTTTTTATTTAAAATCCATATAACTGTTGTTCAGTATCTTTCTTTTGAAGGAAAAAGTAATAGAAACGTGAAAATGCACTTGTGTTCTTACTAGTTCTGGTAAGCCTGACGTTGCTATGGTCAAGTCAAATACAGAGAAGTGGTAGCGGTTTTTGGATAGTTATTTCATTGTAATTTTTATTGAATTATTGAAAGTTTTGTATTGTGTTTTTGTGATTCTTATTGTGAGATGAGTAAAAATTGTAAAGTGAAACTGTTTTGGTTCGCATAAGCTGGAACATTAACATTAACGTTAGTTAACATTGGACCATTTGGCACCGCTGAATTTCAATGTTAATTGTTATGAATTTAGTAAATTGTATAATTTGGCGAGATTTTGGGGACAAAACTTGCGACTTAGCAATGAAATGTGTGATTTGGCGGCAAAAGTTGATAGTTGACGACGAAATTTTTGACTTGGCGACAAAATTTGGCGAGCTTGGGGATGGAAAAAGGCAGCTTTGGCGTCATTATATTTTCTTTCCACGCGAAAACCTCATATCTTTTCACAGACCAATATCTTGTTTCGACAAGATAAAAACTCAAAGGAATCTGTAACGTATTACTCTCAGTTGTAAATTTTAAATTCTTGCCTAAACTGACATTCTAAACTATTCACCACAAACGATATTTGTATTAAGATTAACGCATTATTTTAATTTTATATTTTTAAATGATTAATTAAAGCGTTTAACAAGGTTTTTAATTAACACACTTTTATTAACTTGATATGATGCAACTATTAATGTATGTAACGGAATTTTGCAATTCAATTTTCGGCAACTTCTTGTTGTCCAAAGGGCCTGAAATTTTACACACGACTTCATAATCAATGACAATACTAGATACAAGTGTTTCCAAGCACTTTTGCCATCAGGGGCAGGTTCTAAGGGCAAACAAAAAATCTGTACTTATACAAAACTATCGTATGTGACACAGGATTTGGATGTATTTGTATAATGTTATAATGTTATAATGCAATTTGTATAATGTTATATAATGCAACAATATATTTGTATAATGTTATATAATGCAACAATTAATTTTTTTATATAAAGATTTAAAAGTATGTAAAATTTTTCTAAAACATTTATTAGTTCATTTTTCAATAAAAGAGTGTTCTTTATTATTATTATTTTTTTTAATGGTATAATTTTATTTATCAAAATAAGGGAATTCGAGTAATGAAATATTTCAATTAAAATTTAAATTTTCATGAAAATAAACTTCAACGAGAAAATTCTTTAAAATCGTCCCTAGTTCATTTGTTAAAGGGATACCTAAATGTCCCCAAATTTATTACCTTTTCTACCAGGCCAATTTAATTCATTTAGCTTCGATTTACAAGATTTTTTTTTTTTTTTTTTTTTCGATGACATTTATCTTTTACTTTATAGCATCTATGTCATAAAGCTAAGTCTAAATCTGCTTAACCCTAAGATATGTTGATTTTATTTACTTATTAGGACTGAGAGCCTATAAGAATCAATCTGGGATTTTTGCGTTGTCGATTTCAATAGTTGGACATCTGTCGAAATCTAAAATTTATCGAAAATATAATTGAATAATTTGAAAGCGATGTTATAATTTGAAAAAAAAAAAAAAAAAAAAAAAAACTAATAGTTCTCCGTTCTAAACTAAATTCTGCTTTTGCCAGAATTTCATCAAAATCTTTATTATTATTATTATTATTATTGAAATAAAACGAAAAGAAAATTAATAGTAATCAGTATCGTTACAAGCGATATCGAAAAAGTTTTTTAAAATAATTTTGAATTAGGAAATAAAAAGTGCGCGTGAAATAATATGAAATAAAAATAAGTAAAAAAAATGAATTTAATGATTTAATGTTTTTGTTTTTCGTAGGCTGCTGATGCATATAAAAAATGCGTATTAAAACGAGTCGAAGAAGGAAGCGAAATGAGTATTGAGTTATATTACGATAAATACGATACATAATATGATACGATATATTAGACCTATCGTCCAGGGTTAGTAGGCATTTTCGTTGAAAGAAATACTTTGTTCGTTCGGTGCAACTTGCACATTAGTCCCGTGAGTTACAACTTTCACATTAGTCCCTTGATGTACAACTTTCACTTTAGTCCCGTTGTCCCGTTAGGTTCAACTTGCACATTAGTCCCCTTTAAATATATTTATATATATTTTTTATTAACTTTTATTTTATATCTTTAAAATCGCGGATAAAATTTTATTTCATTTTTCTTAGTACATTGTTGTAATTGTGACGTCATATTTTCTATTAAATTAAACTTTTTTTTTTTTTAATCAGATTATTATATTGTTTAAAAACGTGATTAAAATTTTATTATATTTTCAGTGATCTTTTTTATTATCATTGTCACGTGACATAAGCATCAGATTATAAATTTTTGCAATGAAAGCTATAGAAAATGTCGGCTTCATCACAAGAAAAATCACTTTTTAACTTGAACAATTGAAGTTTAACAATTGAAGTTATCGAAAAAGTTTAAATACAAAAGTTGTTCTTTAGGGTAAGGCGGTAAATCGCCTGATTTGAAGTATTTTCCTATTTTCAATATTAAAGAAATTATGGGCAAATGAAAATTTCCACCCCCACCATTTCCACCCCCTTTGAGCAGGGTACCCCATCTACAAACTCGACCGAGATATTTACTGTCCTGACAACATATCCCGAGCTGGTTGAATTTAAATAAAAATTATTCCAGTTATCGTGTTCACAACTATACATGGGAAAAAGCGTTATACACACACACACACACACACACATATATATATATATATATATATATATATATATATATATATACCTACATATATATATATATATATATACCTATATATATATATATATATATATATATATATATATATATCTAAACTTTTGATATTAAATAAAAACTCCATTAATTATATAAACTCCATTATTAAATAAAAACTCCATTTTAACTTTAAAATGATTAAAAAGAAAAATATATTTGATGCCAAAATAAACAAAATTCACGTTTGTTTATTTTTTTCCGGAAATAAAATATTTTTAATTTCGCGTGATAAACAATAGAAATTAGAAAAAAAAATAATAATATACTATGAAAATATTCGCGTGTAAATAAATATTTTCATAGAGATACTTGGTATTAGCTTAAAATTTTTATTTAATTTAGTAGTACTTTTCTTTTCTACAGTAAAGCAAAATTTCCGTTTTAATTGATACTTTATATGTAACTTATAAAGGTTCTTTTATGTTTTCACCTTAATTGTAAATAGTAATAATTTCGAATTTATTAGAATTTTTTATTTTTATTTTGTATATATCATAAAACAGTTTTTTTTTTTTTTTTTTTTTTTTTTTTGTATAGAACAGCTTTAGTTTGGAAAAATTTGAAATTTGGCAGATATAGCCATGTTAATTCATCGCAAAAATGGCCAAAAATATTTAAAGTCGACAAGGGGGTGGGGGGAGGTCTATACTAAAGCTGTGCCTTTGTATTTATCTTTATATATATATTTCTTTTAAGGGTGTGTATGTCACTGAACTCCTCCTAAACGGCTGGACCGAGTTTAATGAAATGTTTTATGTGCCTTCAGGTGGATTCGAGAATGGTGTAGATTTACAATTCAGTCCAATTTAAATTGTTTATTTAATTAATTTATCACTTATAAATTGTTGTTGATTTTGGAATGTTTCACATTGGATCCGGCAGACTGGGATACGATCGTAGTATAGAATATTCAATAATACGCAAGCGAAGTGATGACGTCACTGGCCGTCGGTGGTTTCAAAAAAAAATATTTCCTATGTTAATAGCCCATTGGATTTTTTGTAAAACATTACAAAATATCGAGGAAAATTATTTCCCTATTTTAATCCCCATATTTGAGTATAGATATGTATTAGTTATCATGTGTATGCGTTAGATTGAGTTGTTTTTGCTGTAAATTTGATAAAATTTGAATTTTTAATCTCAAAACTCTGTCATCCTTGGCGGAAAAAAATATCGCCATATCATCTGGCGAACATATTTAATTTCTTTCAAAAATAATGGTTATTTCAACAACTTATATTGAGAGAGTAATGAATAATATGAAACATTTTCGTACAATACATATTACGAAAATATACATCGGGCATGTTTATTTTCGTATTACGTTTTTGATCGTCAAATACAAAAAACGCCAAGGAAGACAGAATTTTGAAAATTTAAATTAAAATTTTGTCAATTTGAGAGCAAAATAACTCAATCTAACACATGCATACGATAACTAATACATATCTATACCCAAATACGGGGATTAAAATCGAGAAATAATTTTCCTCGATTTTTAATAAATTTTTATAAAAAATCCAATGGGAGATTAACATAGGAAATCTTTTTCTTGCATCCACTGACGGTCAGTGACGTCACACTTCGCTTGCGTATATTCTATTGTAATTCCAGTTTGTCCCGTCAGTTGGTGCTGCGATCAAATTCAGGAAAATATTTTGTAACTTCGTGTTATTATTGTTATACAAAAAATTGTGTCCTAATTGAAATATTACATCAAGATGTAATTAGTGTTTGAAGAGTTTTGAAGTGTGCATAAAAAACTATACATTTTGCAAATTGGGTGCGGAATTGGAGTGAGTATTTTATATAATTTTCTATCAAATTTACACGCGCGTTGATTAACAACCACCCTAACCTACAAATTTATTTGTGTAGCTAATTTATTATATTATATTTATTTATTTTTTGTATGGAACACCTTTAGTATCGGATCCCTTTGGCAAAATTTTAAATTTAGCACCGAAGTAGCTCGGACGCTTCTCGCCAAGATCTTTAGTTCCACAATTGAGATAGCCATTTCAATTCATCGCAAAAATGGCTTAAAGTTTTTAAAGTCACTAAAGGGTCCCAATTTGTGGCTTAGATTTAGAAAATCCGTGCTTTTCTCACGGCCAATTATATGTTGCGTGTTCCAGGGTTGGAAAACCTTCGAATTTGTTTGTGTATACTCCTCAAGGATTAACCAAAAATATTGTACATCCAATGGCATTACGGTAAATTCAGTTTTTGTAGATTAAAAAAATATACCTGTTATAAAATAAATTGAGTTTCAACTTTTTCACCTTTAATTAAAACGAGTTTAAGTTTTTATTTAATACCAACTCTACAATTCACTTCGCTCATACTATACACATACTCAGATGCATCGATTGATTGAATTGTGTTAAATGTACATGTAATGATGTTAGATATTGTGATAACTTTTTGATAAAAATTTTCATCAAATCGGTTCAGATTGTTACAGCTTATTCAAAAAAGACGGAATTTTTATGTGAAATTCGTTGCTATCAGAGATTCTCTCATAAATTGAAATATTTGCCGTATGAAATAAAATTTTGTGCTGTTCGACATTCAGCGGAGGTTTTAAATAAAAAGTAGCAAGTAGAAAGTACCAAGTAGCAAGTATCAAGAAGCAAGTAGCGAAAATTTCGGTAATTACTTCTTTTACGTTATAATCGGAATTCAAGTCACCGTTCCCAGCGCTCCATACCTGTTTCACTTATATACCACATCCTTACACACTTACAATAAGTTAGTTATTTTTTTTCTAGCAAAATATTCTCTAGAAATAATTTAAATGACAAAACAACGTTTGTCGGGTCAGCTAGTATATATTTAAATTTAAATTGCAAAAAGAAGGGGAAAAAAATCACTTTTTTAGTTATAGGTATTAGACCCATTGCAAAGTTAGTTTAAAAAAAATGGTATGCTACATTAGACACAACATACTGCAATCAGAATAAAAAATTCCTAAATATCTTACGAAATATGAGCATTTTTACTAAATATTTAACTACGCATGCCGCAATTTAAAAAAAAAAAATATTATCATAATTTAATAGCCAAAAAAAAAAAAAAAAAATGGGCAACGTATATAAAACCCCTAGACGAATATCGTGTAAATTCAAAAAGTTATGAGAGATAGAATGAACTAAATTTAAGTTCTTCTTCTTTTTCTTCTTCTTCTTCAAAAAAAAAAAAAAAAAAAAAAAAGTAGGGTTTTTTTCAGTGTTTATTTACAGTCAGAAAACCTTCTATTACCATTGGGCATTGATTGAATCAAAATAAATATGTGAGTAAAACTCCTTGTAGTTTAGCTTTCATTTTGAGAGAGAAGTGAAATTCTGTTTATTTATTTATTTTTTTATTTATTTTTTTTATTTACCGGATATTTATTCGGAGTGTTTGTATAAATAGCTCAATACCTTTGGCTATTAAATTATGTAAATGAAATTTTTTTAAAGCTAGCACATGCATACTTAAGAAGTTTTTAGTAAAAATTCTCGTATTTCGTAAGATATTGAAATATTTTTCATTGTGATTGCAGTATACTGTGTCTAGTGTGTGTAATGTAGTATGTAATTTTTTTTTTAATGCAATTGCATTGGTGTGATACCTTATGTGTTATAATTAATAAAAGTGCTTTTTCTTCTTTTGAAAAAAAAAAAAAAAAAAAAAAAAATATATATATATATATATATCCGTGAATATATGTGGTAGCCTCATACAAATTTATACAGATAATGAGAAAAATCTTCATAATCCCATGATACAGCCAAAAGCCATTTAAAACATTTCGTTTTACAGGGTAATCAAAACATTTTGTGTTTGTTTAACTTTTTACTGGTCCCCTTTCCGCTTCAGGACACAGTTTTTGCTGAAAAATATGAGGTATAACACTTACTTTAGACTACCAAAGTTTCAAGACGATTTCTACAGAACATTTCTAGGTATTTCACAAAACGTCTAAACCAGAATGTGTCCAATTATTTATTGGAAGATAGTGTATATATATATATATATATATATATATATATATATATATGAAGACAGATAGATGCAAATGAAAACTATTGTTACTATAATTATTCAAATTCTCTTACAGCTTTGTAGAAAATAATTACAAGATAAAAAGATCTTATATACCATGTTTTTAAATTTTCTGTTGAATCATATAAACGCTACCGAAGACAGCGGGAACCCGGAGCAATTGGATAAAAGTGTTAAAAAAATTCATTGCTCTCGTGTTTTGTTATAAAAGTTTCAAATGGCAGGGAAGTTAGTTAAAATTGATTACAAGCTTTGTACTGGGAACGCTATCGAAGGCAGCAGGGCACCGAAGCAATTGGTTAAAAATATTTAAAAATGCATTTTCACCGTATTTGAACTATTCTGAAAGTTTCAAATGTCTAGCTAGTCGGGAAGTCAGTTAAATAAATTTTTTGTTGAATCCTATAAACGCTGCCGAAGGCAGTAGGGACCTGAAACAGTTGACTAAAAGTATTAAAAAATGTATTGTTACCGTATTCTTAGCTATCCTGAAAGTTTCAAATGTCTAGCTAGTGGAGAAGTTAGTGAAAAATCGATTACAAGCTTTGTACTGATAACGATGCCAACGGCAGCTGGAACCCGGAGCAGTTGGTTAAAAATATTTAAAAAATGCATTTTCACCGTGTTCTGAACTATTCTGAAAGTTTCAAATGTCTAGCTAGTCGGGAAGTTAGTTACATAAATTTTCTGTTGAATCATATAAACGCTGCTGAATGCAGTAGGGACCTGGTAACGCTTTTTACTGGTAACGAAGGCAGCAGGAACCCGAAACAGTTGGTTAAAAGTATTAAAAAATGCATTTTCGCCGTATTTTGAACTATTCTGAAAGTTTCAAATGTCTAGCTTGTCGGGAAGTTAGTTAAATAAAGTTTCTGTTGAATCATATAAACACTGCTTGCGCCGAAGGCAGTAGGGACCTGAAACAGTTGATTAAAAATATTAAAAAAATGTATTGTCACCGTGTTTTGAGCTATCCTGAAAGTTTCAAATGTCTTGCTAGTCCGAAAGTTAGGGAAAAATCGATTGCAATCTCTGTACTGATAACGCTGCTGAAGGCAGCGGGAACCCGAAACAGTTGGCTAAAGGTATTTAAAAAATGTATTGTCACCGTGTTCTGAGCTCTCCTGAAAGTTTCAAATATCTAGCTTGTTGGAAAGTTAGTTAAAAATCGATTTCAAGATTTGTACCTGACAAACAAACAAACAAACAAACAAACATACAAACATGAATCGAAGTTAATAAAATCATGGTAAAATAATGTATTTAACATTAAAGTGCGCGATTTCTTATAAAAATATTTATACCAGTGTTATCAAATAAAAACATACTTTTGTCTGCTTTCACATTACCTGAAATACTGTAAACCATTTTATAGAACAGAGAAGATTCGCAATTGTGTGCTAATATTCCACAGTTGAAAACGTCGGAGTTTCTTAAAAAATATTATGTCTCCAAAGAATGGAGGACACTGTAAGGAGAAATGTGAGTCTATATGTGAACAATGTTAGGAGAAGTGTTCTACTTCGTATATTTAATATAAAAATAACTTTAGGAATACGAAGAAATTATTCTGATACCATTCCTGCATTTTTTTAATTTGTCCCATAACAAAATTTTGAAAGAGGTGATGAAAAGTATCTAATGCATCAAACTTGTTAACTATTATTCCTAGACTCAGCAACTGTTAAATCCATCTTAAATGACTATGCTGGTAAAAATATAAATCGCTGGTTGCTTTAATAGTCACTGTAAAAAATTTGACCAATTGGTCAATGACCGTTAAAACTTTTCGGTCTCTGACCGTAAAAGTAAAGTTTTGGCCGTAAATCTGCCATGATATATTTAATGAAAAATTATTTTACCTTTAATTAACTGCCGAAACAGTGAATTTTATGCATACCTGACAAACATCTCATTAATAAGCGTAAAATTGTTAACTCCCCTTGCAAAAGCGCCCCTTTTTCCCACACCAGTTTATTTTTAGAGTACTTCTCTCCATATGTTGTTACGATTAAATAAGAATAAAATTACTCTAAAAAATGAATGGTGTGAAAAAAATAAATAAATAAACATTTTACCCTTTATAATAAGACGGCTGGCAGGTACGTTTATAGCAAATTGTCACAAACATTAGTAATGGACTTTATTTCTACAAGATTGGACATTTTCGCTGATCGCAAAATTTAAATGTCAACTCTCCAAATTTTACAGAAGTTGCTTAGAATGTATTCATCCCATTTTATATTTGAATTTGCGCATGTCAATGCAAACAGGTCAGTTTTGCTTATCCAACATTATTTACAAGCATCTTATCTCTCTCCACAACTGAATGTATTTCAACGTATAATAGTTACCTTTCTTCGCAACCAAGGAATTATACTAAAGTTTGTATATAAATGTTTTTATTATCAGGATATATATTTAGTTTATGCACTGTTAAAAATTTCAACAGAAAACTGCTAGTAATCATTAAGCTCAAGGCATACGTAAAACTACTTATATAAAAATGCAGATACGATAAAAAATCTATTTTATATATGTATTTTAATGATTAATATTAGTTTAATTAGTTATTGATAAGAATATGTTTGTGACTTAAAATGCTTTTTCGAAAAAAGAAACATTAATTTGTAGTTTTTATTCAAAAATTATATAATAAAAATAAATAAAAGTACGAAATTAAAACAGATATTTTTTTTTTCTTTTTTTAGGACTGAGGACTATTAGTCTCAATCTGCGGATTTTACGATACTTGGACATTTATCGAAATTTAAAATTTATCGAAAATATAACTGAATAATTTGAAAACAATGGTATAATTTGAAAAAAAAAAATAGTTCTCCGTCATAAACTAAATTCTGCTTTTGCCAGAATTTCATCTTTTTTTTTTTTTTGTAAATTAATAATAATCAGTATCGAAACAAATGCTATCGAAAAAGTTTTTTTTTTTTTTTTTTAAACAATTTTGAACTAGGAAATAAAAAGCGCACTTGAAAAATGGAATAAAATAAAAAAATAATAAATATATATATATATATATATATAATTATGTTTGAATTTGAGTTGGTAATATAAGGATGCCATTGATATAGTATCTTTTTTGTTTTAAATCGTTTTTAATAAATTAAAATGCGGATATCATAACTGCTCTGGTAAAGACCTTTGCGAAAACGTCCGAGTTACTTCGGTGCCAAATTTCCAATTTCTCCAAAGGAGTCCTATACTAAAGTTTTTCTTTTTTTTTTTTTTTTTTCTTTCTATGGAACTTACTTAAAGCAATCAGGGATGCAGTTTTAAATGTATTATTATTATTATTATTATTATAATTATTATTATTATTTTTTTTTTTTTGGGGGGGGGGGGGTAAATCTAAAAGAGCATGTCTATGTAATTTTTTTTTTTTTTTTAACAAAATCTTTTTTATCGTTTCCGAACGCAACTAGAATCATCTTTGGCAGTTTATTTATTTATTCATTTATTTATTTATTTATTTTTACCATGTTTTTATTAACTTCGATTCTTGTTTGTTTGTTTGTTTGTTTGTTTGTCAGGTACAAATCTTACAATCGATTTTTAACTAACTTCCCGACTAGCTAGATATTTGAAACTTTCAGGACAGCTGAGAACACGGTGACAATACATTTTTTTAATACTTTTAGTCAACTGTTTCGGGTCCGACTGCCTTCGGCAGCGTTTATATGATTCAACAAAAAATTATGTAACTAACTTTCCGACTAGCTAGACATTTGAAACTTTCAGAATAGTTCAGAACACGGGGAAAATGCATTTTTTTAATAGCTTTAGCTAACTGTTTTGGGTTCCTGCTGCCTTCGGCAGCGTTATATGTACAAAGGTTGTAATCGATTTTTTACTAAATTCCGACAAACTAGACATTTGAAACTTTCAGGATAGCTCAAAATACGGTTACAATACATTTTTTAAATACTTTTAGTCAACTGTTTTACGTCCCTACTGCCTTCGGCAGCGTTTATATGATTCAACAGAAAATTTATTTAACTAACTTTCCGACTAGCTAGACAGTTGAAACTTTCAGAATAGTTAAGCACACGGTGAAAATGCATTTTTAAAAATATTTTTAACCAACTGCTTCGGGTTCCCGCTACCTTCGACAGCGTCACCACTACAAAAGCTTTCAATCGATTTTTCACTAACTTCCCGACTAGCTAGAAATTTGAAAATTTCAGGATAGCTCAAAACACGGTGACAATATATTTTTTTAATATTTTTAGTCAATTGTTTCAGGTCCCTACTGCCTTCGGCAGCGTTTATATGATTCAACAGGCATTTTATTTAACAAACTTCCCGACTGTAACTAGACATTTGAAACTTTCAGAATAGTTCAGAACACGGTAAAAATGTATTTTTTAAATATTTTTAACCGTCTGCTTCGGAACCCTACTGCCTTCGGCAGCGTTACCAGAACTAAGCTTGCAATTGATTTTTCACTAACTTCCCGACTTGCTAGACATTTGAAACTTTCCGGATAGCTTAGAACACGGTGACAATATATATATATATATATATATATATATATATATATATTAGTCAATTGTTTCAGGTCCCTACTGTTATTCGGCAGGGTTTATATGATTCAATAGAAAATTTATTTAACCAACTTCCCGACTAGCTAGACTATTGAAACTTTCAGAATAGGTTAGAATACGGTGAAAATACATTTTTAAAATATTATTTAACCAATTGCTTCGGGACCTTGCTGCCTTCGGCAGCGTTACCAGTACAACGCATGCAATCAATTTTTAACTAACTTCCCGGGTAGATAGCCATTTCGAACTTTTATAATAGCTCAAAACACAGTAGCAATGAATTTTTTTAATACTTTTATCCAATTGCTTCGGGTCCCCGCTGCCTTTGGTAGCGTTTATATGATTCAACGAAAAATTTAAAAACATGGTATATAAAAATTCTTTTTGTCTTGTAATTATTTACTTTAAACTAACAATTATTGTAAATTTGCGGAAACTCTAGATAAATATTCAATAGTAAATTAACAGAATTTTTTTACAGGAGGGAATGCACGCGATACAAAATATTATAACTGAAGAATAAAAAAAGCAAAATTCAATCATTTAATCTATTGTTTGAAATAATTTTAACAACAATATTAGTCATTTTAGTAAACACTTTTTTAAACTTTATTTATATACCTCAGATTTTTGGAATAAACTCAGAATAAATGTTTTTCTTCTGCACGAGATTATAAAGAAAAAATATAAATATATCAATTTATGTATGGATTATTCCTTTAATATCATAACAGCCTGTAAAATTTTGTTTCTTGTGTGTAATTCAGCACATGAAGTATTGGAATAACTATTGGATGAAATTTTTAATATAACATTTTTGGATAAAATTATTGCCTAAATTCTTTTTTGTAGCATAGTTGCATAAAACAGTAGATAAGATATAAGATAATATTTAATTTTTTTTTTTTTTTTTTTTTATGTCACAAAAAATAAATAAATAAATAAATAAAAAATTAATAAATAAATGAAAAAAAAAGTATCCATACGTAATATATACATAGTCCATTTAACACACAGCCGAAGATGTAAATTTATTAAATTCATTTAAACAAATTATTAATAATGAAAATTTAAAACCTTGTTTGACGAAATGCGAAATTTGAATTATAAATATAAATTAATTTATCTTTTCATTTCTTAATAGCTTTTTGCTTCATGTAATCGAATAAAAAACTGTTTGCGGCACATTTCATTAATTAATTTTTGCCTCTGGTTAAAAATAAATGCATCAAAATAACTTTTAATCAAAATAATGCTTTTAAATTTAATTTAAGCCAAAATTAGTTTTTTGTAACTGATAAATAAAAGGGTGTCACTCGGGTGTACGAAGAATGCCTTTGGCATAATTTTATAAATAATAATTAAAAAAAAAAAATCTTTATTTATATCATCTGATCAAAGAAAAAAAAAAAGATGAAATTTGTAAATGCAGTGCACATTTTTGCAAAGTTCAATAAGAAAATTACTAAAAAAAAATAATGTTATTAGATTGTATTTATTTTTACTGCTTTAAATACTTTACCGTAATAGTTTTCACAACATATTTTGTATATTACCTTATTTATATCTGATAAAGGAAAGATAATGAAAGTACGAAATTATAAACTCCGACTTATAGACGAGAAGATTAAAAGTTTATAACTGACTTGCGGTTTTACAGTGAATAATGAAGACTATTTTCATTAAAATTATCTTAAATAGATTATACAATAATCCTTGTAGCGAACATTTACAGTAACACAGTTTGCATTTAAACTGGAGTAATTTTATGATTCAATATTCTGTTTCACCAATTAATATTTATTAATTTAATATAATAATTTAATATAATATTAATAATTTAATATTTAATAATATTGTTTTTCATAGTAAAATACTACACTGAAGCTAAATAATATTTTTCCAAATTACTTTCTGCATAACTTCAGTTCTTCAGTACAAAATATTCCTCAGTTTTAAATCGAGCATTTTTGGTCGAACAACGATGGATTTCTTAATGTTATTGTACATATTATATATATATTAACATATATATTTTTTGCATTTTTTGTGGAATTTATAATTTATATGTGGGAAAAAAACTCATGTAAAATTTATAATTTTGTAATATTTACAAAATTGCATTCATTGAAAAAGATTGTTTTTAAGGTAATAGATTTTAAAACCTTATTTTTTCTTACTATACATATATTTGTATGATTTAGGATCTAGAAAATGTCTATTCATCAGTCTAATAATTCAAACAAATAGAACGTAACAGTATTTGACTTTGTGCTTTAAACCTAAGCACTTATTAGAATCATTAGTTTTAATAACTAGTTTTCCAATTTTTTTTTTTTAACTTTTGTACTTTATTTATGGTATTTTGGTTATCAGGAAATATTTGTATACATTGCATAAATTACATATCGCAAAATTTCTACACTAATTTTACAGTGAATACGGTAATTTGTGAATTAGCATGACTCAAACTTTTAATGTAGGAAAACGAATAATTGTGAAAATTGAAGAAACTGAACTAGGGGTTGCAAAACTGTGTTGAAAAACGCAGTTACTGACTGAAATCAGTGAAAATAACACACAGACAATCTTTGCAGCTAGCAAATGGTTCTGGGGTGCATCGCGACAAAAAAATTTCTTTCGTTTCACAGTAAGTAAAGTTTTAAGGAAAAATCTTAACAAAAGTTTCAAAAACTAAATATAAACGCAAATATGAGAGTGTTATCCAGTAAACAAGAGATTAACTGTAAGAAATTATAATTTTCTTTAACATTTCTTGCGATGGAAGAGATGTATAAATCAAGGTTGTGTAGAAGTTTTAGAGAGATGCTATTCATTTTAACATGAGTGGGAATGTCAACAAGCAAAATTTTCGAGTTTGGGCAACCAATTGATTTAGGAAATTTAATCAAATTTACTTAAACTTACTTTTCAATGTAGCTTTACAGTAGCTTTGCAGCAGACATTTCCACTTCCACCAGTATTTTCTAATAACAATCATGGTTCTACTTAATCACACTAAGATACTATAAATATACAATGTGTTAGTAATATTAGGAAATCTCATACTTGTGCTACCTTTTGCAGTGGAATTACGCAACTGCTTTCTATAGAAATAAATTTTAAATATGTAGAAATTGTTTGAGAAAAAAAGTATTTAAAAATATCACGTAAAACTTAAATATTGAAATATTTAATTTATAATTAAAAATTATGAAAACCTTTAAATATCTTAAGAATATGAATTATTTCTATAGAATACAGTTCTAGAAACATTACATTTTTATGCCACTTATATGTTAATATGTAAATACTAAGTTAAATTCGTTTATAGATCGTCGAATATAACTGAAAATATTTGTCACATTGATAATTTGTTTCATTTTTATTGTTATTGAAAAAGTTTTTTTTTTTTTTTTTTTTTTTACAAAAAACTTAAACAAGTTTTTAATATCATATCTATTTTTGTATAATTTTAATAAGTGTAAAAATATTGCAATAATTGGAATTTTTCCTTTCATTTCTATCAAAGCATTTTAAAATTATTGGACTCCTTAAAGGGACTTACGTAAACCATGCTCTTAATATTACCCAATCACAAGACATTTAGTGGCGCATTCTACTAGAATTTAGTGCGGAAAAATAAATTATGGGCTTTTACTTACAGATTATACCAGATCCTTTACCATCTTAAAGCTAATTTCTACATCGAAATTCCTACAATCAACTTACTTTTATAATCTAGTACCGTTAATCTGCGTTTTAGAATTCGCGTTCACGTATATTTCGCACTGTTCCTATCCAATTGAGTGCCGTTAATCCCAGATTATTTATCCCCCTACCCCCTAAAAGCTTCTAAATTTACATCTAAGTACGTCTAAGGCTACATAATTAAATATCATCAATATAGTTGTAAATTTAAAATTGTATGATGAAAGATGACGTAAATTGATATGTTGAAGGGGATGAAATGTGATGATAAAGATACAGCTGCAGAAGTTGAGTAAGGAGGGAAATATTGCAAGCACATTTTAAAGAGCAAAAAGCAGGCTAAAAATTAACATTTGATCAGAGGTAAAGCTTTCAGGGAACAATATTAAAACTGTGTTAAACGTAAATGCTGCGGGTAAATCTTTGAACAAAAAAAATAATGACCAATTAAACCGTTAGCAGTCGAAAGTTGGCCGATTTGCCGTCTATCCCTTCAGTGTCGCGACCTTTTTATTCAATAGCCACCAAAAAATTTTTAGAAGTAGCTTTTGATATACATAAATGCGAATTGACTCGAATAATCGCCGATTATGTATATCAAATGCCACTTCTAAAATTTTCGGTGGCTATTAAACAAAAATGTCGCGACACTTAAGGGATGGGCGGCGAATCGATCAACTAGCCTCTACTAACGTGTTAATTATCGTCGATAAATAATGACAATTTATTGATCGCAAAATAAATTTGATCAGAAGAATGCAAAATACTTAAACAAGCTATTATAATAGCTATGGTAATATATATATGGCTAAATATATTGTTGGGTTATTGGGGTTCGTGAATCGTCCGTGAATAAATGACAGGTCTTGCAGAGGCTTAAATGTTTATTTACAGAATATTCCAAAAGTTTGCAAGTCTGGACCAAGTATCATATTTAGTTTTACCAGAAAACTCTGCTTACTCAGCATAAACTGTACCATTAGCACATCACACTGCATATAAGCTGTAGTAACTAGCAGAGACCGGGTCAAGCAGAACTCTTTATACCGCAATGACTTAGCGTAAAATTAAATGAATAATCGGAATGCGATAACTTTACATAATCTCTTATACTTCCAGAATTCTCCTGCATTTCGCGTAATATTCGATTTAGAGTTTGGATAATCGATAGATAGATAATAAATAATTTTCTCGCCAAAAAACTCGCCAGAAGACACTAAACTCGTCGAATTCGTCACAAAGGGCGCGGTGAAGATTTTAAATGGATTTTTAAGGTAAAATGTGCCATTTTTATGTAAAAACGAGCCAGAAATGCAGAAAATTAACATTTTATGACGTGATTAAACCTCTTTAGATGAAATTACATAAAAATAACGATTACTATTTACAAATTGTGTATTATTTCTTCATCTTAATTTTTATTATTATTATAATTTAATTGTATACATTAAGTGTACTTTGTTCGTTTAAAAGTTTTCTGAATTGCAAATATATACATAATTGCACATATATAGACAAACAATCTTAAGTCCTAAGGATTGCAGATTTGTCTTCTGCGATACATCAATTTCCTCTATCTGCTTTACATTTTATCAGATATATTCAACACATTTGTATTATTCTTCCAGATATAGAATTTAATCGCTATAATAACAATAACAATAATAATAATAATATATTTGCCATTTTATTTATAATATTCTGTTTTTAATAAAATATTCATTAAATTATTTTAAAATATATTAAATCTTATAAAACTCCCCAAAATATATTTCAATTCATACTTAGCATGTAATAATAAAACTGTAAAAAGATATATTTAGAAAAACTCTGTTTGTCGAAATAGTAAAAAATATTAAAAAAAAAAACACAGAATTGTGTTAAATCCGAAAAAAAAAAATATATATATATAAGAATATTTACCTAACCTTCCTATTAAAAAAAAAAAAAATCTAAATTATTTTATTTTAGAACCATTTGAGCAAGTAATTTGTACTTACTGTATGTATAAACTAAACAAGATTTAATTAATATTTGAACTATGCTAACGATATTTTAATTAAAACAAAATTCATTAATATCTTATTGTTTAATTAATTATTAATTAGTTAATCTGAAATATCGACAAGTTGGTAATTTATATATATATATATATATATATATATATATAATATTAAAAATTTTTAACTCCTTTTAACACACTATAGGTAATTTCCGATTTTCTTTACGTGCATCAGTTGTAGGATTAGTCTTAAAATGAGCATTTTCTTTTCATTTTGTTACGTTGCTTAATACCTCTCAAAATTTTTAAATGTTCTCTTAATATAAAAAAACATTTTACTTATCTTGTCATGTCACTTAGAATCACAATATGGGATTTTTTTTTTTTTTTCCCAAACATTTTACTTCAAATAATGCTATAGATTAATCAAATGAAAACGAAAATTTATGAAGCAAACTCTAGCATGATCTACAGGAAGAAAATTAGCAATTGTTATTCATAAAAGAATTTTATATTCTTATCTAACATTTTTCTTGAAGTTGATAATAAAGATCACGTTGGCAATAAATTGAAGGTGACACTTTTGCAATTTTCCATGCAACTTTAATTAGCATTAGGAACTTTATTGACAAATTTCTTGTATAAAATACACTTAGTCTGTCATCTTTTTCATTAATATGTATAAATGATTAAAAAAGAAAAAAGATAGATTATGTTATTCATTAAAAATATTCTTCACAGGGTTTATGAAGTATATTTTTTATCATCGGATAATATTTGCGTTACAATAAATAAATAAATAAATAAAAATGATTGCAGATTTTAGTTAAATAACAAATTTTATTAACAAATGAGGCATCAGAATATGTTCCATTTCTTAAAAAAAAAAAAAAAAAAAAAAAATCGTTTAAAAACGTTTTGCATCTTTATTTATTTACTGATGAGGACCCTAAATAGGTTCGAAACGTATGATTTTATTATTTGCATATTATCTCATCCATTTAAATATTTTAACTCTTTTCGATGTTTATTTTAACTGTTTTCATTTTATCTATATTTTATTGAAATTAAGATATTCTTGCCAAAATTACGAGACATTGATAATTTATAAACATTTAAATAATGTATTATATAAATAATAAAATTCTGTAATTTACATTTCATACAGAATCTTGCTAGGATTAAACGCAGCGAAACACAGAAAAGGTAACATGTAGGGCAAGATACATGTAGAAAGCAAAGGTAGATGTATATCTCAGATTATCATGCAGATAGGACAGTGAAGCTAAAACGCGAACCGGAAATATAGTAGCACTACTAGTGTCAACAGAGGAGAACTACATGTGTTAAGTCTACATGAATAGCATCTTCGATCGAAAATAGTTTTTTTCTATTTCGCGAGTAGTTAGTAGCAGGTTAGTATGGAAAGTTTTCTTTTTCTTCATTTTCCATTGTTTTTGAATTTACAAAATTATGCTCAAATCATTCACAGCTATTCTTCTAAGAAATAAAAATTAATTTTTAGGATGTTTAAAAGTATGCTTTGTCAAACATATTCATATTCAAGTGCAAATTAAAATTACAAACTGTAATTCGGAAATAGCAGTATGAAACCAATAAATATTTAACGTTGCTTGGTTTAAATAATACAAAATGCTTTAAAATTAAAAAAAAAATGTTTTTATTATATGTATATTTTCAAAGTTTATTTTCTTAATATTTAGCACTTGTTTCTTAAAATAAATTGCATTTGACAATCAAGTTTGTAAACAATAATAAATTTGCCAAACGAAAACGTATGTGCACTTTTCGCTCCTTCACTTTTTCTACTACTTTTAAATTCACAAAATCATAACATTCACAGCTATTTTCTACGAAATAAAATTAATTTTTATTATTTTTGAAAAAAAATTTTGCCAAACACATTCGTGTTCAAGTGTGCAAATTAATATAACAAACTGTAATGCTAAAATAGCAGTATGGTATGAAATCTTAAATATTTAACATTGCTTGGTTTAAATAATACAAAATGTTTTGAAGTGAAAAAAAAAATATTTATGGCTTATGTATATTTTCAAAATTTATTTGCTTAATATTTAGTACTTGCTTCTTAAAATGAATTGCTTTTGACAATCAAGTTCGTAAACAATAACAAAGTTGCCAAACGTAAATATCACTACAATGGTTAGTTGGTTGGATGTTGGGTTTAACTTTGCACTAATATTACGATATGAACATAGATACAATAAGAATAAGACGAGCGATTGCGTAAGCTCGAGAAACTTACAGCTGTTGACAATAGGGTCGTTGCAGTCAAATTTTGGTTACCAAAGAATATACGGGAGTGTCCTATCTGTATAATAATCTGTGATGTATATATAGCAAGGGTTCATGTATAAAATAATATCGAAAAACATCGTGATCTCTAACCTCTCAATTTTGATGTATGAACGTGTAAATATATTTCCAAGACAATGTTTAAACTCAACTATATATTTTATTTGAAATTCTCAATTAAAGGGAAGAATGGGCCGGGCCTACTTCCCAAATGACTTACGAAATATGAATATTGTATTTTCCTCACGTAAATATAAATGGTACATAATCTCAATATGTTAATAAAAGTCATTGTCTGATAATTGCAATAAGCTATGAAATAATAATTTAAACTATTTCACCCACGCAACGTATCTGGCGTTAAACTTGATTATCCTTTATGAATTCATAGAAAAAAATCGAAATTTAAATATCGTGGTCTATGGAGTTGTGCTATGATTAGTATTGTCTCACCTGTTTTTCTGCGTTTGCAGACTCAGTAACTTTGCTAACGAATATTATGTGAGAAATGCCTGCCTGGTTATCAGCCAGGGTAGCTTAGTGGTAGAGCATCCGTGAGTTAAGCGGAGGTGCCAGGGTTCGATTCTCGGCTGTGATATTTTTCTCATGGTTGTTATATAAAAATATCAACCTTTACACTCCAATTTACTTAAAATGAGCACTATATTTAGTTGTTTAACTCCAATACTTTCGTGACATTAAATAACCTCCAAATTTCAGCCACCGTATTTTACTGACAGGGACGGGCTATGTCCGAAATAAGCCTTAACCACATGTGGGCAACCTATGTTACACCGAGCACGATTTTTAGACTTAATTATATACAATAAATAATTTACTTTATACATTTTTCAAGATTGTTGATTTTCTTTTCAGTTTTCAATAAATAAATCATGCTGGAGCCTTGAAAACGAAACATAATTTCAATATTTTTAATCAAACTGCACACACTTCACAAATTACGATCAACAGATATTACTGAACATATGCAAAATAAACATCAAGTTATTAAAGATTAATTTTAGGACTTTTATATATTTTAATACATTTATACTGCTCAAAACATAAAGAAATTAGCATACCTTATTTAGGTAAAGAAGCCTGTTTTTGTTTTCTAGTGGAGTATGTTACGGCTAACATTAATGCTTAGTTTACGTTGTCATGTTATATTGTACAAATACTTCATGGAAATTGATTTAATCTTCAATGATATAGGAGGTGTTTTTAACCAAGTGAAATACGAAATACACAATGTGGCCTGTTTTAGACGATAAAAAAAAAAAAAATCTAATTTATGATTTTTTTTTTAAAGATAAAACTTAAAAGATCCAGTAGAACAGATTAATTTCTCCATATTTAAATCAAAATGCACTTTAGATTAAAAATCCTAACGTGTTCTTGTTTTGCCCGGCAATTTTTAAATAATACACAAGACTATACAAAAGGAATATCCGAAGAAGCACGGGAACGTTCTGTGAACGTTACAGTCGTTCAAAGACCGTGTTTCGTGTCAAGGGAACGTTCGATTAGACGTTCAAAAATAGTATTACTTAGAACGTTCTGAAAAGGTTTGCTTTGTACCATCTATAAAACGTACAATTTTAGTTCTATGAAAAACGTTCAAGTGTAGCACCGTCGTAACACGTTCTGTCACAGTGTGATTATAACAAATATGACAAAATGCCTTTTTTTTTTTTTCAGTTTTGCTTCCTTATTTTCAGTTTCAGATTTTGTTGCCATGCCAGTATAGAATAATCACTGAAATGTAATAGAGATGAGGTGGGAAAAAATTACAAAATTTCAAACTTTAATCATATGTTATAATCATTATAATTATTTATAATTTTATTTAAGTTTTATATTGTTGAATTCTGTCAAACACATTACTCCAGATTACTTTTGCAGATATTCATTATTATTTGCTTCTTAAAATGTTAATAAATTAAGTTACGAAAAAGTAATTTATTTTATTTATTTATTTATTTATTTTGTACAGTCGGTAACAAAAGTGTCCGAATACTAGCAAAAATTCCTATGTAAAAAAAGTACACTTCATACAGTTCTGTTAAATAAATCCTTATCGAATCATGTTCTTAGACTGACTAAGAAGAGGATTCGACAAGGATTTATTTAACAAAACCGTATAAAGTGTACTTTTTTTACCTAGGAATTTTTGCTAGTGTTCGGACATTTTTGTTACCGACTGTATATGCCAAGAAAAATGTGTTTAATAATTGGGAATTTTTGATCTCCGGTTTTCCATAGATTTATACACTCTTGAGATGTCCAGAACACAATTCGACCATTCTTTGAAAATGCCAGTCTGTCTATATTTTTGTGTATGTATTATCAAAGATTTGTGCACTCTGTATCTCACAAACCAATGGACGGATTTTAACCAAACTTTATGTTTAGTTAGACTTTAAACTAATTTGCTAAATGTCAGGAATATTTAATTAGGTATTGACCTAAATATCAGCTTTGGTGCTCATTAGCCTTTGGAATGTATCACCAGATAGGGGTCGCTTCTATGCTGTAATTTCTTCCTTTTATGGGGAGATTACATCTCAGCTTCTACAGTGCACAAATGCACTAAACTTAATATGTGAAACAGATATTATGTAAAACTACGCTGATTTAATTCGGGTGCGTATACTGGCCAACTGATGGCGCTGCTCTCCTGCAATTTAATCCCGTTAACGTAATGACAATAATTCAGTTTTTGTAATATAAATGATTATAAATACACTGAACTTGGTATGTGAAATTAATATCATATAAAACTTTGCTGAATCAGTTTGCGTGCTTATCTGACAAGTGGAGGCACTAAAATGCTGCAATTTAATTTCATTCAAGGGAACGCAATAGCTCGTGTTCTATGATTTATAAATGCTCTAAAATTAGTACGTGAAATAGATATTACGTAAATTTTACTGATTGACTTCGGGTACATATCAAATGACAGGTGACACTGCTACGTTTCGTTTCAGCTTACGGGAAGGCTATACCTCATCTTCTATAATACGAATACTTATCGAACCTTATATGTGATAAGCATTATATCACATACAAGGTATAAGTATAAGTAACTATATATATATATATATATATATATATATATATGTATAATGACAAAATGTGCTGCTTCATTTTCGGTATATATCCACCGACGGATGGTGCTGCTATTACTTTCTGCGATTTTCCAGATATCTGTATTTCAGCATCTTTTGGTGAAAAATTCACAAAATTGCATAAATAAAAACATTAATTATAAGAACCTGCGTTGATTAAATTATTATGAGTAAATTAATAAATTTTAAAATTTTATGGGTGCTGTATCTCACGAACTAATAAATGTAATTTATTGAAACTTGGATTTCTTGGACTGTGACCTAAAGTGGTGGCAATTATATTTGTTAATAAACCGTTCAATAGGTGGCGCTGTCATATCATTATTTTCTGAATTTTTAATATTACAGAATAGGACAAAATTTCGTATAAATGTACAAAAGTGAGCATTGTTTTTAACTTTTCCATGGAAAATTATATATATATATGTAAATTTATATTAGTAATATTTAATAAAATAAAGAAGTATGGGCGATTTGTACAGCTCATTGCTTTCGCTATTGTATTAAAATTTTCAATATTCTTGCGATAAAGGTCGTCTATGATTTTAAAACGAAAGGGTGAACCCTAAATATGTGATAATTTAAAACTAAGTTATCGATTTTTTACATTTTTCATTATGTTAAATACATATCTTAAGATATATATTTTGTATACTATAAAATTGATTTTTTTTGGATATTTAGTGTTATACTTGTTTGAGATGAAAATCTTACCTTTGCCATGGAAAGTAATTTTGATAGATTATTTTAGCAAACAATATTTATGGCATCGAACTGTGCAGGAAAATATAGAACAGAGTTTTATGATGGACTAAATATACCAATATTTAAAAAGTTTAAGTTTTGAACAGTATGAAAAATCTTTACTAGAAACGGGTGTTATTGAATAAATTGCTTAATCATTAGAAAATTTCTCCTCGTGTAAATGGCCATCTGGATCTGCAGTTGCGTGTATGGGATCCAAAGTCCAAAGCTTCTGACTACTGCCTGCTTACTCAACGTATTTTGTATTTACATTCAGATTTGAATTTAACTTTCGGATACGCTACAGCTTCATGAAACAGATAATTTCACTTATATTTCCTTTTTGTAAAATTTTGCATACGTATGCATTGAAATCTTACTAAATTCAGTTTATTAAAATTTATCAAAAACCATATAATATTTTTAAATTAAATTTGAATTTTTTAAATTTTTTACACATTTCACGCAAACTCCTAAATTTATTTCGTTCGATATTTTATTATTACAATTCAACGTTGCAATCTAAACTAGCAAACCCATGCGAATATTTCGCTCGTTTCTTTTCTTTTTTACTTTTGAAATTTGAAACTCATAAATATTAAACCGAATTCCCCATCTGATTAAAATTTTAATTTACCAGAAGACAAATTATTATTAATACCAAATTAACATAGTGCAGTAGTGAGACCAAGATCCTTCAAAGAAAGGTTTCAAAATAATATTCATGGTTGAAGAACCAGTTTCATACTTTCGCAGGCAGTACAGTCTTAATATAGGACTCCCACGACTTCTTTTCAATTTTTTGTCGCGATGTTGGCGATGACTTTTTATTTATTTTGGTATAATTTTTTGTAAAAAAAAAAAAAAAAAACTTAATTATTATTTTGATTATATTTTTATGCTTATGATTTTTAGTCAATTTATGACAATAATTCATATTCTGTATAATCTTTAAAGTATTTCTATGTTTAAAATGACGCTTATATAGATTGAAGAAGCAATTTTAAAAAATACAGTTTTCTATAAAATAATGTAAGCAGGCAAATGTCGTAATTTTTTTTTATTATTTCATTGAGTCGAGTCGGTATGCTTAAATATTGTTCATTTTTAAATATTATTTTTCATCCCCACGTGTTTCAATAATTACACTACTATCGTATCGTTTCGAGAAAAATTAATTGTAACTGATACACGTTAGAGATATATTATATAGATTTGCGCATATATGTTTACATTTTACACTACATTGTAGAAATGTAAAAGCAGGGAGAAGGATTAAAAAAAAATAGTTACTAAGGTGATTCTGAATATTTCTAAATGTTTTCAGTTTTGAAGTTTATTTATTTTATTTTTATTTTATTATTTTGTTATTTGTTTTGTTTGCAGAATAAACTCTTAATTAATTAATTATTTATTTTTCCAAAAGTTTTACCACATTTTATATTGTTATATTTCACTGCATGGTGTATGTAAAATTTATAAACTCAAAATCAATAATATAAATAAATTTTGCATACGCATGATTTGAAAGACACAACCCTTCATCAACCGAACAAAGTAGGCTCGAGTGCTGCAAAAAAACTACAATGTAGCTCTTGTATTTGCAGCACTCGTGCCTACTATGCTCGTCTGACGAAGGGTTGAGTCTTCTTTCGACCAGGAGCAATTTTTGCGAGTTATTCCATTTTATTATACGTGAAATACATTTTTAGCACGTTCAAAGAACGTTCAAAAATTGTTTACATAACGTTGTGAGAACGTGTGCATAGAACGTTTTCAGAACGTTTCTACACTATTTTAGAACTTTTACAGTACGTTTTCTAGAACGTTCTGAAAATGTGTATAACGTTTTAACAACGTTCTAAATACGTTTAGAACGTTCCCAGACCGTATACATAGAACATTCTCAGAACGCATCTATAACACCGATGGTGATAGTTACACGTTCATTGAACGTTCTCTGAACCGTACTATTGTACGTCGTCAAGATGGATAGATAGACGTCTATATAACACGTTCAGAGTGAACGTTCTTAGAACGTGTTTGTAGAACAATTTTTGAACGTTCAGAGAACGTCTCGGTGCTGCTTGAGATATTTTGAGTATTCTATTTAAAAGTGAAGCTATAAAGTTAAGTTTGGGAGAAATTTCATCGTCTGTTTTTACAAACAATAAATGTTCTTTGGGGTTATCTCGGTGGTAAAATACACTAAATATTAAAAGATATTGCGGTGAATTACAAATGAAACATGTTTTAAAATCTATACTAAACACATGATTTTTCTATCGTTTATACTTTTTGAAAATATTAAATTATAACTGACAACTCTTAGTTCTAGTTAACTTTTTTGAAACTAGTTCTGCTTTTTTAATCGCATGTAGTAGTTGTTTTTAAAATACAAATATTGTAAAACTAAATTTCCTCTATTAAATTATTATTATTATTTTTATTTATTTTGCATAATATTGCGCTGTTTGTATGTTTATTTTAACATGTCTGTATTAAAAATAACAAATATAAAACTTTTTGTGTTGTAAATTCTATAAATGTATAATTATTAAAACAATGATAAGTTATTGTTTCCCCAAATATGAAGTTTAATCGATAATCTTACCAGTTCGATTAATAAATGTTTACTTAAACGCGAAAATGTTAGCCGATTTTTACAAAATTATATAACCTCACTTGAAAGATAATATAGTAAAAGAAAAAGTGACAAGTTTGATATAAATAATTAATATTCTAATGATATTTAACAATATTTTTTTTTCTATTATATGCAGATAACATGTTACGCCAAAAAGTTGAAACATTAATAATTCAGTAATATGTAAAGTGAAATACAGTATTTTTGCAATTCACCCTCATTTAGACACCATAACAATAGAAATCAATTTCAATTGTCCGTCCAAATAGGAATATGTTACGTCCATGTGTTTCGTAGCCAAGGAGTCCCAATTTGGGATATTTTAATGTCAATTGCACCATATTTTTGAAAAAAAAAAAAAATACAAACAATATTAAAATCAATTTGTTGATACTAATTTTTTTATGTCTTTATTTTAACAACAGAAGCGTGTGCATTGTACATTGTGAAAGTAAATATGAACCTGGTTTATTCTTATCCATTTAGATCGATTTGATCCATTCAGTAAGGAAAGGGCACATGACGTCACTCGCAAAAGCTATGGGTAGAGTGGCATAACATTGGTATTTTCACCAATACAGGTTGATATTTTGCTACTCGAGAGTGGCAAAGATTGCTAACAGAGCGTTTGTTTGTAAATATGCCCTTTCGTTATAAACTCAAAAACATATACAAGTTTTTTAATTAAAAAAAATAATAATAACCGTCAATCTAATTTAGGAACGGTTGGAATTGTCACCTTAAGGTTCGAATAAAGTAAGGTTCGAATCTCAGTTCAGGCATGCGTGTTCGCCATGCACTTTAATCCATAGTTCCCAGTCTCATGAACATTAACGTGCAATGTATAGCAGTAGATCGACAGCCCGAATAATTAATTATAAGAAAACGATAAAATTACTTTATTTTTAATTATGCATATCATATTTGAATGTATAATCATTTTCAAAAGGGGAATAAAATTTGTTTCAAAACTTTAGAATGATATAAATTAATTTAGAAATTGTAATCAGTTATTTATTTTAAAACGATGGCTGTTTCTAATTTATATATTGATTTAATATAAATTTTGTCTTCTGTTAAGGATTAGAAGGCTTCTTCTTAGAGATAAAATGACGAATGTCGCCATCTCTTCGTCATAAATTACGTTAAATAATGTCCAAAAACATTAAGTTAAAAAAAAAAGAAAACTGTTCTTTTTTCCAAAATTAAATTCTGTAATCTATCAAAGGTATTGTGTTAGAAACTATTTGATGGTAAAATCATGTTTATATGAGATTTATCGTTTCAATGCAGATTAAAAGATTTGTTCTATTTATTTAATTATTTAGATGATAAATAAATCCACGAATTTTTAGTTTTTTTTACACTTACAACAATAGATTAATTAAGTATTGTTCATAGTTTTATAAATACTTAGAATAAATAATTTATTTAGCAATATCTCACTCAAATCAATTCTAATCAATCTGAAACACTATTTCGATAAAATGACTAAACTATAAATTGAAAACTATTTTACGCATTATGTATGATTGTCAGGTACATGACTGAAATCACAGATTAATCTTCTCAGTGTCAATAAATTGCAGCTTTTGATCTAGGTGACCCGAATTAATGTATGTTCAAAACTGTTATTCATTAATGTTGTCATTTCTGCTAAATTTACTTTGTGAGAAGTGTTACTAAAAGTGTTTATGAAAACAATTCTTTTATCTACTGATAGAGATATTTATCTGATATCGATATTTGGAAACGAAAAAAAAAAAAGAAAAATATCGAGAATGTCATAAAAATTAACGTTTCTAATAATAATAATAATAATAATAATAAAATGAAACAAATAAATGAGCAAACGAGTTAGGCTTCTATCTGTTATATAGCTGCTACGTTTTTTGCTAGGCTGTGATTAGGGCAAATTATTTAAAACTGAAAACCGGTTTTCTAAAAAAAAAAAAACTATTCTTACGATTTTATATAAAAAAAATAAGTTTGTGAAATTTTTGAGATGACAATTCTATCTGAATAAACAAGTGTATTCTTTCTATTAACCCCTGTGCTGTCTCATAGTATAACAATTTTTATTATTATTATTATTATTTAATTATTTTTTTCCAAATAATTAATTTATTAATATTTATTTCACTAATATATCATTTTAACGACTTCTCAGTATTTCAGTCTAGTGAATTGCCCTGTTATTTTCGAATCACACTAAAAAACATTTCTGACCCTGGCATCTAAAAAATAATCTATGGCTCTAAAAATAACATTTCCATGTCATATTTATAAACTCTCGTTTCCTTTGCTAGAGAGTTCTAGAAATCCCCATTAAAATTCTGGAGCATTTTCCTATATTATCTTGGTCAAAATTGCTCAAAAATATTGACAAACAAATGCGAGCACAAAAGCCGAGTTTTAATAACTATGTTTCTACATATTTACGAATCAGTATTAAAATGAAGCAGTAATTTCTCGCAAATCAAACGATTCATAATATAATGTATCGTTGTCTCATCTAGAATAGTAGAGATACAGAGTAAGTAATGTAATGTAGAGTAAGTAATGTAATGAAGGCTTGTTAAGTATATACATATAAAGGTATTTCACCTATCAATTTATTTGTTTACATTACTTGAAAATCTTTCTAATTTAAGGATTCAGAAAGTGACTAATTTTTCGTTCTAGATAAATGTGGTATAATAGTTTTTTTCAGTAAACTTAAGAAATTTTTAAAATATAATGTTAAAATTCATTTCATAATTATTCATACCAGTAACAAGAATGATCTATTAAAACTATTTATTTATGTATTATTTTTTTTAATTATTTCTTTATAATAAAAACACTCCTAACAAGGCACGTTGAAGTTAAATTGAACAAGAGGATTTAAACTGAGCCAATGAAAATCAACAACAAACAGCATAGAGGTGCCTGATATCAGATTCGAAAAGTTAAAGAAGGCTTGTTAAAGGAAAATATTTCTTAATATATTTTAACTAAATTAAACCATTACAGTTTATTGCAACTATACTGAAAAAAAAATGACCATTAAATATTAATAATTCTAAAATGGACTTCTTTCATTCAGTTATAACGCAACGTCCTAATATCTATTTCAATTTAATCTTCATATAACAATGTGTAAATTTTATTTAAACTGTAATTGATATCGTCTTAATAGAATATCGAAATTTTGTACTTAGTTTCGATTAAGTGATGGAAGATTTAAAAGCTGGTATTTACATTTCAAATAATGTCTAAAATACTTTTTTAAAGGTTTATACGTAACCCTACTTCAAAAGACATAATTTAAATTTTTAAGGCATTTGGTTCAGACTATTATCATCTCAAAACTTGCACATCCAATTTTAGTCAAATTAAATAGTTCATTTAGAAAATATTATCCTTTGTTATTCTTAACCCAATAACAACTGAAGTATTCATTAAAGTTTTTATTCAAATACTTCCATACATTGAGAAGGTTACAAACGTTAAAAGGAGTCCTTTAATATTAATTTGTATGGAATATTGCAAAACAATTCTTGAATAATATTTTGCGAAAGTAATATAATTAATATTTCTAGTTGAAATATAACTGAAACACTCTGAGATTGATATTCGAAAATTTGGAAATAGCATCAGTGAATAAATAATAAATTTTAAATCTTAAATTTGCTTTAAATTATTAAATAAGTACACAGCAGATGTTATGAAATTTTAATCTTAGAAATTTTAAATATCATTAATGGTGCTAGTTAAAATTATTTGATATTGATAATGCACTTATATTCGATTAGGAAAATAAAAAAGAACTTATCACACTAATGCGTTGCTAAATCATACACGTATATCTGTATGGAACGTAATTCAGTTAGTACAGCAAGTAAAATAACACTATTTCAGAATATTTTACTATTTAAATTATATAATATATATTTTTACTGTATGATTCTGTTATAGTATTCCATTATAAAAATTGTTATATCGTATAAAAATAAAGGTAATATCATAAAATTTATTTTATATTTTGTATATTTATTTATTAACATTTAAAATTTTGATTTTAAAGTTTTTGATTCATAGACACAGAAATAAATGCTTTATTAAAAAAAAAATTAATGTTGAAGCTGTATCAACTAAAATATTTGATTGATTTAAAAGACTGTTTTAGTTTTTCAACAAAATAATTTATTTAAACAACAAGAATTTTGTTAAATAAGCACTTTTGGTATTTTCTTTTAAATTATTGACATTGCTTCAATTAAAATATTATTGTATCGACAAAACATTTTTTTTTTTTTATCTGCGTATATGTTAAACGAGTAAAAGTATGTCATCTTAAGTGATGAACAAAGAGATAATATATATATATATATTTAAATAACAGTTTTTCATATTAATCAGCTTATGTAATATGAAAAGAAAATAAACATCTAAAAAAAAAAAAAAAAAAAAAAAAAAAAAAATAATAATTTTTTTTTTCATGATATGCACCTTTTTTATTTTATACATTTAACTATAACCACTCCATAGCATCATAACAATAGTAGCTAAACGATTGTTTTAAACGATATCTAATATTACGAGTCAGTGTATCAAGTGATACACACAATAATTTACAAAGCATAATTTTTCCAAGAATCATATCTTATTTATCAAGTTTTGTGTAATTATATATCAACGCTGCTGAAAAAACTAGAACTATCGTGAAACGTGCAGCTAAACAGCGTTACTTGTCTGTTAACTTAAATTGAATTAGCAAAGCTTTTTACAACAGCCGTATTGTACGTCACGTGTAAAGAATTACACATCTACAAATTCTGCATAGGTTTCACGAAAGATAGTAAAATTGACCCATAACATAGCCTGGCAAGCGATATGTACAAAATATTATCAGCACTAATAATAGCAGGAGACTTGGCGTTGGAATATTAAAACAGGAATAAACTACTACGTCAGAAACGCCAAAGAAAAATTATTGAGGTGCATACAGCTGTTTCGGTAGCCTAAAGCGTACCGTCTTCAGTGCAAAAAGAATTCTGAATCTGGAGAAGTACTCGTATATATAGGAGGGTTGAACTAAATCCGGTCCCTCTCCTATATATACGAGTACTTCTCCAGATTCAGAATTCTTTTTGCACTGAAGACGGTACGTTTTAGGCTACCGAAACAGCTGTATGCACCTCAATAATTTTCTTTGGCGTTTCTGACGTAGTAGTTTATTTCTGTTTTAATTATCAGCACTAATTTATGTCAAGATACATTTAAATAGAAATTGCCACTAATTTTTCACGTTTTATTTTGATACATACATTTCAAAAAAAAAAAAAAAAAAAAAATTGATAAGTATACAGAGTGATTCAGAACTATTGTTCAAAAATCTACGTTTAGGTCACAAATATAAAAACAAACAAGAATCATGTAGGAATCCAGTGATGCTTCGCGTGATCAAAGCCAGAGACTTAATTATGAGAGACAGGTCACAAATAATGATAATTTGTTACACAAAGACGAGATTTTACATTAATAAAAAAAAAAAAAAAAGAAGAAGAAGAAGAAGAAAGAAAAAAGAAAAATGAGAAAAATCTTTAAAAAAATTTTAAAACAGCTTTTTTTTTTTTTTTTTTTTTTTTTTTTTATGCTGCAGCATGCAGCAGTAATACACGATTTACAACGTCGATGCATTGATGGATGTACCGTTTAAAAGAATGTGAAAACTTGTCGTAAAAATTCGATTCACCAAATATAATTTCAATTCCACTGGAATTTTAAACTCTGGATTTTCGTCTAAATCCACAGAAAAAATATCAGAAGGGGACAGATCTAATGAACGAGTTAGCCATGGCTGTTTACTGCAATTAGTTGCCTGTAAGCGATGTGTATATCCGCCATTTATTTGCTCGTGTAATTATGCACTTCTGGATTTCGCATGCGGCCTTATATTTCTATATGATTCTTGTTTGTTACTGCAATTCTGACCGCCATATAGATTCTTGAACAAGAGTTTTGAATCACCTTGTAGATATACACACTGACCCGCTTTATTTAATGTCTCTTTCACCACTATTCGGAGAACATAAACTTCTTTTTAAATTTATAAATTTATGTTGTCACAAAATTACCACTGAAATTTACTGGTAAAGAAAATGAGAGACCATACTAAAGCTGTATGTACAATGTGGCCATAATTAATCGACCCAATTTAAATTTGTATACAGTCGAAATATGTTCAGGAAGTTGTAAATTTTTGTGCAGGACTTAATGAAGAAAGAGGCAACCTTTGCGTGAATGAAGAAATTTGTCCAAATTCAGCCGCCAGGAGGCTATTTTTAAAAGATTTTACGATGAGTTCTTTATTTATATTTCACCAAATGTTTATCTATAGGTCACACATAATTAAAAAATCTTTAAATTATATAATCCCTTATGTTACAGTAGCATTTAATGAAAACACATCCAAACTCGCTTTGTTTGTTTCCTGTTCTTTGTATGTCAAAGGTTTAAGGTTGCCCTGAAAAGTCACTTTAGAGAGGAAATTATCACCAGCTGCCATTTTCTTGCGTTGTGATCTCAGCTATCCCCATACTTCAATCCATGTGAGTTTTCCTTTGGGGAAAGGTGGTACATCTCGTAAATCGTGAGATACAACTTTCCTGATCTAAAATCAACATTTCGCGTTATGTTCTTAGCACGTAAATTGTTAAAACAATTGAGTATGAGACATTTATTGAATAAAAACATAGAGTATTATAAGTTAACATAAACATTGCATCTTTGCGCATCATCTGTAAGTACAACATTTAGCAAGTCACAACATATAACTGCATAATTAAAAAACTCAAACCAGGATTGGGTATACAGTTGATATTGCGCATACGCCATTAGTTGGAGCAAGTTGAATGTTAATCTTTTATTCTTACAAGAAAATATGGGAATAGAAGTTATTGAAATCTGAAAATAGAATTTTTGTATCTTCAAACTCAGCCATATCGACTGTTTAATCTGCACAGTTAAGCAATTTTGATAAAAGAAACACTATTTTTATAAGCACATTTGTGTAATACATCATGAAGACATAGGTAACATACGTAACTTAACAAGTTTTACGCAAAACACACACACGCACACAGTAAATAAAATCGGTACATTTGAGGACGGGGGAATAACAAGTTTAAAATTAGAAACAAAGTTACGAATGCTAGATAACAGGTTTCTTAACATTTCTCAAAACACACTGTGGTCAACTAGGGAACACGTTATCTTAGGACTCCAAATGGTAACTGAAAATGATCATCGTGATGCTAAATAGGTTTTTTAGTAAATAAAATAAAATAAAAAAATATTGTAAATGTATGCTTGACACGTAATTCATAAATCTTAAACATATTTATTCGCTCAAAGAAATTTCCATCTATGCATTATATCTTACAGTAAACTTCTCAAATTCCTGAGCAATAGTTAACAGAGAGTTTTAAAATAGAGCTGCTTGTCATGGACGCTCTGTATATATATATATATATATATATATATATATATATTATAATAATAATTCAAAAATTTTAATTATTTTTTTTTTCATTTAAAAAAAATGCTAACATTAGCATGATTTCATTTTACTCTTAAAAAATAACATTATTATTATTATTATTATTATTATTATTATTATTTATTTATTTATTTATTTTTTTTAAGGTGTTCAATACAAGTTTTTCAATTCCTTAAGGGAAAAAAAATGTAAATATTGTACCAGTGAAATCATATGCCAATTTTTCTAGCTCGAATACTTTTTTCTTAAGATAAAAAAATATATAGATTTATCATATACATTTGATCTGAAATGTGAAATATAATTCCAGGATATCTTTAAGTACAAAAAACTTTTATTATTTATCACAGATTTTGATTAATCACCTTCTAGTATTTATCTAGACTCAGAAAAGAAAAAAAAAATGAGAAAAAATTGAGAAAAAAATATAAACTTTTTATATACTTACATCAAAGAAATATTTCTTTTTAAATTTAATACTAAATAACTTTTTAATCCTACATTAATCTTCCCACGTACGTCCGTTATTTGCTTTTGACAATTTTAGATTATAAGATTTTATGCTTATTTAGCTGATTAATTAAAATCTAATTTGATCAGTCTGCTTGTCTTTTTAAATAATAAAAGATTTTGTAAAATAATTTGACATAAAAAAAAAAAAAAAAAAAAAAAAAAAAAAAAAAAAAAAACTCGATATTTTATTTATTACAGAACATATTAGTGTTTGTATCATTTTAATTATTTCTTAATTAATTTATTAAATGATGAGGTATTAAAGGTACTCATCGACAGCTATACATGGGTCGCAGTGGTCCTATATTTTAGAGTACTTTTTATTTTTCATAAACACTTTTTATAAATCAAAAATGTTAAGATATATAAATAATGTTTAAAAACATTACTGTTAAATGGAGTATTGACAAAATAATAAAATGCATTTAAGGATATAGGACAGCTTCGAACCCTGCAGATGTTAAAATGGTTGTTTTTTTTAATAAACTGTATAATTTCACGACTGGATACTCAATATTTTGAAATAATTAATAATATTTCCTGAATTAAGAGAAAGAAGTTTATTAAAGTATTTGAGTTAATATTTTGTATTATTTTATTTAAAATATTTTTTTCCATACTACAGAAGTGATAGACCTAATACATAGCTGCTACATACTAAAATATTTTTGATAAGTAAATTTACTCCATATTTTATAAATCCCTAATCGTTTTTCTATTTGAACTTTTAAATCAGAAAATGTTGTAATAAAAAAATCGAAGTAATTGTCAGCTATAGTAGTAAATGTTAACTGTCGACAAACAAGACACGCCCTAATATCCGGTAAAGAATTTAAACAATTGAAATAACAATTAAACATCTGTAGCTCGGAAATATAGGACATCATGTCCCTTTTCCGTCTAAAAAGAGTTAACACGATGTCCTTGATAAGTATTTTTTGCTTTATTAGTTTGGAAAGTTATGTCATTAATAATGTATTAAAGTATTACTAAACGATTACTGTAAGTTGCAAAGAAAAAGTAAAACAAAACCTTTCTTGCAAAATAACATTTTTGTGGCATTGCGTTCTTTACCTAATGGGTACAGATATAAAACTGAACTGTAGATTAAACAAGAAAGAAAAATTTTGCGGTACGCATTGATTATTAGCACATTCTACCTGTACGTACTTGTTGTATAGTTATAACTTTCAGTGTTCTTTGCCTACATTATTATGCAATGTGCAGACAGAAGGACTGAAATGCATAGAAATAGACTTCTTGTATTCATAATAACTTTTAAACATTGTTGGAAATTATTAAACATGTTATCGCAAAATAAAAATTCAGCCCTGATTCTAATTTCAGTCCTTTATGTATCTGAATATTTTAGTGTAACCAGTTAAATCTGAAGTTTAACCATATCATATTCTATATAAAACATTATTTTAGCATATTAACAATAAATGTGAATTTCTTTATAATTTTTACAGTAGAAAGTTATTTAAATGTGATTTACAGAAATGTCTGTCCTAAAACGAATTGTAATATTTTGGCTGTCCCTGTACACAAACCAGTTGTATAGGACACATCAATGTAATTTTAAATGGGAAATATTCCATAGTGAACTTGAATAACATGTATCATCTTTTAAAAATTCTAAAAACAATTAAGGACACTCGATGAGGGCGCAGACAGACAGATATAAAGGGCAGTCGAACAGACAGATACACAAATTGGAATCATATTTACAGTTACAAAACTCTAGAAAGTGTTAAAAACTTTCAATAGAAACTAAAATACAATTCTGGCAAATTTGTAATAGTAGCTCTTAATGTAGTAGAGGTATTTATTCAATTTTCAATAGAGAACATCCGATAATGTACTTGAGTATTATAAGTCACTTTCAAGAAATCCCATGATTATTTAAGGGAGTCAGAGCGCAGATAGTCAGTCAGACAGACAGAAGGACAAGCAGATAAACCAAAATCATTAACACTTTTCAACCTTGTTGTAAAATGTTAAAAACAATTGGAATGTGATAAAAACGATTAATATAAACGGCAATACAATTCAAGCAAATTTCCAATAATACCATTAATGTAACTGAATATTTTTCAAATGATACAATGCTCACAACACAGTACTTTACACTTTAAAATATTAAGTCAAAAGACTTAATTTAAAAGTTAAATTATAAAAAACATGACAAAATTAAGCCTTTTGACTTATGGTTTTAACGTGTAAAGTACGGTGTTGTGTGCATTTTATTATTTCAATTTATACACGTGTAGAAACAATTACCTATATAAATATGAATATTTTTGTGTTGCCCTGTAAATCCAATCAATCATACTTTATTACATTGAAAGCATTCTTTTGTACATATGAATAGCATATTTTAATTTCATTCCCCAGTAGTACATAACGTTCTTTTAACGTTGTTATAACTAACATTTCACTGTTCAGACTTATTTTCAACGCTAAAACAACGTTATGTGCTACCTGGGTTAAGATCTGTGCAAAGTAAAGTTATTAAAGTTTGGTTTATAGAAGGACCGCTCATAGAACGCAATGCTTTGGAATAATTTCGGACGCCCCTGTAGATACGCCAGTCATGGCATTTACTTCATTTTCAATGGGGGACATTCCATACTAAACTTGATTAACATATTTCAATTTTATTTCGATTTGTATTAAGTAAAATGTTCTATAATCTATGGTTTATAGATATACCTCACATAGAACACAATGTTTTGTACTGTTTCCAGGTGGGCCTGTACACAAGCCAGTAAAAGTATTCACGCCATTTTCAATAGGGAAGATCCGATAGTGAACTTGAATACAATACATCAGTTTCAAGAAATTCCATGAATATTTATGGGAGTTAGAGCACAGACAGACAGACGAACAGACAGGCAGGCAAATCGAAGTCATTAACAATTTTCAAAGTGCTAAAAACTAAAAAAAATGCACGAAATGAGTAATAAATTTCATTTAAAGTTTGAACTTCAATCTTACGCATAAAAAAAGTACACCAACAAACATTTAGAAAATTAACCTATTACCTACTATTTTATAGCTAAACTAATATATGTGACAAAAGAATGATTACTACTACTTTTATATCGATAAATTGTTAATAATATTTTTTGAGTGATTTGTTAAATATAGTATCTATGAGAAAATTTAAATAAAAGTTAAAATGAAAATAAATCAATTATTATGCATAAGCATAAAGAAAGAAATTCATGTCGCGTTGAAATGAACTGCAGAGTTGCAGAATGGAAGATGAAAAAGAAATGTAACATCTACAAGCGTACCTCTTCCAAATTAAAACGCGGCTTAGTAACTGACGAAAAGGTTATTTTCATCTGATTTTGTTATTCATTTTTCTGAAAGTAATTTTCTGCATGATAGTGTTTATGGCCTTTAATTTTTGTTTTAGATTTTCGGCAAGTAAACTTTATGCAATATTGAAAGTAATGAATAATAAAAACAGCTGGATAAAAAATAAAGTTTTTTTCCATTAATACTTTAGTGATTTTTTTCTATTAGATTGCGCTCTTAGTCACATAATGTTTTCAGTTCGTAATATATTTCGGTAAAATATAAAAACGTAATGCATACAGAATAATTTATGTAATGTGACTTGATTAAGAATAATACATGAATTTCGTCTATTTTAAAAATAGCTTTGAATAAAAAAAAAAAAACCCTTAAGAATCAAAATGTAAATGATCACATCAATCTCTGTCTATCTTTATATATATATATTTATTATACTTTTAATTAAAGTAATACTATTCAGATTTCTACTCGTAAGATTCCGATAAATCTCATTTTCGATTCAGCGAATGAAGTTAGACGTTACATTTGACTGCTCTCGGGATAATGGAAAAAAGGCCTTCACAGAGATTTGAAATCCTGCATGAGAAGGAGATTCTATTGAGAGCATACATTTATAACGTGCATCGCGCTCACTGTGTCGAAAAACAAACGAACCTCATTTCCCGCCATTAGCTTAGATTTATTTTCGTTTTGAATATCGCATTATTGACTTTTCTTTTACACAATACAAGGGTATTTGTAATTTTATGTGGATTCCAAACGACTAGAAAAGCTCTTTTTGAAACATACAGGCGAACTTGGTACATGGAAAATGAAAGTCAGAGAACCAACGATTTCGCCAACAGATGGAGCCAACGACATTAGAAGTCAGTATAATAAACGAACGTTGTGCTACGAAAAAAGGCAGTTGGGTCCGCAATTGACAATAGTTTTACAAACAATTTCTATGGTTTTGTTCTGAGTAGGTTTGTTTATTGATATGTTTAATTCGAGTGAATACTCGTTGCGTCTGACAGACCCTGGCACACGTATATTCGTTTCTGCATCCGCCACTTTTTCGCGTAAATGGTTGAGTCTGTCAGTAGCTGCTATCAAGGTCTCTCTCTTTTTCTTTCGTAGAAAGTCAAATTTGCGGAAACTTTTTTTTTTAGGTTGGAAACTGAATTTTTTTTTCTGAAAGACCGAAATCGCGTTTTCGCATTCATGTTTTTGGGGGGAATAACGCTTCTGTGAAATTCTAAAAATACATCGTTGTTTTAGCTATAACGATTAAATGAAACATCTCAAAACTTTATTTTCAAAAGTATAAACTGATGAAAAATCAATAAATGAAAATGATGAAGAAAATGTGGATGCCTAAAAATTCAATGCTCATGAAACCTTATCGGAGAAAGAATTTGATTTGGATTATAAAAGAGGTAAATTAAGTTTAGGTAAATTTTATAATATGATAAAAAAATTCATTAAAAATTCATTTAAAAAAGTTAAAGAAGAATATAAAAACATTTTCCAATAACACTGCAACCAAATTGCTTAAAAACACTACAGTGTAAAAAATAGTTCTTTAAAAATGAGCTAAATTGTCTCAAAATAGCTCCGAAACAATATATACTTAAATTTCAAAATCCCATGTACCCATGTTTGAGTATATTGACATGCTAAAATATGGGTTTGACGAATAAGAATCCCAATATCCCGATGTCTAAAGGAACAAACTTAGTAAGAAATATAACCGAAATAAACTCTCTTGAAATAAATGAGATAATTCACCTTGTCAAGTAGGAGTTTTTTTTTTTTTTAATCCACTTGAGTTAAAAATGTAATTCTTTGAGCTAATTAGTAGCTTTTTATTTAAGCGAACTTGCATTATGGATATTTATCGATACTTCAGATATTTCTGCTCATTCAACCTCTTGTAAGTAGCAACATTGCACTCCCTGCAACGCATTTCTTCAGTAGCATGCAAGTGCAACGGCATAAGTGACCCAGTTTATCAAAATCATTAATAAAATAAATAAATTACACAAATACAATAAATAACTTAAGTTTGAATGCATTATATTAACTCATTCAATTTCTTGAATTTAACTCAAGATGATAGGACTTGTATCCTCTAGGCAAATGAGTACAAATTCCCTCCAGTTGAGTTATTTTCGTTCTTTCATTTTTAGAGAGAAAGCTTTTATGGGCCTCCTTTATGTTTATGTGGAATTCGATTAAGGATTGTTATATTAATTCACGCCTTCTGCTGATTAACAGTTTTGAGAAGAATTTGTAATATTTACCTGTAACTGACGTTAGTATCCTGTACGAGTATGTAACGATTTATTCATTTAGGAATATTTTGAATAATATAGAAATAGTTTAAATTAAATCAGCTTATATTATCCACAAAAAATCCCCTCCCCCCGAAAAAAAAAAAAAAAAAAAAAAAAAAAAAAAAAAAATGTTGTCAGAAATAGAGAAATCGTATAAAATTACAAGAAAAACTAAATTTACAAGACAGTGAATTTTTATCAAAATATATTCCAAAATATTTTATACCCAATGAATGTTAACATACATGAGAATCAAAATAACATATTATATATATATATATATATATATATATATATATACTCAATTACTTTTTTCTTTCTGCTGTGAGGAAAAAAAGACCGACAACCAATTTAAGGGAAAGTTGCTTTATTAAAGTGCGTGAGAAATGATAGATTTATGAAGCAAAAATAATTTGCTCCATATTTTTTTTTATTGTGAGATTTAAAAAGTTAACGTAAGATAATATATTAAATTATTTTATAAATTCTCATATATATATATATGTAATAAAATAACAATGACTACAGTTTTATAAATTAAAGGTTTCAATGAAAATAAATCCATGTGCTTTACTGCTTATTACTAATTTTTATGAAATTATAAGCACAATGTTTGACGCAATCATTCTGTTAACACCATTTATCTAATGTAACTTTTATATTGTTCAACAAAGCAAAAATGTTTTAAATGATTATTATACATTTTTCTTTTATCAAAATATTATTTAGTGATCAAAATATTATTTAGTCGAGCCACATATACATGAAAAATTCTAACATTACATAAATTCTGTAATTTTGAATTACTGTATTAAACATATTTTGACACGTACGGAAAATAATTCTTTATTATTTTTTAATGATTATTATTTTTTTTAATTTTTCCTTCTGGTTAAATTAAATATCAGTTTTTATATCCATTCTTTGACTAGACGAAATGTGATAACGATTTCATGTTACATCTCATATCCTATATATTTGGCAAAAAATACATCTCATATTCTATATGTTAGGCAATAAATGTCATAATGAGACAATTCAAATAATATATTGCAATTTGTGAGGTTTTTTTTATGTATAAAAACGAAATAAAGCAATTATGATAATGATTTTTTTTCTTCATTTTGTTTCGTTTTAAGGTATAAAAAGAAAGTAATTTAAAATGGAAAACAGGTTGATTTAATGAGTATAGGGACGATCATTAGCCTTATAAATATTTGCTAGCTTTCTAGTATATAAAATATTCATTTTCAACTTATTATTATTAAAATTATATTTAATATATTAAAATACTGTCTTATTATTTTCTAACAGTTTTAATGTTTTATTAAGGAAGGCTATGTATGGTAAGGGGGTTTAAAATGATTCCCCTAAGGGAAAAACTTGTATAATATAACATAAATATTTTAATAAAGCTTTGGCTCTTTGTTAGTATGCTTTACATTATATTTTCATTAAAACAATATTTTAGTAATATTTTAAACCCAAATCGAGTAATGAAAAAAAAAAAAAAAAAGAGTCCAAAGGATCATTTTACCTTCACCAAAGGGAAAAACGATCCTTCATTTAAAAATAATTGTAAATTGTGTTTTATCGACAAAATAAAAGATATAAAAGGAATTATAACAATACATAATGAAGTGAAACAAATTTTACAATTAAATAGGGTGCCTAATTTATTATATATATATATATATATATATATATGAAAGTATCACAAATAATTCTTTAAAAGAAATAATAATAATAAATTGAAATATTTGAAAATTATGGTCTCAAAATAATAGACATAATGATAGAGCCACAATAAAATCAGAAATAAATTAAATAATTTCTATTTTTGCCACAGTCAAAAAATCTGAATATTTGAGCTCATGTCGCAAATATACAAAATTGCCGCATATGAGGGAAAATAGTTCATTTCAATAAATGCATTTGTGTTCATCTTCTGCATGTGTTTCATTACATTAAAAATATTGATTTTTAGGTAAGTTTTCCTTTTTTTTTATGAGAATACGTCTTTATTTTGACTTCATGTTCTTGTCTTTGCTCATTCTGGCTATTTCAGTTTTAGATTTAGCATTTATATTTTAAAATTCTATTTAGATTCGTAATATTGCAATCGCTTATATACTGATATTACTTATTCTTAACTTAGCGCAACTAGTTTATCTGTTACCGGTAGATAGGGTAACAGTCCGATAGGATCCGAGCAGTTCTAGTCTGGAAGAAATCGCACGTGGATTATTTTCACCGCAAGAATCTTTTTAGATCACCTTCACTAACCTTATTCTTTCTTATGATTTTATCGGAAAGTTTAATCTTTGGATATGCAGCAGAAGCTAAAATCTTTTTACTTAGATCTAAAATTATACTTTTAAGTAAGAAAAAAAGGAAAGAAACAACTAATCCACATTAAAAAAAAAAAAAAAAAAAAGTTAATGTTATTATTCTAAAATATTTTGTAATTTTACATATTACAGGTATTTCAAATATAAATTTATACAGTCAGCAGAAAAAGTATCCGAGCAGTAGTAAAAATCCCTATTTAAAAAAAAAAGTACACTTAATACTGTTTCGTTAATTAAATCCTTCTCGAATCGTGTACTTAGACTGAATAAGTACAGGTTTCGAGAAGGATTTATTTAACAAAACTGTATTAAGTGTACCTTTTTTAGATAGGAATTTTTGAAACTGTTCGGATACTTTTGCTGCCGACTGTAGGTTTTAAAAAGGAAATAAGGTACTCTTATTGATATTCATAAATTAATATCAATTTGAATGTGAAATTGTGTCTCGAAAGTTAGAACTAAATGATATGAAAAATTGTGGAAATTTAGAGTGTATTGAATAGAAATGTTTCTGTTAAATCATTTAAATACCATACAAAAACGTTCGTATCTAATTTACTGAAGTTTCGAATATTAGCGCAAGGGTTTGAGACAAGGATATTTAGTGACGATTCCCATTATAACTTGAACACTGATTCTTATTTGGTATCTAATTTGGAGAGAACGTTGCTATTTAATATGGCACTTATTACACCCATGGAGATATTATGAAAAAATGCCATTGTCATCGAAGAGAGTCATGGTGTGGGCATGCATTTCTATAGATAGCATGAACTTTCATGTCTTTCAGGCAGCTTTAGTCACTGCTAGGTGAATGATAGAATCGAGTTTCTTGAGTTTATTTGCTTATAGTCACGTCATTCCAGATAATGTGTACAAAAATGATAACTTTTTAATCACTGAACGTCCATGCCATTTATAAATCAGAAGATATTCAGCGCAGGCTGTGGTCTACTTAACATTTTATAAATTCAATAGACCAAATTAGGAATACTTTTGTAAAAATAGTTGCAGTCCTTCCTCACTTACTAAACTCCGTTACCGTAATTAGAAATGCCCTCCATCATGTTTGAAGTTGTTTAAATCCACTAAGCTGTCAAAACGTCATAGAATAGAAAGTATAGAAAACCACTGTTTCTTGTTCACCGGAAAAAAAAAGATTGTTTTACAGCAGAAAGTTCTGACAATATGGGTGCATGGGGGGGGGGGGAAGTTAGCAAGAAGTAATTTACAGTAGAAACAACCGTAAATGAGTATCACTTTACAGATGTTTCCGCTGTGACTTTAACAGTAGAATGTGCTGGCAATATGGGTGCCAGCACACTTTGCTCTAAAAGTTTCCGTTTTTTTTTTTTTTTTTTTTTTTTTTACAGTGTACCTGACTACATTTGGTGATCACGCACTGATTGGTAAGAATGTAGTCGTTAATAAAAATTCAAAGAATTTTATTGATATTGGTATTAAAATTTACAAAATATACTGTAATTATGTTTTCAGTTGCATTAATTAAAAATAATTCTTATATTTCATCGTAAGTGCTGGACCTTTTCATAACAGACTTTCGTAACTTTGAGTCAAATTCAGTGACTGCTAAATTATGGTTTTACCGTCTGTTTTATTATTATTATTATTATTATTATTATTATTATTAATTTTGAGAGTACTTGGAATTTAATGCCTGGATTAACTTTAATATTCATTTGTTATTCAAAATGATTCAAATAATAAAATCTTGTAATAAAAATAAAATCTAAATAGAAATTTTCCTATCGCCATTTCTAATCAAAAGCTCAACAGTAAGACTAACTGATGGCTTTACTTTTCAATAAATTCATTAATTTTATTTAATGTCTCATATTAAATGAAGAGGTGAGAACTTTTTGTCTGCATAATTTCTCATTTATTCTCATATATTATTCATTGTTTCGAGGTGATGTCTTTCCAGACTCTTTAAACAAAAATAATAACTCTTTTATTACCATACGCCCCTGATCGATATCATTTGTTATGAGAAGATATCCAACTTGATCTAAATCAATATAACTGTCGTATTCAACATTAACTTCAACTCCCGGTTCAACGCAAAAACTTGAAAAGCGTCTAAATCCAGGGTGCAGCTTTCTAAAAAAATTGACTGACACCTTGTGCCATCTAGCGACGAAGAGTTCATATAATCTTTGAATGGTTATTTTCCGCTAAAGAATCGGAAAGTAACTATGCCGCTAGATGGCATAAGCAACGTATCCAACTTTGCTGAAAAGTTGTACCCTGACTTTAGGCGCTTTTCAAGTTTTCGTGTTTAACCGGGAGTTGAAGTTATTAGTGAATACAGCCGTAAGAGGAATATTCTGTAACCGAAGATATTCACTTAATCAATTCAATCGACCAAATAGGGAATATGCTCAAAAAACTATTTCTAACCCTTCCTCTCTCACAAAACTCCGTTCTAGTGGTTACAAGAGCCCTGATATTTGAAATTGTTTAAATCGACAAACCACCCCCAATGTCATAAATATATATATATATATATATATATATGGAAATTTACTGTGCAAGTTATCTGACTAAAAGATAAAACTACACAAATTGGAGAAAACAAATGATGTAGTCGTTAATAATTCTCCAAGAAATTTGTTCGATGCTTTTATAAAAATCTACTTCAGCAATTTTACAAATGAGTCTGTGATTGTATTTTCGATTGCGCTAATCAAAGAATAATCGTTTTATTTCGTTGTGCATACTGTACATTTTTATTATCGCAAAAATTATTTTTTATTCCAAGATGCGATATTATATTTTTGAATTTCATATTGAAAATTTACTGCATCTAATTTTTCACACAGTTAATCATGAAATCTTTATTTTCCATACATGTAATATAAAACATCGTCAATTTTAAACTAGAGTTATATGATGCAGATAAGGGACGGTTTTAAATATAATTTACATTATGTAAAGAAGAAATAATATGTATTGTTGAAAATAAATTACTTTTATCAGATTGGCAACTTGCCGGTTAAAAATAAATCATTTTTCTACACTTTTTCAATTTTAGATAATATTTAAATTTTACATTATTTTATTTTTCAAATGAAAGTACTTGGAATGTAATACCAGAATTTACCTTAATATTCATATGTTATTAAAAATGTATCGAGTAATAAATTCATGTAATAAAAGTAAGATTTCTATAAAATTTTTCCTATCGTCATTTTCTATCAAAAGCTCAACAGTAACTGTAACTAATGACCTTACGTTCTTCAACTTCTTTTATTCCACTTAATGTCTCGTACTAAATAAAGAGGCGGGAACTTTTCGTCAGCATCGTTTCTCATTTAGTATGGAATTATCAGGCAGAGAAATTATCAGGCATTTGTGTAAAGAATGGGGAAATACAGGTAATTCTATTTGTCTTTTAGAGGTAGTTGAAGTAGATATATTACTAAGAAATCTTTTAAAAAGTAATTTTATTTTAAGGATTTAAATAAGTCTTTTACGTTAATTCATTTTTAGAGTTTAGTATATAAATATTTAAATGTTTAAACGTAAGTGCTAAAGAATAGTTTTTTTTTTTTTTTTTTTTTTTTTTTTTGTAATTTTATACCTTTAAAAATTAATATAAAAATAAATATAACTACCTAACATTAATAACGATATAGTTTATCTATAATTGCGTAATTATTGTAAATTTTAATTTTAGAGAATTTTATTTATGTTTTTGTTTAAATTTAATCAACGATTTATAAATGTAAGTTGAATACATGCTGGTTTGATATAAAAACAATAATGGTGTTTATAATAAAGAAATGTAGAATTTCTAAATTAATAAAAGCATTTAAAAAAATTATATATGTTTATTATAAGCATTAAGATTTGATATGACGTAAAAGACCTTAATATATAATACATCATTATAAATGTCTATAAGATAAATGGTTTGAATATGGACATGAATTAGGATTGCGATTATTCTAAAATGGTTTCTTTATGATTGTATTGAAAACATACATTCCATGCTATTTAAAACGTGCAGTAAACATTATTCCATTCTATTCAAACCATATAGTAAACATTATTTTATTCTATTCAAAACATATAGTAAACATTAGTAACGCTGTTTGTTTACTTGCAATAAATTAGATGCTATGATTTATATGAGAATATAAATCTAGTATATATATATATATATATATTATTTATTTATTTATTTTTTATGATTCGTGTTTATTTAAGACAAAAGCTCTCATCGATATTTTAAAATAATTTCATTTCATTTGTGTAATGTACTGGGATTTGATAATATTATTTGTTCCGGGTCACGCTATATTATTACTGTTGTTCATATTATGGAATGTTCTGTTTTAGGTGACGCGTGATGTTATTTATTGTACATGTTTTTTTGTTATTCTGTTTGGCTTCACGTTTTTATGATATTTAGTGATGACTACATTTTAAGTATATAGTGATGCCGTCTAGAATTTTTTTAAATAGACCATTGATAGAATAACATGTTATTTCTTCCATCGAATTTTTGGAAAAACATTTTTTTCAATAAAACTTACTCGATGTCGTTGAACGTTTTAGTATCTACTTTACGACTGATCATTTAACGAAAAAAAAAAAAAAAAAAAAAAAAACAATGAATTTATATGATTGTAGAGCTATTTGATTTATCGCACTAATTTATACCTGTCAATCCAAAATCGATAGAGATTGATATTAATCTAAAAAAAAGTAATAACCATTTTTCTCCCAATCCTTTCGAAGAACTCTGTTCTTAAAAGTTTAATAAAATATTTCTTTGAAAAAAAAAATGAAATTATTGCTGACTTTATTGCAGAGTAAGATAATTGTAACACTGTTATTTTGACGATCAACTCAAATCTATGTCTGAAATTATTTTATTTGGTGATCATGTGATATCAAATTCAATGATGTATTTTACAGGATTCGAAATTTTTTGTGACTGCATCATTAAAACTACTCAAGAAGGAAAGTTGATGTATGTCTTCCATTTAAATTGAAGTTAAAATTCCTTGAAGGATCACCAATGGGAAAGTATTTACCCAGAGACCCATGTTTCTAGTTATGACAATCAGCTTGATAATTGTGTGCATTAATGTTATACATTATTATAAAATGGCAAAAGTATGTTTTCTATTAAAAATAATAAAGATGAATAATTGGAAAATATGCGTATCATCACTAAGTTATTAGACAAACATACAAATTATGTAAATTATTAAAACTGATTCATTAAAAAATATCCGTCATTCAAAATATTTCTAAAAACTCGAAAGAAATCAAAATTTATTATTCAGATTTTCAGTTTCTGTATGTCTTCTCTTAATGATTTTTAAATTTCTAATTTTTAAGCAATTAGTGCAGTAAAATATTAAACCTTTTTGATGTTACACTAAGAATCAATGATAGTGATTATTGAATGAAAATTGGTTCAATTTTCTATCATCTGTAACAGGTTCTCACTGTTTCATTAATAACGTATTTTTTGCCTTTTTGATTTTCACTTTTCCCTAAAGAATATCTAATGACACTGAAATCGTGAAAATTTAAAAGCAAACGCATATCTTAGTGCATATATTGTATTTGATTCTGATAGCATTAAACTACTAGTACTAGTGCTGGATAAAAAGATAATGTTTATTAGGCAAGAGTTATTTGAATCAGTAGGTACGAATTTAAAAATAACGAATTCTTATGTTAATTAAATTGCTTCTTCCCATACAGCCACTGACTTCCATCAGACATCTAAATTACATCCAAATGATTCATAAAAAGTACAAAATATCTAAAAAATGTCCTGGATATCCTGTAAAATATATCCATTAAAAGATCCATCCTTGATATCCATTAAAAGTCCCGGATATCCTGTACTAATATTAGATATCTATTAGATGTTTAAATTTAGACAAAATTTAGACATGCCTTTTTCGATGTCTAATAGATGTAACATGTTAGATCAAAACAATATTTAGATATTTTCAATATCTATTAGATCTAACAAGTCTAATTACTGGATATTTGGAGATTTATCGGTTATGTAACAGACATCCAATTCATGTACAAATAGTGAGATTTGTTGTGCTAATGTGGGATATTTATAGACGTTTAATGGATCATTTTAAAACTTTTATACGTGTTTAATGGATCATTTTAAAACTTTTATACGTGTTTATAGATGTCTTATGGATGTAATTGACTGTTTGGGTTCACCACTGGTTCATACATGACGTGTTGAAACGCATATTTTGTTTTGATTCCTTGCGCCGTTTTAATTAGCAACTTGTTTATATGGATCGAAATGATTCTTATACACGCAATTTAAAGATCTTAATTTGAATCTGATCTAAGAGTTTATATTAGCAAGTAATTTATACTGATTGTAAAATACCCTTTTTTATAGTCTTATCAATAACTTCAATATCATTATCAGTGGCAATCGAAAGTTTATGTTCCTCGTGCCTTATTTACCACTGATGGATTAAAATACGCTATAGTTTTGAATAACTCCAGATTGTTCCAGCCAGATTTCTCAATATTTAAATTTTGGAACTGCCTATGATTATCATGAAACATATAGCTAATTCTACTACTAAAGCGTATAGTCATTGACAAATGAAGGAGCAAGATGAAAAGTTTTTATTTTTTCTAATCGCATTACCTTGAACTTCAACTAATATGTTATATTAATAACTGATTAAGCGTAAAAGTTTGTCTTCACTTTTGTGCGACAGAATCCATTGAGATTTAAATAAAACCATATCACTAAAAATATAAATAATCTATTTCAGAATCACACAAACATGTGCAATCTTTTAGTGACTGCGATCCTAATGTACAATCAAATGTTTATTTAGGTTTTTTATCGGTACGAGAGGTAACTACTGTGGTTATTTAAATTTTATTTTGTATACACAATATCAAGTGCAATTCACATTTTAGGCCAAAATGTTAACAGTTTTTTTAAAAATTAAAAGGAAAACTGAGTTAAATCTGAAAGGTATGAAAAAATTCTTGTGGTATTGACTGATGCAGAACTTTATATTTTCTCTCATACCAGTGGGAGTTGATAACAATACGCTGCAAAAAAAAAAAAAAAAAAAGAACCTTGATGCCATTACTGCTGATTCTTATGTAAAATGACCTCTTGAAGCCGAACATGACCTCCTACTTTCCCCAGTCACCCACTGTTTTATCGAGTTGCCATTCCCTGCCCCAATTTTTATCACTGTTTGGTAATGTTCTTGAATTTGATTTTGAGGGTAGAAAATAAATATTTTATCACATGAAAGCAATATATTATATATATATATATATATATATAATACATAAAAAGTATTAATAATAAATGATTAATAAAGTATAATAAATGTAATTTATATTTCCATTGTCATAGCCCCCCGTCACTAAATTTCCCCGTAGTTACAAATGTTTATGCCTTATAAATTTTCACCTCTGTAGCCCCTCAGAAGCTATTCAACATTAAAAATAATCTTTCTCCCCCAGAAATTCAAATTTATAGCCATAAATTTACGGAACAGCGATAAAAATAGGGTGTGTGTGTGGGGGGGGGGGCGCAAAATAAAAGGTGGGTTGTAAGAACAAATTTGGCATCATATTCGGATTCAGGAGGTTTATTTTACATACGAATTTGAAGGAATGGGTTTGGAGCCGATTTTCATGGAGAGCGGTTTTATCAGAGATATTAAAACTTGCTGTCTAAAACACGCATTATTTTAAATGTATAACAATAAATTACACTCAAATGTTCAATGCTAATGAATTTTATGAAAAAAAATATTTGACAATAAAATAGTTTTGAATATATCTTTTTGAAAATTCACATCCTTTCGTTCAACAGAAAACATGATACATAATATAAGAAAAAAAAAAAAAAATAGTTGCAGAATCGGTGAGAACAGAATTAAAAACCCTAAACATAAAATTTATAAATATAATTATTCCATATCCAAACTTATTAACCACTCTTTTAATACTGATTATGTTCCTTCTTTTAAAAGTGTCGAAACTTTGTCATTTAAGGATTTGATTATTCAATGCAAAGTGATTCAATTCTCTGCTGTACACAACAGATTCTCACTGCTTAATTCAATTACGTATGTTTTCATTTTTGATTTGTACCTGCCATCCGGTGTAAACACTTAAGACTGGCCCATTTTCCTACAGTACTCAAAGCAATAACCCTCTGAATGAAGCTAAAATACTACCACTCAATTATTCAATTCTCTTCTGATGTCTTTGCTGATTAAATATAACTGTTGTGCTTGGGACTTTTAAACAGTGGTGAGGGCTGATTAACAGCTGATACGTCTGCATTTTATTATAATGTTTTATGACATTCTGATTTTTATGTATTTTACTGTAAATAAATATCTCTTTTTAAATCAACAGTGTCACTTAGTAGTGTTTAATGATATTAAACATAATTTAAGTTTTAAATTAGGTTTGTAATCATTATTTCAAGATAAAAATAAGTTAACAACTGCGAGATATCACTTTAACAAAAAAAAAAAAAAATCATAATATTTATTTAATATTCCTCTGAATAACTAAGAAATATAATAGGTATTAGAAACATAGCTGCCCTTGCTTAAAGTAAATTAGAATTTAAAAAAATCATGTTAATTCTCACTGTAATTGTAGAAATGTTAATCAAAAACACACACATAAAACAAATTTTGAAATAAGTCCATGTAATTTTGTCATTTGTTTCCAGTTACATGCATTCATTCAAACCAGCCCATGTTGGCTAATATATTACAAAACAGCTGGTGTGACAAAAATTGGAAGCATATATTATTTTTCGAGAGAATAGAATTAATAAATATTTATAGTACACAGTATCAAATTTTTGACCTTGTATTGTGCAGAGAACTAATTTTAGATTATTAAAAAAATATTTAACGCTTATTACAACTAGAATTGTTATTTAAAAACATTTAAAAACTTTAATTTTTGATGTGTTTAATGAGATATTTAGTTTTAACTATTAGAGTTTTGTAATTAAAAGGCAAAGTAAAACTTAAAAAATCATTAGTAAGAATGTAGCAGTAAAATTGGAACCTAGTAATAATTTTGAGACACTGTGTGACAGAAGTTCTTGATAAATATTATTTTTATAATGTACTAAATTTCTTTACTTTTACTTTAATAAATAGTTTAAGTTACTTAATAAAAGTAGAACATGTGTTACTCAGTAATTTAACAATTATTAAACTTTTTAACACGCTTTTATTAGCTTCACCTGTATGTATGTATGTTTGTATGTTTGTTTGTAACCGCTCTGGGAGAAAACAAAAAATCTATATTGTAAAAAAAGGCTTTCCCAATGTGAAGTATAGTTCCGCGCTACGAACCTAAAGGTTTGATCCCAGTCAGGGGAGATTTTTTTAAAATGGTTTTTGTTTAATTCTAAATTATTTTAATTAAATATTTAAATGTATGTAAATATTATGGTGTGTCACTCACACGATTTTCTCTTACCCTGCATTTTAATACTAAGATATTTTGTGCTTTTTAGTTCACATTCCTATAAAAGCGTGTTCTTTAATTTTTTAAAACTATAATATTATTACTATACATTTTGTAACAGTCAAAGTTCCTTTAATTCCTATTTTAAATGTATTAAATTTCAGAAAATCTTGTTAATCATTTAGCTTATATATGTATATATATATATATATATATATATATATATATATATATTTCTTCGGAAAACTACAGATTTCCTTTAACCTAAACTGTTAAAAATAATGCTACTTTGCTGCTAGCAATTCTGTGTAATTCGAGGAAAAAGTCGTAAATTACAGAAAAATCACGTTAACAAACATATTTTTCTGTAATTACAGAGAATGTCTGACAGCAAAGTTGCAATTTTTTAGCAGTTATGGAAGGGGATATTGGCTTTAACTGAAAAAAAAATACATATATATATATATTTCGAAATATTTATGCAACAATGAAATTAAAATAAGTGTTATAAATATAAAAGTTTTAATTACACTGCTCGTCATGAAAATTGCTTCGGACACCCTTTCAGCATATTCTTATGTAAAATGACCTCCTGAATACGAATATGATGCCCATTTTGCCCGATAACCCACCGTTTTTTAGTATAGGCCCCCTATTTTTATTATTTTTTGGTGATTTTATGGCTATAAATTTCATTTTTAGAAGGGGGGGGGATTATTAGGGAAAAGAATTGAGGGAGGGGGTCGTGCTTCTAGTAAACGGTGGATGCCTGGGCAAAATGGAATCATATTCAGATTCAGGAGGTCATTTTACATAAGAATCAGCAAGAATGGTATCAGACTTCGAAGTTTTTTTTTTTTTTTTTTTTTTCTTTTAGGGCAGTGTTATGTTATCATAATCAAAAAAGTCCGTTAATTACATTGTGTATAAACAACACTTACATATAAGATAAAAAAAAAAAAAAAAAAAAAAAAAAAAAAAGCCACCATTATTCGTTAAATTATATTTTTAGTTACATGTCTGATAAAACAAATAAGTAAATAAACAATCTTCTGTTTTTTCTAAAACTTCTTGAATCCAAAAAATAAAAATTAGCAGATTAGTTATCACTGTCTCAATTCTATAAATGAAATGTAAAGTATACTGTTAAAAATAGTAACAAATTATTTTTGCTTGCAAATTATTAACAAACTTTAGTACATTAAAAACGTAATGATAATGACAGAATAATGATGAAAATTATTTTTAAATAATTACTTGAACAATAATGACTTATAAAGATGCCTGAGACACATTATTTCAATTCATAGATGTAAGGAAAAAAAATAAAGATTTTAATATATTTCAAAAGAAAGATCATCTGTTTGCAGATAAATAGTATGTTCATACTCATGTTTGCATTAAACATTAAGATGTAGAATGACTTTTAAAAATATAATTACGGAATGATTACTTAGATTTCATATGAGAAAAAACGTAACGAAAACAACTTTAATTGAAAAATTAAATTGTTCCAAACCTGTGATAATTTTGATTTTTAAATACAGGTAATGCCACTTTCCCCTATATCATACTTAATGAATGTATTTAATTATATATCTGTGTGTGTGAAGAGAAGAATCTTACAAACAATATTTATCGAATTTAAAACTTGAGTAAAAATAAGTTAATCAGCTGCAAATTTCGATAATATCAGATCTTTTGATCCATGAATACACATCATATTAGCAATATGAACAATTAAAAGCAGAAACTAGACGATATCATAAAAAATATAACTATTTATTAAAAATAATTAATTTGTTTCAAAAACTTAAGAAATATAATAAATAAATAAATATTGTGATATTGGGGATCACTTGCTTGCATTTGGCTGGCAAAAGGGAAACTATGGTTTTACAAGATAGCGGATCGGTATAACTTCAGATTTATAAATGTTCCTTCAATTATCAGTTTTTCAAAGCACCACTTTCCAAGATCTAAAAGTAATTTCTATAGTAACCAGTCAATGCATGTGAAAGGACTACTTAACACAGTTTTATATTACAAATTTCAAGAAAGTCGTTAGAGCTATTTTTGAGTTACCCACATTCGGTTCCACTTCGAATGTTCGCCAAAGCATGGATAAGTGTTCTATCTACTAAAAACCAACAAGTACAGGCGCAAGGACTTCTAAGACAGAGTTAATATGGCTAGTTGAAAAAAATCCCTGCTCCCGTTTTTTACAGCAACCTACAGCCCTACAGCCGTCACTTGAGAGACTTAAAATTTAAAGACATATTGTCGGTTCTTCTATTTTCTTGAAGTAACCAACTCACGAAAGAACATCTAAATATGTTTTTATATAGCAAATCTGAATAAAATAATTAAAGCGATTAGTAGATACGCAACTTCGGTTTCCCACATTCCTCTTTTGGTTTTCAAGCCGAAATATAGTCAAATATTGTACACCTGACCTTTCTTAATTATGAAGTTTCGCCATTCTACTTTTTGACTTTTTTATTTATCTTTATACATTTTTTTTTTCGTTTTTAGGTTTTGATTGTCTGAATGTTCTTCTCTCCATTCACATGCACACTGACAAAGTAAAAAAAAAAAAGAATTCGGAGAAAACAACAAACACGGACTACATGGACATCAGATGAAAAAACCAAACAGAATGTTTTGTCCAAATAAAATTATTCCATTAGCTACGTTAGTCGAGTAATGGAAGTAATACTATCAACTGGATATTTTTTAAATAGCTACTAAAAAGTTTTAGTTTTATATTAAAGACAGCGACCAGTAAAACATTAAATTTCCATTTTCCAGTTATTTGCAATTTTTTCTTTTTCAACCAGCGATTTTTTTTAATAATTTAAAACTAATTATAATTGTTAATCACTAAGGAAATTAAATTAATCCTGCAAAAAATCAAGTTTCATTATAAGAAATTAAAACAAAAATTGAAAAAAAAAAATTATAATCGCTTAAAAACATCGCATCATCTAACATTCTAGATAATTCGTTATCTCTAACTTTTTGAAATAAATAATGCTTATCGTTGAAAAATTAGAGATAACAGAAATAAAGATTTATGCTTCATAAGTTTGTTCTCATCAGTAAAACACGATAATCGTTCCCATGGGAAAAATAACTTAAAAAGTTCTATAACAATAATCCTCTTTGGGATTTATCTTTCATTAAAATTATCCTTCGCAATGTTAAGAAGATAATAAAGGGAAGCAATTATTTTACAGTTATCAACAATGAGTATTTTAGTGTTAAAATACACAGTCCTGTCATATTAATGTGACCACAGCATCTTTCGATGCTAATGACACTTTGCTACTTTCTTTGCTTTGTTGATGCTAATGACACTGTCTACTTTCTGCATCAACATGAGATAAGAAAACTCTGATTTTTAGGAAAGATTTCTGTTCTTTATACCTAGGCCTAAATGCTTCAATGTGTCATTTGGTACGGACACTTTTTCTGTTGTTTATTAGTCTAAAAATGCCAATAACTTATATTTATATAACTTATGTTTTTAAACGATACTACTAATATCGTTTAAAAACATAAGTTATGTAAATATAAGTTATTGGCATTTTTAGACTAATAAACAACAGAAAAAGTGTCCGTACCAAATAACACATTGAAGCATCTAGGCCTAGGTATAAAGAACTGAAATCTTTCCTAAAAATCAGAGTTTTCTTATCTCATGTTGATGCAGAGAGTAGACAGTGGTCACATTAATATGACTGGACTGTGTACTTCAAAAAAAATGTCCTATAATGTTATCGTCATTTGGATGAGAATACTGGAAATTGTATATCGTCTGATCGATTTATTAAAGTTTTTTTTTTTTTTTTTTTTTTTTTTTTTTTTATATAATTTAAAAAACAAGTAATAATAATGTGCTATGATATGAAAAATAATAGAAATTTTGTTGAATTATGTGAATATTTTAAAACTAATATTTGAAAATGCAAATATAAATAAAATGATTTAACCTATTGCTCTAATTGTGCATATGCCTATTTATGGGAAAGTCTTCTAAACGATTTTTACTATAATATTATAAAATTAAGTTTTGACATGAGCTGCTCTATATACTGTCTAACTTTCAACATAAGTAATAAAAAAGTGCTTTACTTCACTCATGCGTAGTGGAAAATCGTTTGTTATATGTACGCATATTTTCATGAAAATCGATTTGACATATTCTCCGGCCCACCGTTATGGGTAACTCCCAGATCGCTAGTAATCCATAGCGTAGCACTAGTGCAACATAAAAAACCACTCAACCAACAAACTCAATAATGAAAATTAAAAACATGTACTTTATTTTTCAGAACAAAAATTTTCTAAAGTCCAGCTGCAAAGTATATTTGTCTAAATATTCATGATATTCAGATTTAAAAAAAAAAAAAAAAAAAAAAAAAAAAATTGAAAGAAATATTTTGATAGTATGTGAAATCATGCGTTTAATTATGAGTCATGTTGGCATTTTTATGCTACATGGTATTTGAAAGTATTTATGTTTTTCTTTAGTTTGCGTTTGTATCGTAATTGTACTCATGACTAATGCGTTGCTGGAAAAAGCTGACTTAGGAATGTTCTCTGCTTGTTTGAAGTTAAAAACCCCTTTTTTTTCTGGTATTTCTTTAGAAATTAGTCAAAATGTAAAAGACAATTTTAATATAATGTTCATCCACTGTAAAAATTTGGCAAAGAATTGTGAGAAATTATGCAAAATGTAAAAGAAAATTTAAATAAATATGTTCGTCCACTATAAAAATTAGGCAAAGAAAGTTTTAATAATATGTTCATCTACCATAGAAATTAGACAAATTATAAGAAACTAGGCAATTGTGAAAAATTAGGTAAAATGTAAAAGAAACTTCGAATAATATATCCATTCACTGTAAAAAGGCGAAAGGTATATTAGCCAATTGGATAAGAATTTAGGTAAAACGTAAAAGCAAATTCTAATGTGTTTATTCACTATATCTAAAATATAGCATTAATTTTATTAGGTCGTTGCAAATGTTCGTGCGGACGCGGACCATTTTATTGCCTCCAAAGACGAGAGCATCTATCGCCGTGGTATACATTAGTTGCCCGAAAAATGGGCAAAGGTTGTAGAAAGTAATGGTAAGTATTTTGATTAAAAATTGTCATTTGATTTTATGTATTTTTATGAAATGAAGCAATAAAAACCGCACGAATTTATGCAAACACCTAATAATTTCCTCTTGCACTTATTGTGCAGATGGGAACGGTTGTCAGTTACTGTATGCTTTGGTTCTAGGGGATTACTCTCCTTTATAAACGAGAAAAAAAATATGTCCAGTAACAAGTACACTCATCAGCTTTTGAGATTTAAAATGACATACCAAATGTAGATTTGGTTCGTTCATTGTAAGAGTGGATTATCACCTTGGCGAATGATTTTGAAATAACGAGCTTTTTTCATATTTATGCGTAGGGAAAAAAATGTCAAAATTCAGTAAGTGTTATCGATTATTGTGTTTAATACAAATCATAGTTATAAGAATTTATATGTTATATTAAAAATAACTTGAAGTAACTTAGAAACTTCATTTTTATAATGAGTATTCAGAAGTTTTAGTTTTCTGGGAAAAAAAAGAAACTCGTAATGCCATTTATGTCATTTTAGTGCAAATATTGGAATTTTTTCTTATTTGCAATGAAAGGTGTGACAAAATGAGATACAATTAAGCAAAAATACGTATATTTAAAAAATTTGGAGTTACAGCATTTTTACAATGAGCCGTTCATTTAATGCTCTCATGTAATAATTAATTTATTCAAATATAATGGTACATAAATAAACATGTTTTTTGACCGTTATAAAGGAACGAATTTTAAATTATTTTATTAATTTACCGTTAACTGATATTTTATAAAGAAAACGGCCTTTAAGTGATCAAAAATTTCCACATCCAAGAGTAATTTTTATTTTATTTACTTTATTTTTAATTTTAATTGAACAAAAATGCGTTATTATCTTTATAACCCGTAAGATATTAAAATTAAAGTTAAGTATTAAAATAGTTAAATAAAGATTTAATATTTATAATCCGTACATCAAAAGATTCATCTTTCATTTACTTAATTAGTTAATTTAAATTGAGATCTTTGTACAATGGCCATTGCATCAACACTGTGGATTGATCTGCCCAGCACGGAGTTAAATCCAGCCAGTATTATATTTTATAACATCAATTCTAATACTTTTAAAATAAAAACTTGAAAAGAATTTAATGTTGGAGAAAGGGGGAACAATAGATGGAATCTATTCACATAATTTATATCTAGTATTTTTCTGAGGTCTACATTTCCTTACTGAAGCCACTTAAAGTAAAGCAGAATACAACATTTTTGAATAAATTACAAATAAGTAATTAAAATTACCGATAAAAAAGAAAAAATACTAACGCGGTGAAAAAATTCTTTGTAGAAAGCTAAAACGCATGTTGACGCAGAGACTCCAACATACTAATTAATATTCCGTAGTATTGTTAGTCCCGCCTTTTTTTCACACCAGTATAATTTTAGAGTATTTTTCTTCTTATTTAATCTTAATTGAATTTGGAGACTATTACTCTAAAAATTTACTGGTGAGTAAAAAAGGGCGTGACTAACAACACTACGGAATATTAATTAGTATGTTGGAGTCTCTGGTTGACGGAATGTGCTTTTGGATACACTTTCACAATATAAATTTTATTATTATAACAATAATCATGCATAATCCATCTGATTTCAGGGAAGCGTTGATAGCAGAATTTTGTAATAATGAAGAAACCTCAATATTTAAATTCGCCAAAAATTGATATCAGACCTATCTATTATTATTAATTAATTAATTAATTAATTAATTAATTAATTTTAGGGTGTTGGTATTCATTCTTTTGAAAATGTAAATTTTGTCACTGACGGTAATGTAAAAACAAAATACTTGCTTAAGATGTATAGTATACTAAGGCAATTTTCTGTGAATTTTATTTTTATTAACTTTGATTCTTGTTTGATTCTTTGTCCAGTTCACATCTTACAATCGATTTTTAACCATCTTCCCATCTAGCTAGACATTTGAAACTTTCAGAATAGCTCAGAACACGGTGACAATGTATTTTTTAAAATACTTTTAGCTAACTGTGTCGGGTCCCCGCTGCCTTTGGCATCGTTTATATGATTCAACAGAAAATTTATTTAACTAACTTCCCGACTACCTAGACATTTGAAACTTTTAGAATAGCTTAAAACGCGATAACAATGCATTTTGTTTTAATATTTTTAGCCAATTGTTTCGGGTCCCCAAAGCCTTCGGTAGCGTTTATATGATTCAACAATCATATAACTTCCGACTAGCTAGACGTTTGAAACTTTTAGAAAACCTCAGAACACGATGGCAATGCTTTTTTTTTATACTTTGAGCCAATTATTTCGGGTCTCCGCTGCCTTTGGTAGTGTTTATATGATTCAACAGAAAATTTACAAACATGGTATATAGTAAGTAATTTTTCTCTTGCATTTATTTATAATTATTCTAGATTAAATATTAAATTAATTTTGAAAGAAATATATATTTTTCGCGTCATTGCATACTAAGTTTTCTTGCAATTCATTACAAAACAACTTACAACATGTTTTCTCGTAAAATGTCCCCAATATCATTCCTCTATAATTGCATCACATCATATGATAAAATAATTTATTTAAACAGGAAAATAATTTTTAAGTGTATAGGGAAATCTTTAATTAAATTCCTTATTTAAAGTTGGAAATGGCGTAAAGACATTTCATTACAAACTTACAAAACAGTAAATTTAAATGAATATTTAAAAAGAAGCTGTGTAACTGCTGCAATGAATTTCCTTTTCATAAATAAATTGAAATATTTTACAAACATAGATGGAAATAAATGTATTTTCAGAAAATGTTTATTTATAAAACTTAAATATTCGTTTATTTTTATTCAGAAATATTTAAAATAATCATTTATGCTATATTTTCAGATACGAATAATAAAAATAACAATATTTTAATTTAGATAGATAATTATTTGAATTTATACTTTCATACATATAATTTAGAATTTATTCAAATCATTTTGTACAAATTTAGATTACAATTAGAAAAATTACAATTTAGAAATAAATTGTAGAGATAATTTTATATATAAATTAAAAACATTATTTGACATTATTTGTGTGTTGACATTATTTCTGTTTATTTTGTACTCTAAATATAGAAGATATAGTTTCAGTTTGTGAAAAATTTTGTAGTGAGTTCCCATTAATATCATGGTTTTTTTAAAGAATCTAAAATACATATGTGATTATTTGCATTATAATGATTATCTTCAAACAATTTAATAATATGCCTGTTTTGTTTTCCCTTTTTTTTTTTTTTCATTATGTATATATTTTTAAATACTAGGAATGATTTTAATTATTTTAATATTTAGGGTCCCCGCTTTGCACACAAATAATAATTTACATTAATTTTTTTTTACGACAGATTATTTTTAAATACTACCATAATAATGATATTGAATATTGCAGCTACTGTGATCGTTTTAATAGTAAACAATAAACTAAAATAATCTTTTAAAAAGAATTATTACAATAATATCATATATTAGTATATCTGTATGTCTTACCTTGGATGCACATTGCTGATTTTATTAAATAGAATTCTATTAAATTTGCTTTATATAGCAATACACATGATTAATATTGTGTTAAACTAGATGTTATCTTCTATGCGCATTAAGTTATAATAAAGAGTAGAGTGCCTTTGATAAGAAAAATTTAAACATTGTACTTTTGTATATTATTAAAAAATGAAGACAATCTCTCGCAATTTAGCAGAACAAGATGCTTTAATATTGGATGTTAGTTCTTTTTGTTGTAAATTTGCAACATTGAATTAAACTATGTGTTGTTAAAAAGAATAAACGTTATTGAAACAGTTAGATTTTGCAACGGCCGAAAACTGATTCTAGAGAATCCGAGTTGCAGGCTCCATCGCTTTTTCAGAGACAGAGTTACCAACCTTACAGATTACTTCACACCACCATTTCAGAAAAGTTTTATTTTTCATTTTTTTAATATTAGAATTTTCGGTGACAGACACAAATTTAAAAAAAAAAAAAAAAAAAAAAAACTTCTCCGGAAATAGTGGTGTGAAAGAATCCGGGTAGTTGTCAAGTCTGGAGATACCAAACAACTACTTAAACATTCAAAGTCATTATCAAACACGGTGAAGTATGTTTTATTATTAAAATCTACTTTGTTTATTCACGGCATAATATTATTGAACTAAAAGAAATTTTATTTAAATTTTAATATTTCTAGAAAAAAAAAATCAAAGATAATTAAAAACAGGTATCCTGTGAGAAACAATGGCTTTAAAGTAGCTTAAAAATTAATTCGAACTATGTAAGCTTGGCTAGAAATGTAGTATAAATGTTCCCACGGAGACTTACAGGTTTCTTGAATAATTAAGAGTTTAAAAGAATTATGCAGCTGTTTGGTCTCAGAATATGATTCTAGCTATTTCAATCGTTATTAAAATATTTTGTTTATCTTTTCAAACTACTTCATGTGTTATGTTTTAAAACAATAAACAGTGTACAATACAGCAAAAGTCTCTAATTATTAATATATGCATTCGATATTTTATTATTTAACTATTTATACTTAATATACTTCTTAAAACAAAAGCTTCCCATTAATTATTTCAGCTTTTCATGATATTAAAAATGTCATATTTGGTCAATGTATATAAATGTCTTGTTAAATTTATCAAAATATATATATATTTTTTTTAACTTTCTAATCTCTCTATATATAAATGGCTAAGAGAGTTTTTTCCTGTAAGTCCGTGGCTGGGCGCAAGTGGATTGGCTAAGAGAGATTTTCTACTGTTTGTCTGTGTGTTGTTGCCACCAACTTTTCATACTTTAGTTAATGTAAAAAACTCTAATTGTCCGATCGATAAGTTAATTAAACCGACGGAATAAAAAAAAATATATATATATACAGACACGACATTATTTCATTATTTAAAACATGAAAATCTGACATTGACAGATTTTAATTTAGTGCCAGAGGCCTACTGCTAAACTTGTTAATATCGACAAATTCTTCTTTAGTTAATTCGTGACGATCTAAATTCCATGATAAAGTTTTCATTAAATCAAACCAATGTGTTTCAGCTGCAGATATTGTAACAAATAACGTTGGAAGTCCAAACTGTCTTATAGCCGTAAACAACGTTTTTCCTCTTTTTCCCAATGAGGGGGAGGTGTGCCTTGGGGGGGACTCATGTCAAAGGTGTGCCTTGGGGGGGACTCATGTCAAAGTTGTACCTTGGGGGGACTCATGTCAAAGTTGGGCCTTGGGGGGACTCATGTCAAAGTTGGGCCTGGGGGGGGACTCATGTCAAAGTTGGGCTTTGGGGGGACTTATGTCAAAGTTGTACCTTGGGGGGGACTCATGTCAAAGTTGTGCCTGGGGGGGACTCATGTCTAAGTTGTGCCTTGGGGGGACTTCATTCAATAAATCCCCATTCAATAAACCGACTGAAATAGGCCCTTAGCACTATTAAGAGTGTATTATAAAAATTCGACAACGCTGTACGGACTGAAATAGGGGTACCTTGGGGGGGGGACTCATGTCAAAGTTGTGCCTGGGGGGGACTTCATTCAATAAATCCCCATTCAATAAACCGACTGAAATAGGCCTCTAACACTAATTTAGAGTGTATTATAAAAATTCGACAACTGTACCGACTGAAATAGGCCTCTAGCACTAAAAAAAAAAAAAATGCCCCGTTGATTTGATACCTTCTTTGTGACAAAATTTTGATTAGAATTTTTAAAATTAATTAAAATGTGAAAATAATAACCTTGTAAAAGCTTTAAATGCGGTCATTTAAAATTTTAATTGTTGCTCTCTCTCTCTCTCTCTCTCTCTCTATATATATATATATATATATATATATTACGCTTTTTTTTTTTTTTTTTTTTTTTTTACAAACATAAAACAAAACATGATTCCACGCGAAAAATAAAAAATAAAAACATAAAATGTTTTACTCATGCACATGAAAATATGAAAATTGAAAATGGAGTAAAAAAACAATTTAGATAAAAATTAATGAAAATACAAATGAACGTTAAATAAATAAAATAGTCGTCTGCTCAATCACGTGATTTAAAAAAAAAAAAAAAAAAAAAAGAATCGAATTCAGTAAATAAGGAAAGGAAAGAAAAACAAAACGAAAAAGGAAAAAAAAAAAAACATAAAAAAGCGGGCTTTAAAGCAATTTCATGATTTCTTTAAATTTCATTTTTGTTTGTAAAGCGATATAGAAAAGAGTTTCCTTTAAATATAGTGCCCAGCGAAGCGAGAAAATCCTTCGTTGATTCACTATCTTCATTGATTTCATGAATTAAAAAAGGTTTCGTTAACGAACTTTGATCTATTGGCATGCATGCAGCATCAGGCCGAGTTTTGTACATTTCGAGTTTGATTCTGAAATTTTTCGCGCATTCGGAATTCGGTTCCTTCCCGAACCGGGACTTCGCTAGTAATTATAGATATCGGTTCATCGAATTACACATACAGAAACTTAAAACATTTTAAAGGATGAAATTTTCAGTCCAGAATTCTAGATATGGTTAATACACGTTGTAAATATTATAGCAAAAACAAGGAAACTCCAATAATCTTTGAATAACAAAGTTATATTTACTTCATATTCTGTTGTTTATATCTTGACATTTATTTATTTTGTTTATTTATTTATTTATTTAGTATTTGCAACTCAATTTTTAAATTTTAAAAGAAGGACTATCCAAAACCAATACTAATGTAATTTCCAAATTGGGCTTACAATTCCAATGCTTTACTTTATGAAGAAAATCATACCGAGATTATGAAAATGATCTAAATCATGTATTATTATTTATTTATTTATTTATTATTATTATTATTGAAATTAGTTTGTCTTCACGGAACATCGCATTTCAGTGTATTTCACAGAAAATAAACTGTGCCTTTAAAAAAAAAATGAGGATGATTCTTTAATTTAACATATATAATGTAAGATTGTTAAATGAACCATAACAAATTATAGATTATTAATTTAATTAGCATTAACCTTTTTAACGGAAAAAGCTGTTTTTGTAGCTCTCTTTATTCCAATTTTTCATTTTTTATTTGAAATGTTTTTAATAGCTATTTCTGTAGTTTCTGTATACACGTAATATGTAAATGTGTTCATGAAAACTAATTTGTAACTGTCTCAAACAAATGAAGTTTTGTTCTTTCCCAAATTCTTATGTACTTACTGTCATTCACTACGGTATGTTTTTGAATCTCAACCAAATAGAAAATGCGCCTCTATTTTAAGGTAAATACAATTTTTTTCATCTGTCTCTCCGTGGTTCAGGTGGTTAGAGCGCCATGTTAATAATCCGGTGGTCCCGCGTTCGATACTCTGAAGGTCCGGAGTGTTAATTTTTGCAGACAATTAGTAGAAAAGATGCCAACTGATAAAAGAAAACTTATCGTTGACTACACAGTAGCCTAAGAATTTTTGAAGAATTTTTTGAAGAAGCCTTTTTCTTACATTTCTTTTTAGAAGCAAAAAAAAAAGAGTTTTTTGTGGGTTACAAGCGCCCTGTAATGGGCGGAAAATTCACTAAAATGTCTTCGAAACAATTAACAAAATAAAAATGAATAGCAAAAACTCATAAACATTAACCAAATCAGTAAAATGGTAAGTTATAATATAAAATAATAATAATAAACTAAAATAATAATAAAAGGTGCCTCAAAAGAATAATTAAATTGCAGATGTTGGCCCTTAATCAAAAAATGAAATCACAAAACTTATAGGTAATCGTGTGGTACTGCCATCTGTTGTGAATTTTAAGAAATAATTTCTGTTTTCTTAACACAGTTCAAATTTCCCCAATTTTGGTTAATAAACAAAAATGTTACTCTTTTTTTTTTTTTTTTTTTTTCAAATTAAATTTTATTCTAACTTCGAAAAGATTTATATGATACGCTATAATAAGAATTGGCGTTTTAAAAGTTTTTTTAGATAGATTATAACTAGTATAGTCGGTAACAAAAGTGTCCAAACACTAGCAAAAATTCCTGTGTAAAAAAAGAACACTTTATACGGTTTTGTTAAATAAATCCATGTCGAATCACGCATACTTTTAAGTTAAATTAAAACCTCATTCATATGTATTAAAAAGATCAATGAAATTTTACAATGATTTTTAAATCATCTCACATCAGTCATATATATTTCTGTTTTAACTATAAATTACAAATTATCTGTTTTAGGATGCAAATATCAATCACAAAAAATACGTTTATCACGAAAAAGCGGGTATTCAATCTATTGCTTAAATTGGAAATTTTAATCTGACATTAGATTATTTTTAATAAATCTTAATCCAATATTATCTATATCAAAGTTAATGTCATACCAAATATTTATTTCAAAATATGTGACACATATAAATTGTTATTCAGATATTCAATTAAAATAGCACAGGCATAGATGTTTTCTGTGATATGAATTAGTACATCTATACAAGAAAGTACAAACGTCTTGAAAATTATCAGATATGACAAGGATAATAATTTACATCATATGATAAACACATTATATTAAACTTAGACCTCAGTTCTAGTATTAGGTATATTGTACACAAATAGGTTAATGCTATATTATATGCAGATCCTAATAACTCCCTGTATCCACTCACTGGAAAATGTATGACATTTGCATTCCTACAATTGGATCCGAATATCCTTGAAGTGCATACATATTATCAGTTCAATAATTCATGATAGTGGAATTGCCCTGTTTTCACGCAAACATTTGTAGCATATAAGGAATATGCAGCATAATCCTTTTATAGATATATTTTTTAACAATAGTTGCTATTTTAAAGCATTTTTAAAAACCTTATTATAAAATATTCTTATTTCTATAAAGAATTTTTAAATAAGAAACATTTTTTTCTACTATACTGAACAGTGGCGGATGCAGAAGTTGACTTTTGGGGGGAGTTACGATTTTTCAAAGTGTTATTCTAGACCAATAAAAAATTTACAATTACAATATTCAATTGGGAATGTCAGTGTTTTTTCGGAAGGGGAGGGGGATTCAGCACCCTAGCCCCCCCCCCCCTTAAATCCGCCACTGATACTAAAGTATGCTCTTTACGTACATGTCGGTATCTATGGTTGACTTAAAAATTTATATGTAAAACAAATTAATTTTAATTACGTAGGAAAAAAAAATGCTATTGTTAGATTTTTGAGTCTTATTTATAATAAAAATATAAAAGGATTAAAAGGATTATCAAATAATATACTTACCAAGTATACAGTCTGCAGCCAAAATTATTCGAGCGCTATCAATAATTCCTATATAAAAAAGTACACTTAATACTGCTTTGTTAATAAAATCCTTGTCGTGTCATGCACTTAGTCTAAAAACATGATTCGACAAGGATTTATTTAACAAAACAGTGTTAAGTGATTTTTTTTTTTTTTTTTTTTTGATAAGAAGTACTGATAGTGCTTGAAAATTTTTGCTGCCGACTGTAAATGTAAAATAATATGAAATAATTGTGCCACATTAATCAGTGAAATATAAAGATTTCTTAAGTTTGTGCAAATACATATTATGCCTGAAAATAGTCTCCTTAAGTCTTGACTATGTGCTTTTCAGAAGATACAACTTTATAAATACCGCGTTTTTAAAAATTCTCCCTGTCGTCTGCCCCCCCCCCCATCCCTTCCAAATGTACTATGACCCGCATTTCACCATCTCCAGTTTGGAACTTTTTTGTCATGGAAATTGTTAGCAGTGTCCGAAATCTAATGATAGCCGAAGATATAGCTGTATAAAGTAAAATTTCCAAAAGAAGTTTGATAAAATTCCACTGGTAGCTTTTGCAGCATGCAGTCTGGCGTTCCATTGAAGACTATTGACTCCATCTTGTTGACCAGCATTGTTTGCTACAAATACAATGCAGCTGTAAACTTTTGCAACAAGGTTGAGTAAAAATCGGTTTTGATGGTTTTACAATATTCCTGTAATTCAAAGTGCATGAAAATAGCACTGGTCTATCAAACAGAGTAACACCTGTTAATTAATGTTGTTTTCGTGTGCAAATGCTTCCTAATTGAGCACCTAGGTCGGTTTTTTGCTTGCATTTAGTTTCTTTTTTATTAACATGTCAATACCTTGACCAGGCTTGGGACTTTGATAATATTTACTAATAATATTTTACTTTTAATATTTTTACTAATAATATTCTACTTTGGAGCAGAAGAGGAAATAGTAAAAAGCAGCAGATTCCTGCTAGATGCAAACCTGAGACAAACGCGATTGAATGAAAATTGTCTTCGATGAAAACAAAAAAAGCTTTCACGTTATTGAGCTTTCACGTTTACCCAATATCATACAAATGAAATTGAATGGTTCCTTCCGGCATTTTAAATCTTTCTCCAAGGTCCTTACAAGTTTGATGTGGATCGAGCTTTTTAAGTTGAAGGACATACAGTTCGAGAAGTACCCCTTAGACCCTCATATTCCGATGCCGATCGACAAAACCCCATTCATGCTGCGCGCTTATTCATCGATTATCTTCAAATGCGTAGCATATATTTCGAGCAGCATTACTATCTAATTTTTCCTCAAGGCTTTTTTTTTTTTTCTTTTTTCAAACTGCAGTAAAAGTTGGGCTAAAAGTAACCTCGAAAGATAGTAGTAGTAATAATAATAATAATAATAATAAAGTGTTTTATTATGTAATAGAGATATATTTGCACATAATCACACATGCATGCACGCACACAATAAAATCTTGTATCAATCATCGAAAGTTATGACTAACAAGACCATACAAAATGAAGAATCATTATTGATGATTCTGTACTTGCACATGTCTATTTATTTACGTGCTGCTTTCTATGTGGTATTACAGTTAAAATAAAAACATATGGCAGTTTTTATTTTTTTTTTCATTTGATGAAGTTGGGCGTTCATTTAGCGTCAAATCATCAATTTTGTATCTAAATTTGGCAAAACTGGTACATTAAATTATTCAATTTTTGGAATCTCTAACTTCAATAGGAATCGAATTCTGGAATTTATCTGAAAATTTCATTTATTTATATATACATATGTATTTTTTTTTTCTAGCGCAGAACTACCTCAAAAATTCAATGCATTACCGACAAGACTCTCGATGAATTTGAATTCTACGGACTTCGAACTTTGCGGTTGATCATTTTTCATGAATTAAAAAAAGTTCCGGCTCTGTACTGGTCTAAACCCTGTTTACCCGAGTTCTTTAGTGTGAATGACTAATATATTGGATAGTTTCGAGAATTTTCGTTTATTATTGGTTTTTGTGGTACAGTTTTATTCAGCTGTTTTCAGACTATTCATTAAATAAAGTACGACTAAAACCTGTACGACTAAAATTTGTTGACTAAAACCTGCTTGTAACTTTACAATTTACTTTCTGCTCGTAAAAACGTCGACAATTATCATAATAACAACATCATGGTCTCTAAAATTAGATTCATTTGAAATCTCTATGATGGTAGGTGATACATAATGACCGAAACCTACATATGCTTGGTCATTATCAATACTATTTTCATAAATATCTCCAAAACGAAAAGTCGGTGTAAGACCAAAAATAAGGAGCACAACTAGATGTTATAATAAACCTATGTAAAATTTGTAACGTTCTGTGTCCAACCGTTTTTCAGCTATGCGAAATATATATATATATTTACCCCTTTCCCCTTAAATGAATACTTTTAAACATTCTAATTGGGTTAAAAAATATTAACAGAAAAATCATACTTTAAAAATTGTTTTAAAATATATTTGGTGCCAAACGCTTTAAATTAATTGATTTTAAGCACGTAAGTTTAATTTTAATTAATTATAAATCATGGCACCCTGTTCAGTTATCCATTAATAAATTTAAATTTATATTGAGACAATTTATGCAGTAAGTAAATACACACTTTAAATATTAAAATACTTTACTATTATAGGGGGCTCTTCCTCCCATTCATTCCACTCACCATCCCTCCGAAAAGGGCTTCGCCTCTCGCCGACTTGCTTCACTTATTAACCCCTGCAGTGCTCTGCCAACATAGCCGCATCTTTTTCTTTCACTGAATATGAATATTAAAAGTGAATAATGCAAGCATATTTAAAAAAAAAAAAAAAAAAAAAAAAAAAGGTTATAGAAATCCACACATTCAATGTCAAATTGAAATAGATATTATTTAATACAACTTTTTTTAAATAGAATGTTAAAAAGCAATATTTTTCGTTTCAGAATAGAAATAAAATCGCAATAGCTAGGCCATTTTGCGCTACATCTTAAGTATAAGTATATGACCCCCTCAGCGCCTTTTAATATTTTGTCACTGTTTGGCGATGAATTTATTGGTATAATTGCTTCTTAGTGAAAAATAAAAATGTAGCTCTTATATATTTTTTTTAATGCCTATATTTTTTACTATTGAACTTTTTAGTAAATTTAGTGCAGTATATATTAATCTTTATATCTTTTTCAGGTACAGTTAAATAATAATTTTACGCATTCGAAAACACCTAAAAAGAGAAAAGTTTTATTATTATTATTATTAATTTGGAAAAAAAAAATCCTACAGCATCAATTTTTAATCATATTCTATCTACTTCTACAATAATGAAGGACAAAATGTACTCGATTCTTTATAAGAGAATTAGATGTTAAATATTTTTCTCGTCATAATTATAAACTAGCAGGGTTCGCCCCCTTCGCTGGGCACTATATTTAAAGGTTTTCTTTCTAATTTAATAATTGAAACGTTTAAATAAGTATATTTCAGTTGGCGATCATTTTCTTCACAGTTTTTGTATGGAATCTCCTTGACAATATCAAAAATTTTTTGAAAAACGAATATTATTGAAAACAGTGCAATAGAAATGTTAATTCTTCGAATATTCTGGAATCAGTTGAAGCTGTTACTCGTACAGTAAAAGCCACTATTCAATGAATGGTTGAATCAGAGAACGCACGTAAGTCGTTTCCGCAGCAATGACTATAACGCACGTACGTACACTTCACGCACATGAAAACGAAAAAAAAAAAAGAGAGAGAAATCACTGGACAGCCCTGCATCGCTGTGCATGAATCTCAGAACACACGAAACTTGGTTCCGCGACAATCACTATAACGCATTTTAAAACCAAAAAACATCACTGGACACCCCCACCTCTCTGTGTATGATTCTAAAAACGCACGAAACTCGTTTTCGCAGCAGTCACTGTCAAGCATGTTAAAACCATAAAAACATCACTGGGCACCCTTACCTCAAATTAATGAAAATCAAATAAACCAATCAAATCTCTCGTAATTCCTCATAACGTAGCTCTAGTTCAACGTAAAATAAACTCAAATCAATGAAAACCAAATAAATTAAACAAATCTTTCGTAATTACTCATAACGTAGCTCTAGTTCAACGTAAAATACACTCAAATCAAATAAACCAATCAAACCTCTCGTAATTCCTCAAACATAGCTCTAGTTCAACGTAAAATACACTCAAATCAATAAAATCAAATACACCAATCAAATCTCTCGTAACTCCTCAAAACGTAGCTCAAGTTCAACGTAAAACGAACTTAAATCAATGAAAATTAAATAAATCAGTCAAATCTCTCGTAATTCCTCATGCCGTAGCTCTAGTTCAACGTAAAATACACTCAAATCAATGAAAATCAAATAAACCAATCAAATCTTTCGTAATTCCTCATAACGTAGCTCTAGTTCAACGTAAAATACACTCAAATCAATGAAAATCAAATAAACCAATCAAATATCTCCTAAGATTCTCCATTCTGCGTCACTATAGAAATGGGAAGTTTTATTTTAATATTTTTATTAATTAAAAGAAAACTAATCAAAAATTCGCAAATCTGACTTTGATGAGCACAATGACCCTTCGGAGCACACCTTTGTGTTAAATCACGTGACTGTCCGAGCTACCGTTTTCGAGAACAGTGAAATATACATATATATATACAAATATTCTCACTTAATAGTATAAGATATGAAAGATATCATAGAAATGTCTGATTCTGTAATGTTAAAAATTACCATGGCTAAAGTAGAAGTTGCCGTTATTTATAAATGAGTTTGAATTTGAATCTAATATATATTTTTATGCCAAAATACATCCAACGTATTTTAAAATATGTTCAAAAAATAAGCAAATACATAAAATAAACTTTAAAGAAAAAAGGAAATCGAGTCAATTGTACACACATGAAATTATTTCATTATCCACACACACACACAAAAGTATATATAAACAATAGAAGAAATTGCCAGTACTATTCTAGAAAAAAAAAAATAATAACACAAATTACAATCCTAAATTAATTTTTTCATTGAAAATATTTAATATAACGCTTTTTATTATTTATTTACATAATTGTTTTGTTACCAATAACAACAATAACATTTATTTTATTTTTTTCACACAATTGATCACATTTTGCTTGAATAACATAACGCTGGAAGAACAAGGTTTCAGAATCTTTTTGAAAGAGGGGAAATAGAGAATCGTTATTAACCCGGCGTTTTTAATTAATAATTTTGCTAATTAAAATGACAGAAATTTCTAACTGACTGAAATGCCCACCTTGGAGTATTCAGCACACATTGATAACGTTCATGACGCGCATGAAACTGCTCTCTGCGAAGGGATGCGGTCACAGACAAAACAAATTTACGCCAGCGGCAGTTACTTTTCTTTGAATATATAGAGATATAAGAAAAAAAAAAGTTTAATATAATATACACTTCATAAAATCTTTCGTGGTAGATTTCATTTCTGTCTGTATTCCCCGCCCATAAATTTGTATTGGGATACAGGATTACACTGGTGATTACCTTTAAAAAAATCTTGTACATATTTTTAATTTAGTTTTTACAATTTTTTTTTCGTTATTACATTTTATTCATTATAGAGTACCTATACTAACATCTCTTAGTCGTAAGCAAGCATTCTACGTCAGGGCGTATATAATGAGCGACATCCGCCAACTACGGCAGATATTATATGCACACAAACAGGCATCATTTGTCTGCTAGCGTAAGATTATACGCTGATACTTGGTCGAACGTGAAGTTTTAACCATTTTAATGTAAATAATATGTTTCACGAGCATTTACATTATTATTTTTTTTAACAGTAAACGCTGCCTTCAGGCGTTCTGCTAAATTATCACATTATTTAACAAAAGAATTTCAGTACCTGACTTTTAAATCACTTCTATTTTACCGTGATAGCTTTCGATGGGGCAACTACTACTGTCATATAAAAACTACATAAACCCTTCGACACTAAAGGTGTTTTACACAATATATATATATATATATATATATATATATATTATGTAAAGCTTTAAAGCTTTAAAAAAAAAAAAAAAAAAAAAGAAAAAAGAAAAAAAGTCGAAAATCAAGATTAGTCCTTTTTTCAGAAATCCCTATTAATATACGTTCTGTATATAAAATGTTAACATCTTACATGTTTTGAAAAGTGAAGTAAAAACTAAATGAAACTGTCTGATTTTCATTTCTATTAATAGCTGCTATACTAGATATTCATTTTTGTGGATAAAATATTCTGCTTTAAACATTTGGTATGATATCATGAGTTGATACATTTTGCAATGCTAATAATTTTAATGCACTTTAGTAAGAGTGGAGAAGTTATGACTTCCTACAAGCACACATTATTAAAGCCATGTATCTTTTGAAGCATACTTTACATCTAATTTCATCTGAGACATTATAAGCCGTTAACATAGAGTATCATAGATAATCTATGTAATTTTAGAAACTGATTTGTTAAATAATCGTCTAGAAAGCTAGTTTTCATTTCCTATTGCTTGTTATACGTTTAAACATTGATTAATTAGTACTATGAAAATTGTAATAAGAAAAAAATGCATTTTCTGAATCAATATTTTTGCATGTGTTTTACTTATAATTGTTTTGAAGTTTATGATTTGAACGATTATCCGAAAAAGTACAATTATTATTATAAGAAAAAATATTTTTTAAAGTTATATTAGTTTGAGAATCATGTTAATGTTCCTTTCATTGATCAAAATTATGCACCATAAAGTTAATACGATAATGAAGAAAAAAAAAAATTCCCGTTATCGCATATTTTTTTCTTTCTTTCTTTTCTTTATTTCTTTTTTCTTTTTTTTTTTTTTTTTTTTTTTTTTCACAGCAATATTGAAACCATTTCCTACATAAAACTGTCATAAGTTTGAATATTTAAAATTTACGCACATGACGAATAATATTGTGTATTACATATTTTTTGAACAATATAATTTTATGACAATAAATGTATACTAAAATAAGTTCTATGAAATATTATTTTCTTGCTTTTATTTTTAAAACTATACATTTTAAAATGCACACTTAAAAAATATATTTAATTACATGCCTATATTTCGCTTTACTAATCTGATAACATATGTAAATTAAATGGTTTTAATCAGTATTTGAAAACCGATTATCAATGGTTCTTTTACACCGTTACGATTATATTATAATTCCCCATACGTAGTTTTCTTTTCTGTCTTTCTTTATGTCTTTATTATATTTTGGAACAGTATTATTTGCTTTAACTGACGAAATTTAAATTTTGACACCGTAGTAGCTTGGTCATTTCTCACCAAGATATTTTCTAACGTAACTGCGATAGCCATTTTAAACCATCACCAAAATAGGACAAAATTTTAAATTTCAACTTACGATAAAACACGTTTTATATACAAAACAATCTGTCTTTTAAAGGAAAATCAAAATTTTAAAAAGAACTTTCAAAAATAAGAAAATATATGTCTGCGTAAGATAAAGCAGAGTTCAAATAAAACAATAACAACTAAAAAGTCGAGTTATTTCTGTCAAATATGAGAAAAATATACCAATTATTAAGAAACTACTGTTTCTTTTAAAAAATAAGTTAAAAACAATAAATATCTACAGGTATAATAAAATCTGCAAGAAATATAATACTATACCTCTAACAAATAATAAGATTTTTCATACGAACGTCCTGTACCTAATATTTCGATTCTATAAGCATTGTGAAAAAATAATACTGAAAACATGCCTTTTAAATAGTTTAAAGTGTAAGGTTGATCTTTTATACTATAGGAAAAATTCCAGAGCCGAGAATTGAACCCGGGTCCTCCGCTTGTTTCGTGCATTAAGCGGAGGGTCTAGGTTTGATTCCCGGATCTGTAAATTTGGACATTGCATGTATAAAAAATCAACTTTACACTCCAAACTTTTTTAAATGAATTTCCCCGGTTAATGAGCTTATGAATAAAATTACTAATAAAATATATCCGAGTTTTGAATGAATAATACAAACAAGTAATATTGTGCACACCATGCTTTCTCAATAGTATTAATATCATTAAAGTAATACACTGGTATTCAAAATTAAAATAACATCCTGCTTTATCATTTTCTTCTTTGCGCATTACTTTTAAACAGATAAAATTATGAGCATAAAATCTGGATGACATGTTTGTTATCACATCATTAATGGAATTTTATATAACTTCAGCATAAGTAAATGAAAAAAATATAAAAATGAAAAAACATCAACAATTTTAGAAAAGAAAACATGATGAAAAATGGTTTTAAGGATGCATTACAGATAGAGAAAGACGAACATGCCTTAAAATGATAAACTGAATCTCGACTTTTCTTTCTACATTCTCTTTTCATTTACTTTTATAACTGATTTTATGAAAAAATAAATATATAATTACTAATTTATAAACTATGTTCATTATAAGAATAATAATAATGTCGATAAATAATTTTATAATGAACGTCTTATCTAATTTTCATGTTTGTATGTATATTTTTTAAAAAAAGTTATTCACATACGAAAAAAAAAAGATAAATGAAGAAACAGATAAGTGATTACAGGAAGAAATATCCGGTTTTAATCTAACACATAGCTGTACATCTTCACCTATCTGTAATGCTTCTTTATGACTATTTTTCATTAAGTTTTCTTCTAAAAAAATTTTTTAATTTTTCATTTTTTTTCAAAGCTTACTTTTGAGAAAAAATCAATAATTATTAGTTTGAACACTATTACTTTTGCTAAAGTTATAGAAGATTCGATTGATGATAGCGTAACAAACATGCCTTCGAAATTTCATTTTCATATGTTTAATTGTTTAAAAGTTATGCGCAAAAGAAGAAAACGAAAAAATAAGTTGTTCCTTTAATTTTGAACACCAGTGCATATTGGTTTATATTTTTGAAATATAAATATATCTAGCTGCTGAAAATAAAGAGATTTGACTCCATTAAAATGTCAAATTCAATAAAATTATTAACATAAAGTTTTCTATTAATTACCATGTTATTTATATTCAAAATTTTCTTTAAAAAGTGCAAAGCATTACATATTTTAAAACAAAACAGATTCAAAATTTTAAGTCGTTACTATTACTTTGGGACGTATACCTAAGCTATTTTAAGATAATGATATTTCATTTTATATTAAAAGTATAAAGCAAAGAAAAGTTTCACAGTTTTGTTTTGTATAAATTATACTAACAAGTAACATGACAAAAAACACGCTTTCTCAGTATTATTAATTTAAATACAACAACGGATTTATCTTTTTCGGAATACAAATACTTATATACTAAAAGAAACGCATTCAAGTCCATTAAAATGTCATTTTGAATAAAATTATTTGGATGAAATTTTCTTTAAATTTAATTATCGTGCTGTTTATGTAAAAATTTTTATTTATGACTCGCTAAGTAGTATATATTTTAAAACAAGACAATTTCAAAATAACTTTCCGTATTTCTTAGAGATAGAATACTTAAGCCAGTTTATTTATCTCCCGCTTCGATAAAATATGAAAAGTAATAAGTTTTATGAGAATTACGGTAGAAATAATAAATTTAAAATCTCTTTTGTAAAGTTCTGAGATAACTATATAATTATGAATTGTGTTAAAATATAGAAATATCGATGTTTTCGAATTTTTATGACAAATAAATATTTGAAAGTGTTCTGATACTTTTCATGGTTTAAACTAAATTAATTGTAAAAGAAACATATCTAGTACATATCAAACAAGGTTATCGATAACTGGTAAAATTTTCATGCTTAACAAAAGTAAACTAGTTTCAAAAGTATAAATTATAGATATTATAATGTAAATTTTAGTGGATTTAAATGGTTGTAATTAAATTTAAAGGAACTCTATTCAGACTACGTAGAACCTGTATTGAATTTCAGAGTTTAAAAAATATTCGCTTATAATATATGTGAGTACTATACAGAAATTGGGGGAAGTATCTGTAATTAGAAATTTTCATTCAAATTTATATACCATTGTAATTGTGGCCATAACATCTTCAAAAGAAAGTAGTTGTGCCCCTTTTTTTGTGAATGAACACACACACACTTATATATATATATATATATATATATATATATATATATATATATATATATATATATATATATATATATATATATAATCTTTTTCTTTTATTTAATTCGATGAAATTAATGTATCATGTTAGAAAATTAAATATATATATATATATATAACATTTTTGTTTTATTTAATTCTTGGAAATTAGTGTTTCATGTTAGAAAATTAAATATATATATATATATATATATATTGTAAAATAAAAAAGTGATAGAAAAACAAATATATATATATATATATATATATATATATATATATATGCGAAATTTGAAACTTTTTAATCCAAAGTAGCTCTATTTTTGTTTGATAAGCAAAAGAACATGATTCGGCAACGATTTATTTAACAAAACAGTATCAAGCGTACTTTTTTTTTCTAAATAGGGATTTTGGCTAGCGCTCGAATAATATTGCGGTTGACTGTACACTGTAAAATATTTTGTGTAAGTATACACAACATTATTGAGGGAAGTTATTTTTCTCAACCATGCTGAGAAATGTTATCAGCTATAGTTGTGTAACAGAGGCATACAGTGAAATGTTACGCAATTACAACTGCTAGCATTTCCCTACATGGCGGTGGGAAGTAAACTGCCTAAATATTGAGGCTGTTGCTCTAAACATATACGTATATCATTAGAGCAATTTTTTGAAACACTAATTTTCGAGATCTAAAGCGAGTCCGCGATAAGAATGAGACGATTCGATTGGCTAAGCTAACGCGAGAAGTTTATAACATGCAAATTTTTACGCTATCAACAGAAAGTAGGTCACGCACACTTTAAAATAAGATAAGATTTTGATTGTTGCTGCTGCAAGGTTAACCATGCCAGCTCATTTATCAAACGCTGTTCGAAAAGAAATTGTACAATTCTATAATTTCGATGCCGGATGATGCAATAATGTAGTCTTTAAACATTTTAAAAAGCGGAAAATTTCAAAAGCAACGATATATCGTCTTTTAAAACAGTACGACGAACAAGGAAACATTGAAGTTACTCGAAATTTCGGAAAAGGAATCCTAAAGAAGAACCCCAATCTTGTAACGAAGGTTAAGAAAATCGTGGAAAGAGACCTGATATTTCAGTGCGCCAAATCGTCCGGAAATTAAAGATATCTAAATTTTATGTGCACGAAATCGTAAAAAAGGATTTGAATTTAAAAGCTTTTAAGAAAAAAGCGGTTCCAAAATACATAAAATTTCAAAAACAACGTGCAAGGAAGAACTGCTTAAAAATTTATCGGAAATTGATTCCATCTGGATCAGTACTGAATCTCGTCATTGATGACGAGTCTTATTTCATGTATGATCCCAATGCTGCTGGTGTTAGTAAGTATTACCATTCTGCCTCACCAGATTCTGTTCCCGTAGAATATAGAATCAAACCAAAGAGAAATTCGCCGGAAAAGTGATGGTGTGGCACGCCATGGATGAGGATGGGAAGGTGTCCAAACCGGTGTTTATTGAGGGAACTGTGAATAGTAGAATTTACTTGCAACAATGTATAAAGAGAGTACTGATACCCTTCATCCTCCAGCATCATCGGAAGGAAGATATTTTGTTCTGGCCCGATATGGCAACCAAACATTACACAAAAGAAGTGATCGAATATCTGAGGGACCAGAAGATCGATTTCATACCCAAATCGGAAAATGCGCCTAACGTCCCACAAGCAAGAGGGGTAGAAAAATTCTGGGGAATTATGAAATTTAAATATTCCTACGAGAAAAAAGAGCCCCAAAACTTGGCCCAATTAAAGAGTGTTTATCGTCGTCTCCTTAAATCAGTAACCAAAGAAACTGTACAAAACGCCATGACGACAGCTAGAAGCAATCTTCGCAAAATGGGGCTTAAAGGTGTATATTCTTCAATTTAAAGTATCAAAAGTGATTAAAAATGTTTGTTTGTCAATTTCATGCAAGTAACATTCGTGTAAGTAATATTTTATTGAAAATAAATGAGAATCAAGTTGTCTCATTCTTATCGCGGACACGCTTTAAAACGGAAATATCTGATAATGACACTTTGTATTTTCCTGTAGTAATCAAGTAATACATGCTAAAGGTCATTTAAAAAGAGTTTACGCAGCAAATTCGAAACAAAAGTTCGTTTGTGCAGTTATTGATATACCACTTTTGATGCCATTTCCGATTTTCGCCAAAAATTTGCTAACTCAAATGTTTCCCAGGAACCAAAAATTACATAAGAAAAAGCTTTCGAAAGGTAGTTAACAGTCTGTAATCTAGTAGCCATGTTTAGTTAGCAAAGGTTAATCCATTTCTTAAAATGGACCTTAGTATGCATGAAATTTAACATAAATAATATTATAGTTTTATAAAATTAAAGAACACGCTTGTATAGAAATGTGAACTAAAAAGCACAAACTATCTATCTTAGTATTAAAATGCAGGGTAAGAGAAAATCGTGTGAGTGACACACCATAATATTTACATACATTTAAATGTTTAACCCATTAAGCGCCGCTATGTGAATAAAATGAAATAATTTTTAACTAATGAGTGAATTTGGGATAATTTAAGGTCATTAAACATTTTCACTAAAAATTTGAATGAAATTGTTAGAAATTTGCTGAAACAAGCTTGTTCCCAAAATGGGAGCATTGGCGCCTAATGGGGGTCTAATTTTGATTTTTAAAAATGAGTTGCTACATGACTATTGGAGCTTTGTTTTATAACTTATGAAGGATATTTCTTACTATACAATGAAATTTATTCATTTATACGAATATATTTAACATTTGGCTATTTTATAAAATATATAAAATTTATAAAATATATATATTAGATATAACATTTATATTATACGTAAATTTATAAGAGAACTTAAAAAGTTATATTTATATATTAATATGAATATAATCAACTTACTTACATACTATGTTTTTATTTCTTAGTATGAAATTGAAATGAACAACTTTTGTGTAACATTACTTTACATTTGATACAGTAATGACGTGTATTTTTCTTACACACTTTGCATCGGGATTGTTTATTGGCACCTTCAATATAGTGATTGATATTATCAAATCTCACATCCACATTTACCTCTTCGCATGGTCCTTGTCGATTATAACTAATAGTAACATCTTCTGTTTTTATAAGGGCTGTTACAATAGATCGCAAAAATTCTAACTGCGAAAGATTTCCTTTGCATCCTTTGTGTATTCTCCATGCTGCTACTACAGCCATATTTACTGTATTGGTAAAAAAAGGCCACCACCATTTCTTTCCTTTAATTTTTGGGCGGTATTGACTCAAAAATCGATCTAATAAATCAACACCTCCCATGTGTTTATTATAAGACGCTACAATGTGAGGTTGTTTTACATCAATCTTTTTTTTTTTTCCACGTTACTCCACCGCTTTGCTTTTCCTAATGGATCAGATGTTTCAAAGTTAGATGCGAGGCAAACTACGTGATTGTCATTCCACTTCACAACACTAACACTTTCTGTAGTTAAAATTTCAAATGTTCCTCTTTCTTTTTTTTTCAAAGCCTTTGAATCACTTAAAGGACAATTTTGAAGTCTATTTTCTCGTATTGTCCCAGTAATGCGAAATTCTTTTTTGCGCATCTCACTCAATAATTTCAGAGAAGTAAAAAAGTTTTCAACATATACTTTATGTTTTTGAGGAAATGAGACGCAATTTAATAAATCCAATACAACGCGAGTGCCAAGAGGTAGTGTATCTGAATTATTTGTCTTCTTCCGTTTTCCTGTATAAATTTGGAGGTTGAAAGGATACCCATCAGACGAGGCAAGAACCCATATTTTATAGCCAAATCTAACAGGCTTACCACGCATAAACATTTTTGCCGTATGATGTCCAGTGTACGGAATCATTTCTTCATCTACACTCAAACATTCAGAAAATATTCCAAACTGTTGTAATTTTAAACAAAATTTTTCCAAGAATCCTCTAACTTTAAATACTTTATCACTTAGATCTAGGTTATCGTTGTTACATAAATGAAGATATTTTTTAATATCACGAAAACGTTGTCTGGACATTGCTTCAGATACGAAAGGAATATAACAGTCATCTGATTTATTCCAATACATATCTTCTTGGGGCAAAGAGTGATAACCGCTGAAAAGGATTATGCCTAAAAATTTTTTCATTTCTTGTCTAGTAAGTGAAAAGTTGAGATTATTCTTTTGGGTTGCATATCTAATACTTTCTTCTATCAATATGTCAAATATTTCATCATCGAAAAACATTCTAAAAAGTTGATATGGAGTTTTGTTTATTAGATCTGGAAATGTTTCTTCCAAACTCTCAATTTCAATAGAAGGAATTTCTATCAAATTCGCAGGAGACCAATCAAATTTAACCTTTTCATTTCTTGGATTCTCTATTTCATTTTTTTTATTCCTTTTTCTTTTTCTACTACTCCTTGATTTTGTTTCAGTTTTACTCGTTATTTCATTCTTTGGTAAATTATAATCCTTGTCTGAATCAGCATCATTTAAACTTTTGAGATTAGTTTCAATTTCACCAGATATGTCGACAGGAATTTCATCACACAAATTATTTTCAGCAATGTCTTCTTCATCAGTAACCACCGATGTTTCGGGTGGCAAACAAATTAATTCTGGATCATCAGAGAATTCATCACTATCGAGTTCATTAAAATATTCTAGAGCTTGATCAACAGTTAAAAATTTAGAAGACATGTTTACTCAAATGCACATTTTACGCAAATTTGGAAAAAATTCTTTTACAAATGACAAATTCAACTTCTTTCAACAGAAAAAAAGAAAAAAAAATCAAGGTCAGCACAAGCTATTCGTTCCTAAACAAAAGCAAAGTGAGGGGAGGAAAGACGAGTTCATTTTAGATCGAGGGTAGAAAACTACGTTTCCCGCCAATGCTCCCAAATTGGGAACATTAAGAAAAATGCTCATTAATTATAACCTAAAATTTGTTTATAAATAGTTTATGAATTAATTATTTTAAAATAGCCTTATTTTGAAATATTTAACATAGAACTAAACATTTTTGAAAAATATTAATATTTTTAAAATAGCGATAAAATGAAAGTGCGAAATCTAATAATGTTTGCACAAATTGAAAGGAAAATTGGATAAGAAAATAAATATATATTGAGGTAAAAAAAAAATAGTAATATTAAGCATGAAATGAACTTTAAAATACAATAAAGAAAATAAAAATCGACTAATAAGTTTTTACGCAAAAAATTATGAAACTTGTGTTCCCAAAATGGGAGCATTGGCGCCTAATGGGTTTTAATTAAAATAATTTAGAATTAAACAAAAAACATTTTTAAAAAATCTCCCCTGACTGATCTCGAACGCTAGACCTTCAGGTTCGTAGCGCGGAGCTTTACCTCACAGCCACAGCGTTCACGTAGGAAAAGTCTTTTTTTTTTACAATATAGATTTTATGTTTCCTCCCAGAGCGGTTACAAACATACAAACATACATACAGGTGAAGCTAATAAAAGCGTGTTAAAAACACTTATTTCTCTATAAAACGTTTATGTGAAATCCTTTCATTTGAGAGTAAAAAATTAAGAGGTTTTCCTTTTGACCTTTTTTTTAATATACTTAATGCATATATATATATATATATATATATATATATACATACATATATATTTTTTCCATTCTATAATTACATATATCATCGCTATTATGCCAAACTATCGAATATGAAATATTTGGTTATTTTTCAAGAAAGTTTTCAATCTGCTTGAGTCTTGAACTAGAAATTAGCGCCTGGCATAAATAATCTGATTTTGTATAATTCCTGTGCTGTTAACTTCCTCATCTAGTGTACTTTGCCTGTGATTGGCACTTAGACTACACACTCTCAACACCTATAATTCTAAAAGCAAGTGCAAAATATCGAATACGAAAAAAGCATTTTTGCACATTCGAGAGTTTGGTATGGTAGCAGCGATATGTCTAACATCGAATTGGCTTTTTACGTATGGAAAATTATCTGTGCTATACTTAATAGTTTGGAGTCAACGAATGGTTACTTTTGGAAAAAATACTTCAACATTATTTTTTGAGGATTTACGTGCTACAGTGCGCATTTTGTTTTACTACTTAATGCGATATTAATATACTATACTACATTTGGACACTTTACCCTATATTATTATTTTGTGTTTGAGTTTCTAAAATTTAACCTAATATTTATTTTAGTATATTTTCCACTAAAATAAATTAAAAATCAGTTAAAATATAAAGGAGGAATAAACATCTGTAAGAAATATATTACTATGTGTTTATTAATTTATATACTTTCATTTGTGAATGTCTTAACTTAAAAAAAAAATAATGTTTGAATTATGTTTGAAGTGTAAAAAGTTAATACGAATAAAATATTTTGTATTCTTAAGAATTTAAGTTAAGAAGCATATTCTACAGATTAACATTTTTTTTTTAATTCCAATGTATCTAGCTGCGTTAAAATAAAGAGTTCGACTAAAATTCTACTACACCAAAATATTATTTTGAATAAAATTATTTGCTGGATGTTTTATATTAATTTAATTACCATCATATTTATATTCAAGCTTTTCTTAAGGAAGTGTGTGAAGTCGTTCCTTCACATATATTAATTTTAATTACAGCTTTAAATAAAGGCAATAAATAATTATTATATTTTCAATAAATTAAATAGCTAATAAAAATAGATAACGAAATTCAAAATTACTTTTATTTATTCGCTTTTGTCTATAATAAATATCTTAATTCTAATAATACTTTCCTTTTAAATGACATTTATAAGCTCTTCTAAATCATTTAATAAATAAAATATAAAATAATATTATTTCCAGTCATAAGCCGTTGGATACATAATTGCATTTTCATTCTTTTAAATTGCGTATGTTTATTTATTCGAAGCTAAATTAAGCAATACATTTCCGTTCTAATATCATTAAAGAGTAATTTATATTTTTTTTATCACGGGATGTGCAATAAATCCTAGTCTGAGTGTCTCCCTTAAATAACGGCCTTCTGGCGATAAAGTTTGCCATTGAGGATTGGCGTTAGTTTTTTAACGGTCGTGCTAAGTTCAAAATATTTACATTAAATTATTCTACAAACAAAGGAATATCTTTGGCTATAAATTTGGCACTTTTTCAAAACTCTTGGCGTAATTCAAGAGTCTGATCTGAGTTGCAATAGAATCAACTTCAAGAATTCGCTCTTAAATCTTGACGTAACAACACGTAATCGCGAAGCCCTCTCTCTCTCTCATCTAACCCTCTGTATGTCTGTTAAACTTTATAATAGATATTTGGAAATAGTACTTTTTATTATAGACTTTCTTGATTTTCATGCTGATTAAATAAAGATGATTGCTGCAAAATTATTGATTCTTATTTCCTCACGGCCTAAAGTTCACTGTTCCTGGAGTTTTATTGCGATTCTTATACTATAGCTCAAGTTTTCTTCGGAATCTTCTTGATAAACTTTGGTGCCAGACCTCTTCGGAGTGGTTACGAGATAAAAAGAGAGAGAGGGGCACTTGTTTAGATAAATTTACTAGCTAAAGAAACTATTTTATTTCTGTTGTTTCAAAGTTATACGGACTGACTTTCTTCAAAAAAATAAATCGGCTCCTTGGAGACAGATGTGTAGTTCACCTTATAGTGGATATTTAACAGTCTGCTTAAAGTTCTATCTTATGTATGTACTATTTGATGTGTGAAATATTTCCTCAACGACAGCGGGATATGCAAGTATTCAATGAATGATCTTCCCATCGTGTTTTATTTTGACGCAATGGTTTCCCCGAACTATTGGAAGTTTCTTCGCTGCAATTTTTCATTGACTACCGGCGCTCGGCATTTTATCCCAAGTCAAAGTCGCTGGACCTCGTTTTCTATAAGCCGGGCCGGTGTTTCTCCTTCGTCCTCTCATACTGTGTGTTATGGAGGCTCACACTCTGAATGTTGCAAACTCGTGTTCATGTGGAGTGACGGAATGACATCAATTTTTTTTATTGTTCGTCTTTTAGACATTTTTCAAGTTATTAACGGATTTATGTTTACGGAACTGCTAAACATTCGAACTTTAGTAGAAAGAAAAAAACTGCGCGTTGTGAAATAGGGTATTACGTTTGAGTAAATATAGACAAGTTTTTCACTTTATCTGAGAGAACTCACGGATAGAACGTTGGTCATCTAGTAAGGCCATGTGTTTTTTTTTAGTGCTCGGATTTTATGCCAGCTGTCTACACAGGGAAAGTTTTACAAGTATTGCTAAATCGGAATACTGGAAAATACATAATGTATTCTAGACTATATGAGACTTCAAACAGAACGTCACGTGTGAAAAAGATAAAATGCATATAAAATATATATATATATATTTTTAAATAGTTTTTCGTTTGTCAGTTTAGCAGAATAACGTAAGTAGAATGTTTTTATATTTTATTGATGAAGATTGAAATTTTTATTAAAAAAAAAATAATAATAAATATATTATTACTACCTTTTTCGTGTATAACAATAATTTTATGACTTTCTATAGTATATTCATGGTTACATTATGCATTCTTTGTCTAAATAATATATTTTTCATTTATATGGAAGCTATTTTATAAATCTATATATGGTAATTGATGATAAATTTAAAAAAAAATTGTTTTTTCCATTGAATAAATTTCTTGTTTTTTCAATCAAGGGTAAAAAAAAAAAAAAAAGGTTTCATATATTTTTTTACTGAATTGAAATGCTGTTTTACTGGTAATTTTTATTAAATGGGTTTGGAATAAATTAATTTTGTATATAATGTGTAAAAATAATTTTTCATTGATAATTTTGGTAATAATAATTATGAAATGGATCAATTAATATTCTAGAAGAAAACTAGGATATTCACATTTAGTGCAAAATTATTTCGAGATTTATGACATGAAGCACATATTATTTTCACAACTTAAATTTAATGTTGAATTTGTTTGTTTATCACAGTGAATATACAAGTGTAAAAATAAAATAAAAAAAGGGAATTAAGTAATTACATAAAATGATGTAATGTTTACAAAATTTTAGCGAATCTTTATTTTTTTTTTAATTCATTAACATCGCAATATTTATTGTGTTTAAGGTGTTAAATTTTCCATGAAGTAAATTTCTTGTCTTTTAATCAAATGCTTAATAAAATTCGTTATTGATTATTAATTGTATGTTTTATATATATTTTTATTGCAAAATAATTATCACTGTGTTTGTTAATTGAATTTGATTAATTTTTAATTTAAGAATTAAATTTTGAGTTATTTCGCATGTTGGCATTTTCTAGGTTGTTTGGAAATACACATATTTTTTTTATATATACCTTTTTAGAGACGTGTCGGCGAAAATTCGTTTTTGATATCAGTCGATATCTAGACACTTATTTCTCATCTTTTTACACACATATATTTTTTTTTTGTTCAATTATTTTAACCTGCTTGGAACTGCCATTGCATAAAAAATTAATAAATAAAATAATTGGAGTGAAAATTTCAGGTATTCCCATACTTTTGTTCATAAACTTATATACTTTTGTTATTGCTTTTTAATTATGCATCACTGTGTCTCAAAAGCTAAATGTAAACACTACACTTTTCTCTAAATACCATTATTTATCCTTTCATTTAAAAATAGATAAACAAATAAAATAATTTAGATTTATACATCTAATTTTAGTCCTTGAATTGAAGGAGGCACAATTAATATGTTAGGATTCAAGTTTATGTAATTTTGTGCCACAATGTGCATTAGTAGAGCTCCTAATTGCGCTTGCGTTGTTGGCATTCAATGCTCTTTTCCTTATCTTGAATTACTGGCCAAATTTTTCTTGGTGAGGGGACCTGCATTGATTGTCATTGTTTGTATGATTTTACATTAAACTTTATTTAATTTGTGTATGAATATAATTAACTTACATTTTTTTTACTATTTAAATTTTACATAAAATTTAACATTTTTTTACAGAAATCGAATGGAATTGTTTTTATTTAGGGTACATTTTTCTTATTGTTTACTAATATTGTTTCTATAAAAAGATTTCCCACAACGCATAGGTACATACTACATAGGACATAGCATAGGGTCCACAGTGACCGAATAAATAAATAAAATAAAATATTGAATAAAATATTAATTAATTGATTATATCTCCAACATTTTTCTTTTTTAACACTGTATGTATTAAGGACAATATGTAAATCCAATACATAATATATTTTATGAATCTATACTGGCCGTATCTTGTTGCCTGCAAGTGTCCTAAATAAATTTAACACACAATTTTCCAAATTTACATATTTCTTTTCTCATTTTTTTCGGATATTATGTACATTGACTTTCATGTAAACCTAACAAATTTGTTAGTCTTGAACATAAGGTTCAATGTTTTATTTATTATACTTACCAGGCATTCTTAAATAATCATGTACAATCACTTATACAGAAAGGGGAGTTGGTTGTATATCTTAGATACCTAAACACATAAACATAATTTTATTCTAATATTATTTTTGGTTGTCGTATATTTTTCAAGTTTCATTTTTTTACAATAACATAACACAGTATTTTCTTTGCCCATTTTAACTAAAATGTTATATTTTGACACAAATGTTTTAATTATTATTTTTTTTTCTAATTTCATAAACGTTGAGAAATTTTATAACACATTATATATTTTTGTCAGTTAGATGTTATCGCTTAAATCCATGTACTCTTATGCTGGTCGTGAAATTTGACATCTAATGTAATTTTTCATTTCACACATTTTTTTTTCCCACATTCATTCAATTTTGTTAGATGAAACCTATCATCATTTTCTAAAATTTTAACCCTTGATTACCTTTCATACGAAATTTATTTTATGTGCATAATAGTTTTATTTCGTTCATTTGCGTAAAAAAGAAAAGTTTAGGAGTAATCGAAATATGATTAAAAATAAAAAGGGAAGACTGTTTAATTTTTTTTTTCTCAAACAGAGATAAACATCTCGCCGTTTTCGCCTGAGTTTGTTTACGTTCAAATAATAATAGTGATATTTTTTTTTTTCATTCAGTTCAAATACGTTGATTGCAGAGAAGTTTTTTTTGTTGTTGTTGTTTTTTTACTGTACATATCATGCCATATTTTTATCGCATTTATTCACTGTTTCATGTTTGTTTATTGGTGTTTATGTCAGTATGTCTATCATATATATATAGGAATATTTTATTACTATTGATAGCAAATAATTATGACAACAAGATATATAGTAAGCTTACTTTAACATCAAATTGGGCCCACTGCTGAATAATTGCAGTACTTTTTTTAAAAGAGAAGAGATAAAAAAAAAAAAAAAAAAAAAGATAAAAACATCTTTTGCACATGTGTGAACAGATTTATTTTACTGTTCTTTTTATCAGCTGATTTGGTGAAATTCTTTTTATTCACCTTTTTGAAGTGAGATTACACTTCTTGTACTCGAGTCTTTTTATTATTATTTTACTGAGCAATTTATAGCCTTTGAAGCTATTTCTTATATATCTATTTTATGCGCATTTTTAATCTTTGAGGCCTCATCTCAGCTCATCGCAGCTCATCTCAGTTCATATATGCTTAGTTCAGTAGATAATACTGTTATTTTAGTCATGACTTTTTACTTTTACTTTGTGTTTATAATTTTCTGTGCACGTTAAATTTGCAATTTTTGCGCTTTCATCTGCGGCTATGGAAATTTATTTTGTGGCATTTTTTTAAATTTTTTTTTAAAAATTTAATGTTTGTTGGAACACTTACAGACATATACTAATTTTTTAATAATATAAATTATTTCACTTGATATTCACTTTTTACAATATTGCTTAAATATTTTGACATATCACCCATTTAGTTATATTTTTAATTTTCACATATACACATTTACCCTCTAAGCACAATTGTGTTGCTCTGGTTGTCAATACATTAATGACTTCTATAATCTACGGATTTTGACCATTATATTGGTTTCAACACCTGTAATTGTGAAGGGGATTTCACACTTTCACAACAATTTTTGAAGGTTATGTTTTATTGGCTTTCATATACACTTATAATTCATTAACACATGTTCTATAAATACTTCGGGTGACAAAAATAAATAATGAAAATAATAATAAATAAAAAAGATATTGATATAAAATTACTTGCTAAATTTTAAATAAATAACATGAGGATGTATGTGACTTTTGGAAATATTTGGATTGTATATTTTTCCTAATTATATTTTCATTGGTTGTCAAAGTTTCGTTTGATACTATGCGTGAACACATCACCTCTTTCACAAGATGCATTTTTAACAAATTCACACTATTTTTTTTATCTCATTTGAATAACATGATCAGTTATTTTAACGTTTGCAAACACTTTATAATTAATAATTCTCACACACACACACACCAAAAAGAATATATATATTTTTTTCTCCCTATGTTTCTACATGTGTTCCTGTATATGTTTTCTTTTGGGTCAGAAATTTATTGTATTATTGGCTGGTTTCTCAGTTTGTCAGTCATAATGCAAATTTATCCAATAGTATTCCATTGTCTTTCACATGTATGGTTTTCCATGTTTTTCTACGTTATTCTCAAACTTGGCCTCACAACCCAATGTTTGACACACACACACACTCACAAAATTTTATCTGACCTATTTAGTTGCTATTTCATTGGTTCACATGTGGAGATAATTACATTTTCTTTTATTAAATTTTCACAGGAATTTTTTTGTACAAAAAAACTAGTTACAATAATAATACACACATACATAAAAGTAAATAATTTTTTGTTAGCTTGCAGTAAATTCTGTTATGTTTTTAGAGCCTGTTTTATTTTTCAAATACATACAAAAGTGAAATTTCCGTACATAGTCTGTACGTTTTAAAATTTTTATTTTTATAAAAAAAAAAAAAAAAAAAAAAAGTTTTTTTTTTCTTGGTTAAAGAGTAAAATTCTTGCAGAAAATTTTCTGTCAGTTTAAATTAAATATTTAATTATTTAAAATTTCTTAATTAAAATAATTCCTTTTTGGAAGGTTTGCACCACAGATGTATTTTATATGGCCGTGAAATCATCTGTGCGTTGTAAGAGGTAGTCTGTGCAGAAGTATGTGGCTGGTTCACTCTTCTTTTTTTTTTTTAAAGACTATTTCTTACTGAGCAGTATTATGGAATTATCTGTATAACATACAGTATCCTTTTTAAGAAAGATATTGAATATTAATTGGGCTCGATAAAATAATAGTTCAATTCTAATTATAAAACAATAGTATATTTAGATTTTTTTTTGCTGTTTTTTTGACAATTTTTATAAGTTATATTCTTATCACCTATTTCAGGTCTACTCAGAGATTATGCATTAAAAATTATATTATTATTTAGATCATATTTTTGTGAGAAATTCAAATGCTAATTCATTTATTAAAAATTTTGTTCAGGAAAAGGAAATTATTTCATACAAGTAAATTTTAATATTTTTTTTTACCAACACAAGCTGTTGAAATAAAGTTGGTTCATTAATTTATATATATATATATATAAAAAAAAAAAAAAAAAAAAAAAAAAAAAAATTAGAAGGCATAAAAATAAATAAGAGTTAAAATAAAATAAAATAAATAATTTTTCTTGAACTCTTACATGTGCGCTTTTATTCTGACATAGGGCTAGATTTTTTTTTTTTTTTTTACACATTTTTACACATACAAGGGACATTTCATTATGTCACTTTGCAGAATGCTGGTTGTCATTTTTGTACAACATGAAGCCTCTTCTGCTTTTCACATATTGATCAGTATGCTATGTTCAGTTAGGCATCACAAAACCATCATATCTGTCATAGCTATTGTTCTATTATACACTCTCTGGCTCACTTTGTTAGAATTTAATTTTTCACGTGTACGATAATGGTCTTTTTAATCGAAAATATTTGATTTTTTTTATTCATATTAATGCAATATTAAATTTTTTTGAAAATTAACAAAATACAAAAATTATTTGTTTTTCATATTTCTTGTTACTGGTTTCCTTTTCCTTTGTATCAATCATAAATACACTGTAGTGAATAATTATTTTTAATATTTTACACAGTTTATATGTCATAGTTAGATACTTTATTGATTATGTAATTTGTTTCAGATGCTTCAACTTTATCATAACAATGTTTAGTTGTGTCTTGTATGTTGTTCCATATAGGTGAATTTTTTTCAAATTTATTGTTATATGACACAATTTTTTTTTATCGTTTAGCAAAAAGTTACTTTACATTTCTCACAATTGGATGCAGATTTTTTTTTGGAATTGTATTATGCTGTTGTGAAGGTGAGAGAGAGCGTTTTATTTTTATACTTTTCGTCCATTTTGACGATTTTTCTTTTCCCTCGTCGATGGGGAGAAATATGTGAAGTCGTTCCTTCACATATATTAATTTTAATTACAGCTTTAAATAAAGGCAATAAATAATTATTATATTTTCAATAAATTAAATAGCTAATAAAAATAGATAACGAAATTCAAAATTACTTTTATTTATTCGCTTTTGTCTATAATAAATATCTTAATTCTAATAATACTTTCCTTTTAAATGACATTTATAAGCTCTTCTAAATCATTTAATAAATAAAATATAAAATAATATTATTTCCAGTCATAAGCCGTTGGATACATAATTACATTTTCATTCTTTTAAATTGCGTATGTTTATTTATTCGAAGCTAAATTAAGCAATACATTTCCGTTCTAATATCATTAAAGAGTAATTTATATTTTTTTTATCACGGGATGTGCAATAAATCCTAGTCTGAGTGTCTCCCTTAAATAACGGCCTTCTGGCGATAAAGTTTGGCATTGAGGATTGGCGTTAGTTTTTTAACGGTCGTGCTAAGTTCAAAATATTTACATTAAATTATTCTACAAACAAAGGAATATCTTTGGCTATACATTTGGCACTTTTTCAAAACTCTTGGCGTAATTCAAGAGTCTGATCTGAGTTGCAATAGAATCAACTTCAAGAATTCGCTCTTAAATCTTGACGTAACAACACGTAATCGCGAAGCCCTCTCTCTCTCTCATCTAACCCTCTGTATGTCTGTTAAACTTTATAATAGATATTTGGAAATAGTACTTTTTATTATAGACTTTCTTGATTTTCATGCTGATTAAATAAAGATGATTGCTGCAAAATTATTGATTCTTATTTCCTCACGGCCTAAAGTTCACTGTTCCTGGAGTTTTATTGCGATTCTTATACTATAGCTCAAGTTTTCTTCGGAATCTTCTTGATAAAGTGCTAAATATTTCCTATATTAAAACAAAACAACTTCAAAATTCAACATTGGTATTATTACTTTGGGACGAATATTTTAGCTATTTTAAGATAATGAAATTCAATTCTTCTTTAAAAATATAATGGAAAAGTTTCCCAATTTTGTTTCCTATAAATTATACAAACAAACAATATGAGAAACATCATGTTTTCTCAGTATTATTAATTAAATTACAACTACGGATTTATCTTTTTTTAAATACAAGTACTTAGATAATAATAAAAAAAAAGCATGCTGGTCCATTAAAATGTCATTTTGAATAAAATGATTTGGAGGAAATATTCTTTAAATTTAATTATCCTGCTGCTTATGTTCAAAATTTTACTTATGATGTGCTAAGTAGTCTGTATTTTAAAATAAGACGATTTCAAAAGAATTTATCTTACTACTTAGAACATAATACATAAACCAGTTTATTTATTTCACGCACCGATAAAATGTGAAAAGTAATGGGTTTTCTTAGAACCACGGTAAAAATAATAAATGAAATATTTATGGGAAATTCTTTCATTTGAGTTTAAACAATTAAGTTGATTTTTTTTTCTGTTCATGCAATTGTAAAAAAATTTACCCATGATAAAATCACATAGCGTGAATATATCGAATGTGAAAATGGTTACTTTTCAAGATAGTTTTCAATATGTTATAATTGTGAACTTAAAATCAAAGCCAGGTAAAAATACCCCAATTTTTGTATAATGCACGTGCTATTAAGTTGATGGTTAAGTATATTTTACTTGTACGTTGTACGTATAATTCTAAATGGAAGCGCAAAATTACCGTATATCACAACAGCATATTTGCACATTCGACAGTTTCACATGATATCGACGATACATCAATATCGTATATGTATCAATTTAATTGTAAACTTTCTGTACAGAAATTATACGAATTTCTTAACAAACAGTTCAACATTATAACTGAATGTTTAGCTTAATGTTTTATCCAAGTAATTTTATAGCCTTCGACAAATGAAAAAAAAAATATTTTATGAAATTTAAATAGGTAGTTTTATTAAACCAATGGAAACTATAGAGGGATTAATATCAAAGGAAGCTTAATTACAGGAGAAAGAGAACTTATTCTAATATAAAAAAGATGACTTGAAATTTAAAATTAAATATGATTATATATGATTATATATTAAATATGATTATTCAATATATTTTTCAGATTCAATTGGTTTAACAATATCTAAAACATAAATTTTAATGTTCATGTTATCAATTAATTTTAGACCTGATGCAGTTTAAATAAAAATTATTATTATAGCAGTTTTCTAATTAATGAACACAATTAAACAGTCATTATTATTATTATTATTATTTATTATTATTATTTTTTAACTATTCAGTTACAACCAAATAATCTTTTCGTAAATGAATATTTTCTTTAAATACAAAAAGAAATTACACGCTGTTAAAATTGGTTTCGCAACAATGAGCAAAATTGAAAATCCATGTATACATTTTTGAGTATATTGACATGTTGAACGGGGATATTGGGATTCTTTGTGGTCAATCTCATTTTTCAGCATGTCAGCATACTCAAAACTGAGTACATGGAATCTTAAATTTAAGTATATATTGTTTCAAAGCTATTTTGTGACGATCTTGCTCATTTTTGAAAAACCATTTTTAACAGTGCACGATTTACAAATTATCAGACAAATGGTTTTCGGGAAATTTACTCGCTCTAAAGTCTTGAACACGATTTTAACATTTAAAAAAAAAGTTTTGTCTCTCTACGCATAACTAAAGTTTTACGTTTTAAATTCTTACTCACTGTTAGACAAAATTTTACAAAAGTTAATATTTAGTCTGAACTTAACATTAACTTATGGATTAAATTTGATGTAGATATATTTTCTGCTAATATCTCTAAACAGGCAGCTTTGGTATGCTGCATTTCATGGAAAGAATGTAGATCAGCCTCTGTAGTATATAAGTGCACATAAGTTAATAGGCAACAGAGACATTATGAATGAATATGCTGTTCCGATTTGAGTGTATATTAGCCGATAGTTGCAGATAAATTTTTCGATGTTTATGGGAAAGCTATATTTTATGTGAAAGTGTCATTTTTAAAAACCATGTTGATTTTATTTTGTTGCACATCAACTGAAAAAAAGGCATTGCTATGTTCTTAAATATATATGCTTGGAACTTGATAGGTGAAATAAATATAAAAAGTATGCTGATTTACTTTTGTTTCATATCGGTTGACAAGGGTGTTTCTATGCTGATAAATATAAATGAAAAAAGCTTATAGGTGATAGAAATGTTAAAAACTTATACTGACTTGATATGTATATATATATATATATAAATACATATCAAGTCAACGGATATGAAACAAAAGTAAATCATCATATTTTTTTTATTTATTTCATCTATCAAGTTTGATCACGTTTTAATCAATTAAAAGCATGCTTTAACACCACACGTATGTCTCAAGTCATACGGGGCATTTTTTGACAGTTTAAGTCATATATTTTACGTTTTTGCAGTAAGTTTTACTTATGAATTGTTTCACATTTACTAATTTTCTCGTAAGTTTTCTTTAGTTATTTTTGTTACATATTTTAAACTTTTATATGATTGAAAAGATATATTATAATTTCATATATATATATATATATATATATATATATATATATATATATACGCCGACAAATGGCACTGTTTTTATTCTTTACTTTTTAGAATTTTTCAGAAGGCTCTATCTCAATATCTAATTATTATGCTTCTAAAAACTATATTAAGGCCCTGGAAAAAATTATAAGTTCCAATAAAAAACAGTTAAACTAGGATTTATGCAAATTTTTCGATGGGAAAGAAAAAAAAAAAAAATACAAAATATGCAAATGATTTGTTAATTATAATACACTTTAATTAAAATACAATTTAAATTAAATGAACTAATTACCATATTAGATATTTTTCTTATTTACTGATGAAAAAAATGATAAGGTCATCGAATTTCTTGGAGGGACATGCAAATTTTCTGAGATCTCAGAACGCAAGAAATAGAAACGGTAACTTAACAATGCAATTAGGGTTACTTTAGTCTTTCTCTGTGCCATGGGCAAAGGTGCCGAGACAGAAAGAATTGTCCGATGCAGAACGCCGGAGTAAAATGAGTGATGCAACTATTTCCTGGTCTCTCGGTTAGTCTAAATCGGCAGTCAATATCTATATCTATATCTATCTATCTATCTCTATATATATTTAAATCTTTCAAAATATAATAAATGCAAGCGCTCAATAAGACCAGATGCACTTTAAAAGCGCCAAAATGGCGTCTTTCGATTGACGTGCTATAAAAAAAAAATGTCTTGTTTAGAAATAGTTCGTAGTTTAAGTCTGCTATGTACTAGCCGAACTGTCTGGAGTGTTTTAAGTTCCAGTCCTAGGGAACAATTCGTAAAATTACAACCTCGATGACACTCGACATAGAAGCATAAATTAGCTCGCTTAGACTTCGCTAAAAAATGTGTTTCGCTTTGAGATAAGTAGAAAGCCTTACTTTTTTTGGATGGGCCAGACGGCTTTAAAAAATAATATTATGATATTAAAAAAAAAAAAAAAAAAAAAAAAAAAAAAAAAAAAGCTCTACTTTTCTAGACGGCGATATGAAGGGGAGGAATAGTAAGTGTATGGGGAGCGCTTGTTAGTAATGGTACGTTACTAGTTGTGGTAATTTATACCTAAATGAATGGAAAAATCATCAAGATATGCTGGGTGATAATTTCTTCCCAATGCCACTCTAGTTATATCAGGAGATTGGATATTTCAGCCATGATAATGACAGCATCCATGCTGCTCATTCACTAAAAGCTTGGTTTGAAGCAAATGAGGTGTGTGTGCTTGATTGGACATCCTGCATTCTACATTTAAACCCATTGGAAAATATTTGGACCATACTTGTGCAGTATGTTTAAAAGGACATATGACACCATCGATGGAAAGGCAAACTTATCAATGCGATCAGATATACAAGGGAAAATATCAAAAGAGAAGCTTCAGCTCGACCTAAATCAACAATGACTGATCGACTGATAAATGTCATTGAAAAAAAAGGTCAATTTTTAGGATGTTGATTTTATATTTTCATTCACAACTCCTGGACCTTATAATTATTTCCAAGATAAAATGTCGTGAGATTTCTAAATTTTCATTTAATGCTTTCATTAGTATATATTACATAACCTATGCTTATGTTTTTAATTTCATTTCTAAGAAAGAGTGATATTAAATTTTTCGAGTTTTACTATGTTTTATACTATTTTTGTTAATATATTTTGCAACTTTATACTTTTTTCCAGGACCTTGTGAAGCATAGCTAGACTATTTAATTCATTAATTAATTCAGATAGGAAAAGAGTTTCTAAATGCATATGCTTTCAGAAAACTGTATATGTAAAACCTTTATTGAGACAATCTATGTTGATAAAATATGCGTTAATGTGGTACAATTATATAGATTTATATTACAGAAAGTATTGTGAAGGTTACTCTAGAGTAGTTTAAATTTATTTATTAAATATTTCAAAGTAACAAATTTACTAACACGTTATATACCGAATTTAATTTAATTCTTGTGTTATTTTCTTAGTCTGTGTGATAAATTAATTTATTCAAACAGGAAAATAGTTTTTAAATGTATTGGAAATCTTCATTAGAATTTCTCACTCGGAGTTTTGAAAAGGAAGTAACTAAATTAAAGTTTGTGTTCAAACTTAAGAAACTTTCAGTTTTAATAAACATTTTAAAAGCAATACTGTAAAAGTTTTCCTACACTTTATAAACTTAAAGTTGATTTAATACTTGAAGAAATTTTAAGTAAATGAAAGTTTAAAACTAGGTATTACTTATTAGTTATAAACGGGTAATATTTTGAATAAATTCATTGAAATGAAATTATTTGTTTTACTTATATTCAAATTATGACATGCACAAAGACAATTTAGAAGGAGAAACAAAGAAATTCAGTCAAATGAATTTAAGAATTACAGAATACATTTTTCTATGGGACTTTTTTTTTCAACCTTTTTAGCATGATAGGACGATTACTTTCAATCACACCTTTCGCATAGTCATTATTTGCTGCATTTTGCATTGAATACGTCAGGTTTTTTTTTTTTTTTTTTTTTTTTTTTTTTTTTTTTTTTAGTTATTCGTCTAAACGTGAAAAAAATATTAAATTGAGAATAAGATAAAACCGGAAAACAATTTTAAGAAATGAATATTGTAATCATTCTTAAGGAGTGCAACTTCATATTTTTTTTTTATTATTATTATTTATTTATATCAGTATTTTTACGACTTTTATATATTTAGACTTATTAAAAAATATTTTTTCCTGTCGCATGTATTTATAAACCTTCAAAAGAAACTAGACAAATAACCTGTAAAAGAATTTTTAAGAAATGTATGTAATAAACGTTACTTAGAAACGCATATCTTAATATAGATGTCTTGATGTAAAAGACAATAATAAATGCCTTGACACAGAAGAATAGACTAAAAAAAGTCCTAAAGCAATACATTTAATTCACTCTTAAATCTCATTAAAAAAAGAAAAAAGAAATAAATAAAAAAAGAAATAAAAAAAGAAAACTAAGAAGAAGAATTCTTCGGTTGTTTTTAATTTAAATTTTTAATTTTTAATTTAATTTATAAAATTTAATCCTATTTTATTTTTATAGATTTTAACATTATTTCTTTAAAACTTCTCTCTTTTTTTAGGTTAAATTCATTAATTATATTATGAAATTTTTTTTACATAATAAAAAATATTTGAGTGACTTGCTAACTGGAAATTTAAAAATGAAATAATATGATTAAATTTGGTGGTAAAACTTCGAAATCTGTGTTATTGAACAAATAGTTCAAAGGTTTCTAAATTTCTCATGTTTTCTACCCCTTTATTAAAAATGTTTAATCAATTAAATACCAGAATCTCACAATGGGAATATGTAATTCTGAAAATAATTCGCTTATCTGTCTATTTCTCTCTCTCTTTCTCTCTCTCTCTCTAAATATTTTTATTATTTTTTATTTCATTATGTGTATGCACAATGTTTGCTATTACTTAAGCAGTTTTTTAATTTAAAAAAAAAAAATCGAAATACATCATTTTATAGCTGCTATCTGCGCATTTTATGTTCTATTATTATCATTATCATTACTATTATTATTATTATTTATAACACTATTTCAATTCTCTTTCAGTGTATTAATTATTTATACACTAATTCAATTCTCGTTCAGTGTATTAAAATTCTCATTCAGTGTTTTGCAATTTAATGATCATTTTAACGACTTTTATCACTTAATGATTTTACTTTATTTCTTTTTTGGTTTGATTTGGGGCTTCGCTTATGATCATTTTAACGACTTTTATCACTTAATGATTTTACTTTATTTCTTTTTTGGTTTGATTTGGGGCTTCGCTTATGATCCGAACAATTGTTTTAATACTGAAATTAAATCATCTTTAAATTTCAAATTTTTGTTCTGATAATATTGTATTACTATATATATATATATATATATATATATATATAAAGCTGAAATTTAGTCGTTGTATCTGCCTGGATATTTATTTCACTATACAAATATGCACTATTTCAATTTATTACTGTGGAAATTTATGGAATTATTAATTAGGACAAAATCTAGCTAACACCGTATTTTTTAGTTCAGCCGGATAACACTGCCCTGCATGAAAATCAACTCCAACACCATTTTTTGCTAGTTCTTATGTAAAATGACATCCTCAATCCGATTATGACGCCCGTTTTGTCCTATCACTCACCATTTTTTAGGGACACCCCCCCCCCTATTTTTATTACCTTTCGGTAATTTTATGGCTATAAATTTGATTTGTAAGTTGCAGAAAGATTATTTTAATTGCTAAATATCTTTTGAGAGGCTACAGAGTTGGAATATGCTAAAACATGAATATTTGCAGCAAGGGGGAAATTTACAGGTATCGGCCACTGAAATTATACATTTATTACATTTTATTAATCAATTATTATATATATATATATATATATATATATATATATATATATATATATATATATATATGTATATATATTATTTCTTTAAGTGTTAAAATAATTCTTACCATTCTCCAAATCAAATCCATGGTCGTAACATTACGTAACAGTGATAAAAATTGTTGGAGGAGATGGCTTCGCGAGAAAACGGTGGATGATTGGGCAAAATGAGGGTTATATTCGGATTCAGTAGGTCACTTTTCATAAGAATCAGCAAATATGGTATCAGGGCTCAAAACTTTTTTTTTTTTTTTCAGCGTAGCGTAATTGGCTCCAAAGGTATTCAATAAAGTACTTGAAAAGCATTAAAAAGGGAAAACAAGTTGATACCAAAAGGAAATATAATACACATTCATATTTCTCCATACATAAAAGAAAATACAGGGTGTTCCAAAAGTCCCACAGCCCCTTACTAACTCGAAGATGAGTCGGAATTGTGAAAAATGGTGAAACATATATTCAATGAATTCGAGAGGGACCCCTTTTGGTGAAAAAAGTTTGGACCTAGGGGGGCTGCTACGGAAAGCAATTTTAAAATTTCAAATAGGAAGGTATATCTATTTATACGTCCCTGAAAACGTACGTTGAAAACAATGAATTTGATATAAATAGTTTCGTCTTACGATGATTATTAAATGAGATACATTAGTGTTTAGACTTTTGAAATGTTAGTTTTATAGTTATGTATCCCGTTTAATAATCATTGCAGGACAATACTGTTTATATCAAATTTATTGTCCTGAAGAGACGTTTACAGGGATGCATCACAAGACATACTTTCCTGTTTGAATTTTTAAACTACTCTCCCTAGCGGCACTCCTACGACTCCCTTGCCCGGGACCAAACTTTTTTGAACAAAGTATGTCTAAGGATACATCCCTGGAAACGTCTCTTCAAGACAATGGATTTGATATAAATAGTTTTGTCCTGCAATGATTATTAAATGGAATGCATAAGAATAAACTCCAAATTAAAAAGTCTAAAAACTAACGTATCTCTTTTATTAATCATTGTAAGGCTAAACTGTTTATATCAAATTCATTGTTTTCAAAAGACGTTTCCAGGAATGCATCACAAGACATACCGTCTCATTCGAAATTTTAAAGTTGCCCTTCCTAGCAGCCACCCTAGCACCCATAGGTCCAAACTTTTTCATCAAAAGAGGTCCCTCTTGAATTCATTGTGTACGTTTTTCGCTATTCTTCGCAATTCTGACTCATTTTCGAGTTAGTTAGGGGTGTGGGACATTTGGAACACCCTGTATATATACTTGTGTGGGAGGAAAAAAAAAAGTTTTTCAAATTTAATTATTTTCACGTAAGTAAATTTATTTCTTTATATGCAAACGTGCATTTTCTTTTTGTGTGTGTGTGTGCGGTTTTATCTGTTTAAGTTTTCCCAATGAGATCAAACTCTTTTAATTTGGATTTAATTGATATCGTACATGTAGGAATTCGTTTTACTACTTTCTTTTTATTTCATTAAAATTTTCTCTTAATTTCAGCGTTTAAAAAAAATTATACTAAAATTCCATGGCCATATAAGTAACTTACTTCTGTTTAAACGCATGATTCGAATACATATGTAAATTAAAAATAATAATAATTCGTCAAAATTTTGAAAAATTCGTGAAAAGTAAAAAAAAAAAAAGAAAAAAAAAATGAAAAAACGTTCAGTTCGTGTATGATAAATCTAGAAGATATTTTTATTTATTTTTTATTTATTTTTATTTATTTTTTATTTTTTTATTCATCTGGTAATTTCATTATTTTGTCTTTTTTATTAATTCAAAAATTTTATAAGCACTTTTGTAACCCATGCAGCGCCACCAGGTAGATTTCTAGTGAGGAAAGAATTTAAATATTACTTTATATAATAACTTGAATAATAATGAAGATTATATACAGAGATACAAACAAAAATAATCTGATAATTTTTACATAATTGAAAAATGAGAGAGAGAGAGAGAGAGAGAGAGAGAGAGAGAGAGAGAGAGAGAGAGAGAGAGAGAAACAGAATTCCTAAGGTGTCTTTTATAGTCACGAATATAATAAACAAAAATTTAATGAATTATTTTACATACACACTAGCAGGCTACGCCAGATTTGTTGGTCACTATGTTTAAATGAATTTCCAAAAGAACTGCATCACTGTTTTTTTCATATCGCTTTATGAATAAGAAGCTAAAATTTACTTTTTTTTCGTGAATTTAAATGGGAATTTAATTAAAATATTGGGATTTCGAGAGAAAAAAATACATTTTATCAAAATTAATTATACCCTATAGTACTACAAGTTAACGTAGCTTTTGATTAGTGATTTTTTTATATCTATTATTATTATTATTATTATAAGAAATGTAACACATAATTTCAGTGGTAAATCTGCCCTCCCCCACCCCCCCACCTCCACCCCCCCACCCCCCCAAAAAAAAGAAAAAAAAAAACCTTGCCGCAAATGTTCATGTTTTAGAATTTTACATTTTTGTATACCCTCAGAAGTTATTTAACAATTAGAATAACCTTCACCCCCTCCCCTTCAACTGGGTATTTTTAAAAAAAATTATGAAATTTATCCAAGTGCGGATTTATTTATTTTTTCCTTGGTGAACGTAAACGATGCATGATTTTATTTATTTATTTTCTTTTATTTATTTTCTTTTTTACATAAAGAAATAGCGTATATTTCATATATAATTCGATATTTTTATGATTTTCTTTATTGAAACTAAAGCATATAGGTCAGCTTTAATACGGATTCGGTAATCACGTAAAATAAGCCAGATGCTTTTTCATTTTTGATTTCACCAAATAATTGTGCAAAAGGATAATGAAACGTTTTGCTTAAATTAAATAAATCAAACAATACTACAAAAGTACAATTTACTACACGAGAATATACAAGATCTTAAATCTAATTAAAACTAACATTTTGTATGTTAAAGCAAGATTTTAACGAACTGTATAATTTGAAGTATTTTGAAAATTTTGATTGACGCTGTGTAATTAAATTTATAAAACTACACTTATTTTCCACTTGGCGAAAATGTATATTTATCAAGATATATTTATTCTTATATTAAAGTGCGCGATATGTTTTCGTTCAGAATATAAATAAATGAAATCTAATTATGGCATTGATGTGCATTTAGCGAATCCATTTTCAAGATGAATGATGATTAAGTGTTTTCACCGTAGCATAAATTGTTCCAAATCAAATTAACTACTCATTTTCCATATCATCTTTTGAGGAAATATGCTTTGGTTTTACTGCCTTTCTTGTAAATACCCCTTTTTTCTGCAATAAGTAATGTGAGATTTTTCTCCAGTAAATACTGCAAGATTTATGAGAAATATAATATATTTATTATATTTATCTATAAATGTATTTCTTTTGTCGCTTTTTAGGAATAATATGACATTTTATTTCAGAGAAATCGTAATGATAAAAATGTTTATTCGCCTCTTCAAATTAATAAATGAGAACTATTATTAAAACACATTAGTATTTAAAGCATGCTTGAAAATATACTACTTTCATTGTCAATAATTTGCATATGAAATTAAATAAAATAGTTGAAGAATTAATTAATTAATGTTTAAAAACTGAATTTGGAGAACTTTAATAAATCATTTTTAAACATTCATAAATTTATTTAGCTTGAAATACATATTTACTAAAGCTCTAGAAAATTTAATAAAATGTTTTCCATACCTGTAAATAATTTTACCGTATTTAAACTGTACGAATACACCGAGACAAAATATTTTCACACACATGAACTCGGATTTAATTTATCTTATCTGTTGTGCGTGTGTGTGTAGATAAAGGATTTTTTTTTTTTTTTTTTTTTTTTTTTTTTACCAATTTGAAAAATATCGTTTAAATGAATATACAGTAGAACCTCTATTATTCAAAACTCTTTCAACCTAAACTCTCGTTCAATCTAAATCCATTTTTAAAGATTTTCTTTTTTTTTTTTTATATATATTGGATCTCTCTGTGAAAAAATCTCTGTAACTCTATAAAAAAATCTCTGTGACAGAACTGCGAAGATCTATCACAAAGGTATGGTCGGCATAGTCTACGCAGAGATTTAAAAGTGTGATGACATGCCTTCGGGCCACAATTTAAGATGAAAATCTTTATATCTCTGTCGACAATTGGTACCTGAGTAGCTATGGTGCGACGTTAAATCCAACCAACTTGAACTTCAACCTAAACAATTTCAAAAATTCAAAATCACAAGTCAGGATCATCTATACTTGCAAAATGTTCACACTTAAAAATTTCATTTTGATCGCATTTCGTAATTTACTGTCGCTTTTCTAAAGTATTCGCACATTTATTATTCAAAATAATAAAGGGTTTCAGAAGCCTTGCTCTCAAAGCCGGTAAATGGAGGGTGCCGGGTTTGATCCTAGGTCAAGCTCATCGGCCATAACCTATGAGTGAAAAAATCTATGAGTTAAAACTTCATTAAGTGCCCATAATTCTGCTCTTAACAAATATCAGAAAAAGAGTTGAGATAAAATGGGTCTCATTACAGGTACATAGTTGACTATTGGCAATGAGGTAGGGGATCCGGATGGATGATCCGGAGATATATCATTACAATTTTATCTTTCACGGAATGTTCCTCTTTACCCCTTTCTCGCAAAATCGATCGCATGACAAAGTAAAAAAATATTAAGGAGGACCTGGTAACTCCAATCCTTTGAACCCTTGGCAAAATAATCAAGAGAACCACAGTTTTTGAATACCAACCCCTATTTCCCTGTTGGTTTTCCAATAGGAACCAAAACCAGCCAATTTGTCCAGTACGGAACCCAGAAAAAACTCTTGAAAATGTTACGAAACTATTGAGATCTCACAAATAAAATGAATTTACATTCCGTTCGGCCAAAGACCATCGTGAACGCTAATATAGGTTGCTGCGCGTAAAATCCGTAATAACTGCAATATCCTGTACGCTTCTAAATTAATACATCTGGGAGTTACCGCAGTAGGGGAGCTATTCCATCCACAAAGGATAAAAATCGTGATGGTATGTCCCCGGATCATCCCTAGAGATTAATTCCAGACCGTTGCCAATCGCTGAAGTGTAGCTTCATTCTCATTCCGTTCCGTATATTAAATTTTAGAGACTACTGTGCTGTGCTTATTGCTGGCCTCGCCTTAAATATTAAAGAGACAGTAGTCCACTACTGAGTATTAGACAAGGCTGTCCAACACGGATCATGATGCTATTTTGTGGCACCAGCAGTGGACGTCCATAAAAATGCTATATGTTGATAGAAAAATGAAAAAATAAAATAAAATAAAAATAAATTAAAGAATTCTGCATACTCGTTTTAGTCACATGAAAATAAATGTTAGAAAAATCAGTTTAAATTAGCAGAAACAAACATTCCCCCCGCCCCCCTTTATTCAAAACTACAAGACATAAAAGCAAAAACCGAAAGTTCAATTCTTTCTTAAAAACTAAAGGTATTCTAAAACGGATGGCTGAGGATATTTGTAGGTCGAGACAAAAATAGTACAGAAATAACACCAACCCTGAATGCTGCATAAAGCTGTGCAAAAAAGCAGAAAGCTTGTTTTTAGAGTTTAAATTTAAAAGTATCCAATGTACTGGTACAAGGTCTACTACCCTAACAGCACATAATGTTCCAACAACGTAACAATCATATAACATTGAAACATTATAAGCATTTCCTAAACGTTTAAAAACGTTCAGATTGCTTTCCGATTAGTTTCAAAAACGTAGAAATGTCCGCGATCATAACAAAAAATCAGATACGTAACTGAAACATTACAATCACTTAATAGACAGAAAATCAAAAGGGGCGAATGTTTCAGAAAGGTATCAGAGAGCATACTAAAACGTGTTACGTTTTTTAAATATTGTAAGCTTTTTGCAACATAACTGAAACATTCTGTGCTGTATGGGTACTGATGCTGTTACCCTATATATATACTATATATATATATATAACTTGAAATACATATTTAATTATAAAAATTAATCTAGTTGGTAACAATTTTTAAGGTAATATACACTTCGTGGCAAAAAGATAGGTATAAAAGTTTTTTTTTTATTTTCATAAAATAACATTATCTAAATTGTGCTGATCATTTATTATTATCAAACACAGACTAAATATTTATAGAAGATATGATAATAATTTTTATTTAATAAATAAATAAATCCTACGATAAATTTTATCCGTCTTGGGTTTTTCATGAGCGACAAAAAGATAGGAACACGGGAAATTACATTATAATTAGTTTCAAATTAGAAAAACTAAAAATGAGTGCAATTTCTGTTCACCTTGATAATCTCAAAATTTCTATCAGGAAGACTGTCAAATATTTTTTTTTATACTTTTAAGGAATTTTCTCCCATCCTTCTGTAACGACTTGTTTAAGCTCTGCTGTTGTAGAAAATTATCATCGGTTTTTATAGATTCTCTAGCGAGGCAGCCCCAAAGATTTTCGATTATAATTAGGTCAGGAGATCTTGCTGGCCAGTCAAGAATTGTAATTTTCTTTTTAGAAAACCATGTTTTTACAGTATTGGACGTGTGAACAGCGGCGTTGTCCTGATGAAAAATAAAATTACAGGAAGCTTTAATGGGTGCCTTAGGAAATAAATGTCTTTGTAAAAGATTAAGATATGTTTTCGCATTTAATTTGCACGGAAGGACAATTATATCAGTTTTCCCATTGATGCCAAACGCTGCCCAGATCCTGACAAAGCTACCAGCCATTTGTCTTCGTGAAAGAATACGTTGCTCTTTACGCAAATCGCGATAATAGTATTCCCAGCCGTCTGGCCCATCCAAGTTAAATATGGTTTCGTCAGAGAAAATAACCCTTTTCCACTCGTTAGTACACGACATAGTTTTTCTTGTAAAATCTAGTCTGGCTTTCTTGTGCAATTCAGTTAAAGGACGCTGCCTCTTTATTTTCTTATATTTAACGCTCGGACAAACCTTTAAAAGTCTTTGAACATTCCGCACGTTCATTTTAACATCGGCTTTTTCAGCTACCCCTCGAGTAGACAATGCAGAATTCGTAGAAACTCTCAAAACGACTCTTTTCGTACGGGCGTTCAATACGGAAGGTCGTCCAGGAGACTTCTTCTTCCAATAATTTGCAGTATCTTTCTAAAAGTTACATATAACACTAATGCTTCGACCTATTTTTGAAGCAATCTATCGATATGTTAAACCTTTGTTACGCAAAACGATAATTTTTCCTTATTCAACTGCACTCAAACATTTACCGCGTCCATTCTTAACATCTGATATCGGAAAAGAATGAGACATATCAGTTTTGAGAAAAACAACTTCATTTATGCCAAAAACATGTAACTGAGATAAGAATTCTAACCAATCAAATGCTTTCTTCGGCAGGAAAGTTGTCGCTATCTTTTTGTCATACATAATTAATGACATTGCAGGAATAAACTACTATGAAGCGAGGGAAATACACTAACTTGCTATTTTTATAAATCAGTTTTATCCTTAAAATGCATACTAAATATATGATTTAAATTAAACGTTTATTGTATAAGATTTGTTTGATAATGCACTGTTTCTATCTTTCTGTCGCGGGGTATACGTTATTATTTTTATGCCTTCAAAGTTGCTTTCATATGTTAGGTTTAAGACCAATTGTCTAAACAAGAATATTAGGCTTGTGCCTTTAATATGAATAGTTGTTAGGTTTATCATTGGATGATAAATAAGTACAATAAAAATAAATAAATAAATGTAACATGCATTTTTAAATTACATCGTGAAGCATAAAATCTTGCTCATATTTTTAAAATATACATTTTAGTATTTACGGAATGTTTAGACATTCATTTACAAATTAAAATTGTGTACTATATATTTTATCAGGAAATTCCTACGCCTACGTATTTAATAAATAAATTCGTTATTTAGTTATTTTTTATTTAGTTTCTAATATTAATTTTTATTATACATGGAAATATGTTTCTAATCATAGCATTTAATCTATATTGTTGTATTTCTAAGGCATTAAGTATAATCTTTTTGCGTTTAAAGTAACTAGTTGCAGGATTTAGCGCTCTATGATGAAAAACGTATTTGTCCAATAAAGTCTTTTTGTACTTTCCGAACACTATAGTGAAGAAAGTATTATAATCATGTCAAAAATCCGAATTCGAGATTTTCATGTTTCTATACGTTTCGAGGTCCTCTGAGTCCGTTTTCCCTATTTTTACGATGATGTATGCATGTATGTGTGAATGTGTGTGTATATGTATGTATGTGTGTATGTCTATGTGTATGTCTGTGAGTGAACACGCTAGCGTCTAAACGCTTTGTTCGAATAAGCTGAAAGTTGGTGCGTATATTGTAATTCACCATAGTACGAACCCTATGGATTTTGGTGAATCTAGCACTTATAGTTTTTTTACAGGGACGCAAAGAAAAATTCTTTATCATTATGGTCTAAGGGACCAAAATCTGAAAAGTGCGATAGCATCTAAACGCCTTCATCAATTGAGCAAAAATTTATACACATATTATGGGTCACAGTTATTCAATCGGCATAGAGTTTGGAGAATCTGGCACTTACAGGTTTTTTTACAGGGGTAAAAAGAAAAAATTATGGCCTATGGGGCCAAATTTTTAAAAGTGAGATAGTGTCTAAACGCTTTATTATTCAGAGCAAAAAAATTGTATACATGTTATAGGCCACAGTTGCACGAACTGTATAGATTTTGGTGAATTTAGCACTTACAGTATTTTACAGGGACACAAAGAAAAATTCTTTATCATTATGGCCTATGGGACCAAATTTTTAAAACTGTGATAGCGTCTAAACGCCTTATTAATCTGAAAAAAAAAATGTACACATATTATAGGTCACAGTTGCCTTAACTGTACAGATTTTGGTGAATTTAGCACTTACAGTCTTTTTACAGGGACACAAAGGAAAATTCTTTATCATTATGGCCTATTGGACCAAATTATTAAAAGTGCGATAGCATCTAAACGCCTTACTCAATTGAGATGAAAATTTATATGAATATTATAAATCACTGTTTCACTAACTATGAGCATTTTGGTGTATCTAGCGTTCATAGGTTTTTACAGGGACACAGTGAAAAATTCTTTATCATTATGATCTATGGGCTCAAATGTCAGTAGCGTTAAATAAAACATCGTGTAATATATGGAGAAAAATACTCAAGCACGTTATTATGGTTTTATCTCTTTTGTTTTCAACAACTCCTCTTTCTTTACTTTATCTACAAAACTGTTAATTACTCAATTTCGGAAAGTCGAGTGGAGTCACTAGAGATTTTTTTACTTTATCATGCACTTGGCATTTTCGAATTTTATAGTTAAGTGTAAAAGTTTGTTCAAATACACGAAAATATGCTTTCTGTTAATTGCATTTATAGTATTCAAACATTTATTTGTATATTTAAAATTTTAATTGTTTTTAAATTACTTTAAAGTAAACTTCATACTTAAATTTATGGATATATTTATGTTATGAATTCAGTTAATATAATATTATTTCAACTGAAACTTTAGCAAACTTTTAATAAAATAATATTATTTCAGTTGCAATAATATTATTTTAATGGGATGCGTTTGCAAAAGCATAATAATAATTTTTATTTCTGCAGCATTCAATTTTTTGTGGCATCTTGTTTCCTTCCGTATGTAGTATGGAAATAAAATTAAGATATTTAAAGGAAATTAATAAAAAAGTTTAATTACACGAACTTGTCTTTTGATTTACGAACACTAAGATTTCCCCCCTCAATATAGGGGGGTTGGGGGGGGGTACCAAGTGTGTTACAAAAAGTGATAAGTGGACCTCACATTGGACACTTCGAAGTTTGTCGTACTGCAGCTTAGCGCAACTCGTTTTATGAAAGTGTCAAAGCTTATGAATGTAATAAGCTTTGCACAGAGAAAGAAAATTATTTTAAATGAATATTACAGTTTAACACATGTTGTAAAATCTAAATTATATATATATATATATATATATATATAAGATTTCATTCTGCTAATTTTCATCTATATTCTAAAGCTCTGAAGGTTTTTTGTCGAATAAAAATTAGAGCACATTTTTATATCTGAATGAAAACTTTGATTAAAACTTTCTGCATGGATATTTACGCTACAATAAAGTTTGTGTGGCATGTGTCCAAAAATATCTCCATAAAGACCAGAAGAGTCTACGAACATATGTATTTGCTTCCAGCATATGCTGCATTATAAATCAGAAACATTAATTCCAGGAATACGGTTTGTGTGACGAGACAAGATGCTATTTCATAGGTCTCTCAATGAAGCATGTAAGTATAGAAGGTAAACTTCCCGGTTATACTCATTTAAAGAAAAAAAAAAAAAAAATAATAATAATAATAATAATAATGGAAGTAATAAAGGAAAAGAAAAAAAAGGGGGAATCTTTTTTTTTTTCCTTTCCCTTATGCGAAAGTTTACGAAGAGAGAAACTACGATCAGAGATCACAGTTCTGAAATGTATTATTTTGAGATAGAATAATGCCCATTTCATATGTCAAAATATTACTAAGGTCATTTTAAGCGTTTCCAGTGGGATATTCTTGATCATCACTCTCACAGTCCTGATCTGCTACTTTGAAATTTCCACTGCTCGATCCTGTGATAAAAGAATTGAAATGACATAGGTTTGCAGACGATAATTAGATTCGTACAAGCGTTGGTGAATTGTTATGCAAGAGCTCTGTGACTTTCTTGAAACTTGCTGCAACAACCCCCCATGGAGCGAGAAAACGACTCTAAAATTTTAGCTATTTCCATCACAACCAACGAAAGAGAATCCATTAACAAGATCAGAGTGTTCAGCTTGAGTGACGAAGGTCCTAAAATCAAATCCCGGTGACAGCTCGCAGTTTTTTTTTTTTTTTTTTTTTTTTTTATAAATATAAATGAAATACAATGCAAAAATACATGAATAATTTGAGGGGGGTGGGACATGTATTAAATTCAAGTAAAAAATTTATGATATATTTTTTAATTATTAAAATATTTCAACTAAAATATATTTTTATATATGTAATATTATAATTTAAAATATTTCTTTATTATACATATTTCTTTTTCCTTCAGATTACTTGAGTTCAAACCCCGACGCAATGCTCATTATTATTATTACTATTTTTAAATATTAATGAAATAGAACAAAACATTAAAATAAATGAAGAACTTTAGAGAGTATAATTATTAAACTTAATTTAGACTTAATAAATAAATAAATATACTCTATATAAAGATACTATTAAGAAACATATAGGATAAAAATTACCTCTTCGTGAAGAAAAAAGAATCATATTGAAATTTACGAATTTATTTTCAAGTTAATAATGACTGTGATTAGAAGTAAGAAAATGATCAAATTATAAGCACTTTTCACTATGAGAGCAACATATAAAAGAAAATTTATCACGATTAATTTCATTACAATCTTGTTCAACACTAAAGCGGACATTTTGGAAATTATTCGGTTTTTCTTCGAAATAATCAGCATATATAAAAATATATGCAGCATATATAAAATTTTAATAATGCATATATAAAAGTTGCATTTTCTAAAGCTGATGATTTATAATCAGCTTTACAAAATAATTTATAATTAGCTTTACTATTGATTTTTAAATTTTGGAAATGCATGTAAACCAAGCTGTAAACATATGGAAGGGCCAACAGAATAATAACAATAAGTGAAAGCTATTTTTTTTTTACAATATATTTACACGTTTTGAGGTCTCCTAAATCAGTGTTCTTTTATGGCGCTGTAATATTTTCAAATTTCAATATTTCAATTTCTAATTATGATTAAATTATTTTTAATGCATCATTCGAAAGATATTTTAAAGTTCTTTTAAATTATCGAAAGTTTTCACCAGAATTACACGTTCTGAGGTGTCTTGAATCAGTTTTCTTTTACGGCGTTGTAATATTTTCAAATTTCAATATTACAATTTCTAATTATGATTAAATTATTTTTAATACTTAATTCGAAAGATATTTTAAAGTTCTTTAATATTATCGAAAGTTTTCACCAGATTTACACGTTTTGAGGTGTCCCGAATGAGTTTTCTTTTGTATCTCAGATACTAATTACAATAATTACATAAGTAATACATCATTAGAAATCTTTTTTGATTTGGAATCGAACAGTGGAATACAGAAATTTCTACCGCCAGATGGCGCTGTAATTTTTTCAAATTTCAATATTTCAATTTCTAATTATAATTAAATTATTTTTAATACATCACTCGAAAGATATTTTAAAGTTCTTTTAAATTATCGAAAGTTTTCACGAGATTTACACGTTTTGAGGTGTCCTGAATCAGTTTTCTCTTATGGTGCTGTATTATTTTCAAATTTCAATATTTCAATTTGTAATTATGATTAATTTTTTTTTTAATACATCATTCGAAAGATATTTTAAAGTTCTTTTATATTATCGAAAGTTTTCACCACATTTACACGTTTTGAGGTGTCCTGAATTAGTTTTCTTTGTATCTCAGCTACTAATTACAATAATTTCATAAGTAATACATCATTAGAAAGCGTTTTTGAATTGGAATGGAACAGTGGAATACAGAAATTTCTACCGACAGATGGCGCTGTAATATTTTCAAATTTCAATATTTCAATTTCTAATTATGATTAAATTATTTTTAATACATCATTCGAAAGAAATTTTAAAGTTCTTTTAAATTATCGAAAGTTTTCACCAGATTTACACGTTTTGAGGTGTCCTGATTAGGTTTTCCTTTGCATCTCAGCTAATTGAGTTAGACCGTTCAAAATTGGTATACGTAGGTTAATTAGGAGGACTGAAAGGGTGGAGAAGAGATAGGCGTGCACCGCGCGCGTATCCCCTAACTTGTGCGCGCACGGGACTGCGCGGCCGAAGGCAGTGGGGACCAGGTCCGACTTTTTAACCGATGAGAAATGATTTTTTTCATTTTCTTTTCTTAAGAATAAAAATTTGATATGAGAAGGAGTATATGCGCGCAGCGCGCGTATACTTTCACACGTGCGCGCGCATAGGTTTGCGCTGCCGAAGGCAGTGGGGACCCGGTGTGAGTTTTTAACCGATCAGAAATGATTTTTTTTAGAGGGCACGAAGGGTCAGGGAAGGAATACGCGAGCGCAGCGCGTGTATCCGTGAACTTGTGCGTGCGCAGCGCGCACGTGACTGCGCTGCCGAATGCAGTGGGGACCCGGTCCGACTTTGTACCCGATGAGAAATGATTTTTTAAATTTTCTTTTCTTAAGAATAAAATTATGACTTCAGGAGGAATATGTACGCGCAGCGCACGTATACCTTCATACGTGCGCGCGCATGGGTCTGCGCTGCCGAAGGCAGTGGGGACCCGGTGCGAGTTTTTACCCGATCAGAAATGATTTTTTTAGGAGGCACGAAAGGTCAGGGAAGGTATACGCGCGCGCAGCGCGTATATCCCTTAAGTTGTGCGCGCGCAGTGCGCACGGGACTGCGCTTCCGAAGGCAGTGGGGACCCGGACCAACTTTTTACCCAGTCAGAGATGTTTTTTTCTTTTATTTCTTTTTTTAACACTAAAAGTTACTGTTAGTGATTCATTAATTTTAGTGATTCATTTGAAAATACTGACCCGCTAGCGGGCGAAGCCAGCTAGTCTCCTTATATTATTAAAATCTGTACGCGTGTGTCTGTGTGTGTGTGTCTGTGAGAAACGGCTTGACGCAGCAAAAGCTCGGCCGCTAACGGTCGCACGGACTTCGAACAGGTACCGTCGGACAGAGAATTTATCGCAGATCTGGGTTATCTAATTTGCTAAACGATGCGACCCTAATTAGCGGAGATATTAATTAAAATGTCGACCATTGTCTAACGAAAAAACGATTCAAAATGGCACGCGTTCATCATTTTCGACCGGGACCGCTTACCTTGAAAGAAAAAGGAAAGAGAGAAAATTTCGTGGGTTTTTGTAAAGCGATCGCTTCCGATCTGTTGGAAATATTGAAAATACACCTGTACCATGAGAGAGAGCATTTATTACCAATTATTACGGTACAATTTTTTTTTAAAAATACGGATTTTTTATATTTTTAAAAAAAGTTTTAAAAAGGGTCGAAAATTTCGCTTTTTTGCGGTCGTCTTTTTCGAAACGCCCTGTACGACCGAGTAACTCTTCCATTTCTTATCATCTGGTCCATTTCTTAACATTTTTACAAAATACGGATTAGCGATCCATATTTTTAGATTTTACGAAACATCGATTTTTTCACAAAATATTATATAACTCAAAAGCTTTTAGAGATAAATCATTTTTTTTTTGTATATAGATCTCGCTTAAACATTTGAATGCTCAAAAGATTGAGAGAAAATTTCAAAAACTGAATGAGCTATAATTTTTTTTATATTTCAGTATCGCGGCAGTTTTCGATGAAATTCTGAATCTCTAAACCATTGAAAATGCTTTACTTCATTCGAAAATGAAAACCATAATCAAATAATGTAGACGTCCGTTGCATCACCATGGCAACCTGTTCAAAGAGGTTCATTTCTTGACGGAAGCTAAGAAAAAAAAAAAAAAAAAAAACAGCGATAAACATCTGGTATTTAACGAGGTCACATTGCAATATTCTAAGACGCGTATTTCAATTTCTAATTACGATTAATTTATTTTTTATACATCATTCGAAAGATATTTTTAAGTTCTTTTTTTTTATTTAAAGTTTTCAACAGATTTACACGTTTTGAGGTGTCCTGAATTAATTTTCTTTTGTATCTCAGCTACTAATTAAAATAATTTCATAAGTAATACATCATTAGAAAGCTTTTTTGAATTGGAATCGAACAGTGGAATACATAAATTGTTAGCGCCAGATGGCGCTGTAATATTTTAAAATTTCAATATTTCAATTTCTAATTTTGATTAAATTATTTTTAATACATTATTCGAAAGATATTTTAAAGTTCTTTTAAATTATCGAAAATTTTCACCAGATTTATACGTTTTGAGGTTCCCTGAATCAATTTTCTTTTATGGCGCTCTAATATTTTCAAATTTCAATATTTCAATTTCTAATTAAGATTAAATTATTTTTAATATATCATTCGAAAGATATTTTAAAGTTCTTTTAAATTATCGAAAGTTTTCACCAGATTTACACGTTTTCAGTGGAATACAGAAATTTGTACCGCCAGATGGCGTTGTAATATTTTCAAATTTCAAAATTTCAATTTCTAATTATGATTCAATTATTTGTAATACATCATTCGAAAGATATTTTAAAGTTCTTTTAAATTATCGAAAGTTTTCACCAGATTTACACGTTTTGAGGTGTCCTGATTACGTTTTCTTTTGCATCTCAGCCAAATGAGTTAGATCGTTTAAAATTGGTATACGTAGGTTAATTAAGAGGGCCTGAAAGGGTGGAGAAGAAATAGGCGTGCACCGCGCGCGTATCCCTAAACTTGTGCGCGCGCACGCGACTGCGCTGCCGAAGGCAGTGGGGACCCGGTGCGAGTTTTTTCCCGATCAGAAATGATTTTTTTTTTTAGGGGGCACGAAGGCTCATGGAAGGAATACGCGCGGGCAGTGCGTGTATCCCTGAAGTTGTGCGCGCGCAGCGCGCACGGGACTGCGCTGCCGAAGGCAGTGGCGAGCCGGTGCGAGTTTTTACCCGATCAGAAATGATTTTTTTTAGGGGGCACGTAGGGTCAGGGAAGGAATACGCGCGCGCAGCGCGTGGGGACCCGGCCGACTTTTTACCCAAACAGAAATGATTTTTTTTTTTTCTTTTCTTAACACTAAAAGATTCTGTTAGTGATTCATTATTTTTAGTGATTAATTTGAAAATAGTGACCCGCTAGCGGGCGAAGCCAGCTAGTCTCCATATCTTATATTATTAAAATCTGTACGCGCGTGTGTGTGTGTGTGTGTGTGTGTGTGTCTGTCTGTGAGAAACGGCTTGACGCAGGAAAAGATCGGCCACTAACGGTCGCACGGACTTCGAACAGGTACCGATGGATAGAGAATTTATCGCAGATCTGGGTTATCTAATTTGCTATACGATGCGACCCTAATTAGCGGAGATATTAATTAAAATGTCGACCATTGTCTAACGAAAAATGACCAAGAATTCATGATTAAATGCTTAAAAAGCGACATTTTTACGGAAAAGGTGGAAAATAAATTAGAAATATCAGTCGTATTGTTACAAGCAAGATACCATTGGAAAGGGCTTTCCTTTCTTAAACCGATGGTTTAAACGGCTTATCGATCGGACAATTAGATTTTTTAAATTAACTAAACTATAAAAAAACATTGGCAACAAATCACAAGAATCTTAGCTTTGCAGACTTTTCGTCTACAGCAGTCTTCAACGGAAACACATCTGGTATTTAATGAAGTCACGTGTTTCGTACTGCGATTAAAAATTGCAATTTTCTATTTTCTTCAATTTTTCAAATTTTACACATTTTACTTAGTATACAATCTTAACACCACAAAACAAACTTGCAGTTTAAATTTCATCGATTTTGGTCTATAAACAAAAGATTTACATTTTAATTGCAAATTAAATTTTATCTTTACACGCCTCACATTTTATCTGTCGAAAGAGGATGTCAGTTTCTAAACGACACAAATACACTTGAGGTAAAAATATTTCTTTTTCTATTTACTTCCATTAACCGACTACCGTAGATAATAGAATTCGAAATTTCACCTGACTTGCATGTTTTGAGGTCTCATGACGCTGTAATAATTTAACATTTCAATATTTCAGATTCTAATTATTTTTAATTTTTTTTTTTTTTTTTTTTTTAATACGTCATTCGACACACATTTTAAAGTATCTCAAATACTAATTAAAATAATTTCATAAGTCATGCATCATTGAAAAGCTTTGTTGATTTGGGATCGAACAGTGGAATACAGAAATTTGTACCGCCAGATGGCGCTGTAATGCTTTCGCGCGAGATTGCACCCGATTTACACGTCTTGAGGTGTCCTGATTAGGTTTTCTTTTCAATATTTCAATTTCTAATTATGATTAAATTATTTTTTATACATCATTCGAAAGATATTTTAAAGTTCTTTTTTTTATTTAAAGGTTTCAACAGATTTACACGTTTTGAAGTGTCCTGAAATAGTTTTGTTTTGTATCTCAGCTACTAATTAAAATAATATAATAAGTAATACATCATTAGAAAGCTTTTTTGAATTGGAATCGAACAGTGAAATACAGAAATTTGTACCACCAGATGGCGCTGTAATTTTTTCAAATTTCAATATTTCAATTTCTAATTATGATTAAATTATTTTTAATACATCATTCGAAAGATATTGTAAAGTTCTTTTATATTATCGAAAGTTTTCACCAGATTTTCACGTTTTAAGGTGTCCTGAATTAGTTTTCTTTTGTATCTCAGCTACTAATTAAAATAATTTCATAAGTAATACATCATTAGAAAGCTTTTTTGAATTAGAATCGAACAGTGGAATACAGAAATTTGTACCGCCAGATCGCGCTGTAATATTTTCAAATTTCAATATTTCAATTTCTAATTATGATTAAATTATTTGTAATACATCATTCGAAAGATATTTTAAAGTTCTTTTTTATTATCGAAAGTTTTCACCAGATTTACACGTTTTGAGGTGTCCTGAATTAGTTTTCTTTTGCATCTCAGCCAAATGAGTTAGATCGTTCAAAATTGATATACGTAGGTTAATTAAGAGGGCCTGAAAGGGTGGAGAAGAAATAGGCGTGCACCGCGCGCGTACCCTTAAATTTGTGCGCGCGCAGAGCGCACGGAACTGCGCTGCCGAAGGCAGTGGTCACCCGGTACGAGTTTTTACCCGATCAGAAATGATTTTTTTTTAGGGGGCACGAAGGGTCAGAGAAGGAATACGCGCGCGCAGCGCGTGTACCTGTTGTAAAATTTGTACCCTTTCCGTGTTGATTCTCAAATTTAAATTTAAATTCAATCACTACTTAAATATAATTTAAATGATTTACTTTATAATCATTAAAGTTTAAATTATTAATTAAATGAATTATAGCGTTTAGTGCTATTATCTTTTGATACTGCCATTGAGTTAAAGATATATTAAAATTAAAAATAAAAAGCTTAATGATAATTACTTTTAGTTAAAAGTTATATTCCTTATTAGTATAATTATGTTTAAGTCATTTGAAATAACTTTAATTACTTACCTCATATTTAAAAGCATATTTTGTTAAAATTAACTTAAAGAAAATATGTTTAAATCCTTTTACGGATTGTTCATTTCGCTACTTAGCAAGGAGATGTTTTATTTTTCAACTGCTGAGTCTTTTTGCTTAGCCCATAGATGGCGGTAGACTCGAAGCGTCATGTTGCTATAGTTATGGGAGGCGTTGCCGATTGTAGCTGTCACTTTGAATGCGTTCGCGGCTATAAAAGGAGGTAAGGAATATGAAATGGTGCTCTTAATCTCTTAGTTTCTTTAGCCTCTTATGCTTTTATGTGTTTTCTGTTTAGCTCAAAGTCATGAGCTGGTATTTTAATTTAATGATAAAGTGTTTAGTTTTATAATGATTGTAAATTACGTTTTCGTGACTTGATATTTTCAACGATACGTTTAGTGTATCTAGTTATGTCACAATGTAAAAGTCGTTTTCTATTTGAACTCTATATGGCAGTATTTTAAGGGTATTTAACCTTTCGTCAGCAAAATATATATTCTATAATTGTTTCAGCTTATTTAATGTTACTCATCATTTTGTTTCAAGTTTAATAAACTGTTTTAATTAAACTTTTGTCTTCAATGAATGCTACACATATTTATCATTTTTATAGTTTATTAGAGCTGAGCAACTATCGTATATTTCACTGCTAACTCTGCAAATTTAACATATGTGAAAATTGATTTTTTCACAACAAGTGGTTATGGGCGATTTGGCTCGTTGTCAGCTCATAGCATTTAAAATTTTGATAATAGTTTTTATGGCATTCTAGTTGTTTGAAGATAAGAAATTGAAATGGCAGTGAGTTTTAACCCCACGATTGAAAAATTACGGATGAATAATTATATTACGTGGGTCAAGGACATTAAATTTATTTTAATTGAAAGAAACTGCTGGAATATAATATGTAAAAAAGAAAAACTGCCTGTTGAAGATGCTGAGGCCGGAATAACTTCAAAACAAGTGGGAGATTTCAAATCACGTAGTTGAGTTGCATTATCAACAATTTATCTGAATACATCGCCTGAAGTTAGAAGCATTATTGAAAATTGTGATTGTGCTATTGATGCCTGGGAGACTTTGAAGAAGACCTTTATATCAGACTCAAGAGCTCATCATATGGGACTATTTACAGAGTTCATTAATTGCAGAATGTCTGAGAATGAAACGGTGAATTCTTTTGTAACCCGGTTATCAAGAATACTGGACCAGCTGCGTGAAATTGGCCATGCTATGGAGGATGTATATTGCTGTTTCCAGCTCTTGCAACACTTACCATCCAAGTTTGAAACTGCAGTGCAATATTTGTTGCGTTGGAAGAATGACCAGTTCAAGTTTCAAAGTATTGTGTCCGAGTTAACAGCGGAGGAATCACGTCTACAGCTTCGAGAAGGTGATATTAAGAAAGATGCCAATAACAGTGTTCAGATACAGAACGTCCAGCACAAAGGTAAAAAACCTTTAACTTGTTTTAAGTGTGGCCGTATTGGCCACTTAAAGAAAAACTGTTTTTTGAATACTAATGTTAAATTTAAACCTAGAAATTTGAAGTATAACTCTAACGGTCGTGACAAATGCAAATCTCCCCCCTCCTACTACATAGCTCAAGCTAATTTTAGTAATTTAAGTGATGATGACAGCTTTATTTTTGATACCGCTGCTTCAAATCATTTTCTAAAAAATTTAGATCTTTTTGAGCATTATACTTCTGTTGAGGGAGAGGAGCTTTTTGTCGCGATCGATGGTATTAGTTTTCCTATTACTGCTAAAGGAACTGTTAAGTTAAATTTTGGTAAAAATGTATTGTATTTAAAAGATGTGTTATATTCCCCAAAGTTACGGAAAAATTTAATATCGGATCCTAAATTAGATGTGAACGGTGCCACATACACTGGCGGTAAGGGTCGAGTGTCGGTATTCGGTAAAGATAAAAGACATATTTTTACTGCTAAAATTAAAGACGGTGTTTACTATTTATGTCCTAATGGTTCTAAAGTTAAAAAGGGGAGTAAAGTGAATGGGAGGCACCCAGAAAATCCTACAGCTTCTCTTGCAAAAGTTAATGAAATGGGGTATTGGCATGCTCGTTTTGGGCATGTAAGTCCTGATACTATATCCCTTAAGTTATACCTATATCCCTTAAGTTGTGCGCGCGCAGTGCGCACGGGACTGCGCTTCCGAAGGCAGTGGGGACCCGGGCCGACTTTTTACCCAGTCAGAGATGATTTTTTTTTAAATTTCTTTTCTTAACACTAAAAGTTACTGTTAGTGATTCATTAATTTTAGTGATTCATTTGAAAATACTGACCCGCTAGCGGGCGAAGCCAGCTAGTCTCCTTATATTATTAAAATCTGTACGCGTGTGTCTGTGTGTGTGTGTGTCTGTGAGAAACGGCTTGACGCAGCAAAAGCTCGGCCGCTAACGGTCGCACGGACTTCGAACAGGTACCGTCGGACAGAGAATTTATCGCAGATCTGGGTTATCTAATTTGCTAAACGATGCGACCCTAATTAGCGGAGATATTAATTAAAATGTCGACCATTGTCTAACGAAAAAACGATTCAAAATGGCACGCGTTCATCATTTTCGACCGGGACCGCTTACCTTGAAAGAAAAAGGAAAGAGAGAAAATTTCGTGGGTTTTTGTAAAGCGATCGCTTCCGATCTGTTGGAAATATCGAAAATACACCTGTACCATGAGAGAGAGCATTTATTACCAATTCTTACGGTACAATTTTTTTTAAAAAATACGGATTTTTTATATTTTTAAAAAAAGTTTTTAAAAGGGTCGAAAATTTCGCTTTTTTGCGGTCGTCTTTTTCGAAACGCCCTGTACGACCGAGTAACTCTTCCATTTCTTATCATCTGGTCCATTTCTTAACATTTTTACAAAATACGGATTAGCAATCCATATTTTTAGATTTTACGAAACATCGATTTTTTCACAAAACATTTTATAACTCAAAAGCGTTTAGAGATAAATCCTTTTTTTTTTTTTTTTTTTTTTTTTTTTTTTTTTTTTTTTTGTATATAGATCTCGCTTAAACATTTGAATTCTCAAAAGATTGAGAGAAAATTTCAAAAACTGAATGAGCTATAATTTTTTTTATATTTCAGTATCGCGGCAGTTTTCGATGAAATTCTGAATCTCTAAACCATTGAAAATGCTTTACTTCATTCGAAAATGAAAACCATAATCAAATAATGTAGACGTCCGTTGCATCACCATGGCAACCTGTTCAAAGAGGTTCATTTCTTGACGGAAGCTAAGAGAAAAAAAAAAAAAAAAAAAAAAAAAAAAAACAGCGATAAACATCTGGTATTTAACGAGGTCACATTGCAATATTCTAAGACGCGTATTTCAATTTCTAATTACGATTAATTTATTTTTTATACATCATTCGAAAGATATTTTTAAGTTCTTTTTTTTTTATTTAAATTTTTCAACAGATTTACACGTTTTGAGGTGTCCTGAATTAATTTTCTTTTGTATCTCAGCTACTAATTAAAATAATTTCATAAGTAATACATCATTAGAAAGCTTTTTTGAATTGGAATCGAACAGTGGAATACATAAATTTGTAGCGCCAGATGGCGCTGTAATATTTTAAAATTTCAATATTTCAATTTCTAATTTTGATTAAATTATTTTTAATACATTATTCGAAAGGTATTTTAAAGTTCTTTTAAATTATCGAAAATTTTCACCAGATTTATACGTTTTGAGGTGTCCTGAATCAATTTTCTTTTATGGCGCTCTAATATTTTCAAATTTCAATATTTCAATTTCTAATTAAGATTAAATTATTTTTAATATATCATTCGAAAGATATTTTAAAGTTCTTTTAAATTATCGAAAGTTTTCACCAGATTTACACGTTTTCAGTGGAATACAGAAATTTGTACCGCCAGATGGCGTTGTACAATCGGCAACGTCTCCCATAACTATAGCAACATGACGCTTCGAGTCTACCGCCATCTATGGGCTAAGCAAAAAGACTCAGCAGTTGAAAAATAAAACATCTCCTTGCTAAGTAGCGAAATGAACAATCCGTAAAAGGATTTAAACATATTTTCTTTAAGTTAATTTTAACAAAATATGCTTTTAAACATGAGGTAAGTAATTAAAGTTATTTCAAATGACTTAAACATATTTATACTAATAAGGAATATAACTTTTAACTAAAAGTAATTATCATTAAGCTTTTTATTTTTAATTTTAATATATCTTTAACTCAATGGCAGTATCAAAAAGATAATAGCACTAAACGCTATAATTCATTTAATTAATAATTTAAACTTTAATGATTATAAAGTAAATCATTTAAATTATATTTAAGTAGTGAATGAATTTAAATTTAAATTTGAGAATCAACACGGAAAGGGTACAAATTTTACAACAAGGCCCCCCACCGTGTTAATTCGACAAACACAAACGTCAGCAATTACAATATAAACTTTATTAGAAAAGAAATAAAAAAAATTTCTTGAATATTTAGTGACTTGATGACAGATTCACATATGTCTTCTACAGAATATACTCCACACAAAGCTAGAAGGTTTGTCAATCTTGTAAATCATAAGATAAGTCCACGAGTCCAACTCACAATTTTAAAAAAATCAGTAGCATTATCAATATACTATACACATCTACTAAAAGAAAGAACAAGATATTATTACAGAGCAAATATGCACAGCATTTCAAGGAAACCTTTCTCCCCCCATTTCCCATTGTCAAATAAAAAAACGATGATATTCACAAATATATGAAACCTTTATATAACATACACATAACCAATTACACGTAGCGCTACGAATTTCTCTCATACAAAAGTCAAACTAAACTATACATCACTACACAATGGAAAACGCAGAAAAAACCCACCAAGAAAATGCATACATATCCCACTAAAAAACATTTTTCTATTTCAAAAAATTTAAATATATATTATACGTTTAAAAAAAATTTAAATTTACTCTATATACCTTTACTTAATAAATACCTTATTTACAAATTTAGCCATATCACCTTTAGTAAGGGGCTTTGTGAAGGGGTCGGCAAAGTTATCTTTAGTATTTACATATTTTAAATCAAACCGTTCCTCAAATAACCATTCACGGATGAAAAATAACTTTACACTAATATGTTTGGATTTGTCATTCTCTATAGGAGATCTCGTAAAATTAATAGCTGCTTGGTTATCAGCAAAAAGTATTGGTGGTTCATATAGAAATTAGGTTCCAATAGAAATTAATTTAAAATCAATACAATCTCGTAATATATTATCAAACCACATTAATTCTTTAACCCCATCACACATGGAAACAAATTCGCTTTCCATGGTTGAAAGGCAAACACTTTTTTGCTTAAAAGTTTTCCAAGAAATAGGGCTATTATCCAAAAATAAAATTTGTCCCCCCATTGATACAAAGTCATCTCTATTCATCGCGAAATCAGCGTCAGCGAAAGCAGTTAAACATGGATTAAAACAATTCAAATTTAATTTTAAATCTCGAGTACACGAAACATACCCAAGTAATTTAATTAATCCATTCCAATGATTAAACCCCGGTGAATTCTGAAATTGACTGAATATATTAACTGCGTTGGCAATATCAGGTCGTGTCCTGTTTGCAATGAAAGATAAACATCCTAAGATATTACGATATGGAAATCTAGACATTTCATCAATTTCATTTTGATTAGTAGGACAATCTTTTTTCGAATACTTAATGCCTTTACAATAGGTTACGAACAATAAGGAATATTAAACGACTTAAACCTGTCATACACTTCATTAATATATAATTCCTGAAAAATTTGTACTGAATCATTTTCATAATTAAATTCTACACCAAGTAATTTCTTGGTTTTACCTAAAATTTTTATATCAAATTTACATTTTAATAAATTAAGAATTTTATCTATTTGAAATTGATTTTTACCAAACAAAACTAAATCATCTACATAAACTAATAAAACAATATAATTTTCAAAATAATATGAAAAATTACACCAGTTAAATTTATTAAACCCTAAATCTAATAGTACTTTATTTAACTCATAATACCAGAGCCGACCACTCTGATGAAGGCCGTATAACGCTTTGTCTAGTTTACAAACGAGATTTTCCCCTCCCTTTACAACATATCCTTTTGGCTGAGACATATAAATTTCTTCTTTTAAAGGTGCATAAAGATAAGCACATTTTATATCGCATTAAACGTTATGCCATTTATAACATGAGACCAATAATGAAAAAAAGAAACGTATTACTGAGAAATTAACGACGGGTGAAAACGTCTCGTCATAAGTGTCCCCCTTTATCTGATGAAAGCCCTGGGCCACGAGCCTCGCTTTGAAGCGGGCAACGTTTCCTAGCTCATCTCTTTTAACGGCGTATACCCATCTATTTCCCAAAACTTTTTCCCCTCCGGTAAATTAATTTCAGGACACTAATCAGGACACCTCAAAACGTGTAAATCTGGTGAAAACTTTCGATAATAAAAAAGAACTTTAAAATATCTTTCGAATGATGTATTACAAATAATTTAATCATAATTAGAAATTGAAATATTGAAATTTGAAAATATTACAGCGCCATCTGGCGGTACAAATTTCTGTATTCCACTGTTCGATTCTAATTCAAAAAAGCTTTCTAATGATGTATTACTTATGAAATTATTTTAATTAGTAGCTGAGATACAAAAGAAAACTCATTCAGGACACCTTAAAACGTGAAAATCTGGTGAAAACTTTCGATAATATAAAAGAACTTTACAATATCTTTCGAATGATGTATTAAAAATAATTTAATCATAATTAGAAATTGAAATATTGAAATTTGAAAAAATTACAGCGCCATCTGGTGGTACAAATTTCTGTATTTCACTGTTCGATTCCAATTCAAAAAAGCTTTCTAATGATGTATTACTTATTATATTATTTTAATTAGTAGCTGAGATACAAAACAAAACTATTTCAGGACACTTCAAAACGTGTAAATCTGTTGAAACCTTTAAATAAAAAAAAGAACTTTAAAATATCTTTCGAATGATGTATAAAAAATAATTTAATCATAATTAGAAATTGAAATATTGAAAAGAAAACCTAATCAGGATACCTCAATACGTGTAAATCGGGTGCAATCTCGCGCGAAAGCATTACAGCGCCATCTGGCGGTACAAATTTCTGTATTCCACTGTTCGATCCCAAATCAACAAAGCTTTTCAATGATGCATGACTTATGAAATTATTTTAATTAGTATCTGAGATACTTTAAAATGTGTGTCGAATGACGTATTTAAAAAAAAAAAAAAAAAAAAAAAATTAAAAATAATTAGAATCTGAAATATTGAAAGTTTAAATTATTACAGCGTCATGCGACCTCAAAACATGCAAGTCAGGTGAAATTTCGAATTCTATTATCTACGGTAGTCGGTTAATGGAAGTAAATAGAAAAAGAAATATTTTTACCTCAAGTGTATTTGTGTCGTTTTGAAACTGACATCCTCTTTCGACAGATAAAATGTGAGGCGTGTAAAGATAAAATTTAATTTGCAATTAAAATGTAAATCTTTTGTTTATAGACCAAAATCGATGAAATTTAAACTGCAAGTTTGTTTTGTGGTGTTAAGATTGTATACTAAGTAAAATGTGTAAAATTTGAAAAATTGAAGAAAATAGAAAATTGCAATTTTTAATCGCAGTACGAAACACGTGACTTCATTAAATACCAGATGTGTTTCCGTTGAAGACTGCTGTAGACGAAAAGTTTGCAAAGCTAAGATTCTTGTGATTTGTTGCCAATGTTTTTTTAAAGTTTAGTTAATTTAAAAAATCTAATTGTCCGATCGATAAGCCGTTTAAACCATCGGTTTAAGAAAAGAAAGCCCTTTCCAATGGTATCTTGCTTGTAACAATACGACTGATATTTCTAATTTATTTTCCACTTTTTCCGTAAAAATGTCGCTTTTTAAGCATTTAATCATGAATTCTTGGTCATTTTTCGTTAGACAATGGTCGACATTTTAATTAATATCTCCGCTAATTAGGGTCGCATCCTTTAGCAAATTAGATAACCCAGATCTGCGATAAATTCTCTATCCATCGGTACCTGTTCGAAGTCCGTGCGACCGTTAGTGGCCGATCTTTTCCTGCGTCAAGCCGTTTCTCACAGACAGACAGACACACACACACACACACACGCGCGTACAGATTTTAATAATATAAGAGATGGAGACTAGCTGGCTTCGCCCGCTAGCGGGTCACTATTTTCAAATTAATCACTAAAAATAATGAATCACTAACAGAATCTTTTAGTGTTAAGAAAAGAAAAAAAAAACGCCATCTGGCGGAGGAGATGTTTTATTTTTCAACTGCTGAGTCTTTTTGCTTAGCCCATAGATGGCGGTAGACTCGAAGCGTCATGTTGCTATAGTTATGGGAGGCGTTGCCGATTGTAGCTGTCACTTTGAATGCGTTCGCGGCTATAAAAGGAGGTAAGGAATATGAAATGGTGCTCTTAATCTCTTAGTTTCTTTAGCCTCTTATGCTTTTATGTGTTTTCTGTTTAGCTCAAAGTCATGAGCTGGTATTTTAATTTAATGATAAAGTGTTTAGTTTTATAATGATTGTAAATTACGTTTTCGTGACTTGATATTTTCAACGATACGTTTAGTGTATCTAGTTATGTCACAATGTAAAAGTCGTTTTCTATTTGAACTCTATATGGCAGTATTTTAAGGGTATTTAACCTTTCGTCAGCAAAATATATATTCTACAATTGTTTCAGCTTATTTAATGTTACTCATCATTTTGTTTCAAGTTTAATAAACTGTTTTAATTAAACTTTTGTCTTCAATGAATGCCACACATATTTATCATTTTTATAGTTTATTAGAGCTGAGCAACTATCGTATATTTCACTGCTAACTCTGCATATTTAACATATGTGAAAATTGATTTTTTCACAACAGTACCCCTTAGGTTGTGCGCGCGCAGCGCGCACGCGACTTTGCTGCCGAAGGCAGTGGGGACCTGGTGCGAGTTTTTTCCCGATCAGAAATAATTTCTTTTTTAGTGGCACGTAGGCTCTGGGAAGGAATACGCGCGCGCAGCGCGTGTATCCATGAAGTTGTGCGCAAGCAGCGCGCACGGGACTGCGCTGCCGAAGGCAGTGGGGACCCGGTGAGAGTTTTTACCCGATCAGAAATGATTTTTTTTAGGGGTCACGAAGGCTCAGGGAAGGAACACGCGCGCGCAGCGCGTGTATCCCTGAAGTTGTGCACGCGCAGCGCGCACGGGACTGCGCTGCCGAAGGCAGTCGGCACCCGGTGCGAGTTTTTACCCGATCAAAAATGATTTTTTTTAGGGGGCACGTAGGGTCAGGGAAGGAATACGCGCGCGCAGCCCGTGTATACCTTAAGTTGTGCGCTTATTTTTTAGGGGGCACAAAGGGTCAGGGAAGGAATACGCGCGCGCAGCTCGCACGGGACCGCGCTTCCGAAGGCAGTGGGGACCCGGGCCGACTTTTTACCCAATCGCAAATGATTTTTTTTTTTTTATTTCTTTTCTTAACACTAAAAGTTACTGTTAATGATTCATTAATTATAGTGATTCATTTGAAAATACTGACCCGCTAGCGGGCGAAGCCCGCTAGTATATTATTAAAATCTGTACGCGTGTGTCTGTGTTTCTGTGTGTCTATGAGAAACGGCTTGAAACAGCAAAGGCTCCGCCGCTAATGGTCGCACGGACTTCGAACAGGTACCGTCGGACAGAGAATTTATCGCAGATCTAGGTTATCTAATTTGCTAAACGATGCGACCCTAATTAGCGGAGATAGTAATTAAAATGTTGACCCATGTCAAATCAAAAAACATTTCGAAATCGGAGGCGACCGCCATTTTGTTACGGAGCAGCCTACCTCAAAAGAAAAAGCAAAGAGAGAAAATTTCGTGGGTTTTTGTAAAGCGATCCTGCTCGAACGGTTCGAGATATCGAAATACACCTCAAACAACAGAAAGAGCATTTATTACCGACTCTTACGGTAGAATTTTTTTTTTTTTTTTAAATACGGATTTTTTCATATTTTGAAAAAAAGTTTTAACAATCGTCGAAAATTTCTCTTTTTCGCGATCGTCTTTTTTGAAGCACCCTGTACGACCGAGTAACTGTTCCATTTCTTAACAACTGGTATATAAAGAAAGGCCATTTAGTCCTCTTTCGAAACATATAAACATTTTTACAAAATACGGATTAGCGATCCATATTTTTAGATTTTACGAAACATCGATTTTTTCATAAAACCTTTTATAACTCAAAAGCGTTTAGAGATAAATCATTTTTTTTTTTTTTTTTAGTATATACATCTTGCTTCCATAATTCAATTTCCAAAAGATTGAGAGAAAAATTCTAAAACTCAATAAGTTATAATTTTTTTTATTTTACGCTTTAAAGCATCATTTGAATAAGGTGATCTTCCTTAAATGAGATTTGTATAATGCGTTCATTGCCGCTTTTCGTTACCATGGGAACCATTTCAAGGAAGAGAGATGATTGCTCGGAAACGGAAAAAAAACCCACCTGCCTTTGATAATCAGATGTATTTTATGTGGGATAAAAAATTTCTATTTTCTTGAATTTTTAGAATTCGCACACGACACTTGGTATACAATCTTAACACCACAAAATTAACTTGCAGTTTAAATTTCATCGATTTTCGTCGATAAACAAAAGGTTTACATTTTAATTGCGAATTAAATTTTATCTAATATGCGTATTTCAATTTCTAATTATGATTAAATTATTTTTAATACATCATTCGAAAGTTATTTTTAAGTTCTTTTATATTATCGAAAGTTTTTACCAGATTTGCACGTTACCAGTTCTAATACATCATTAGAACGCTTTTTTGATTTGGAATCGAACAATGGAATACAGAAATTCGTACCGCCAGAAGGCGCTGTAATATTTTCAAATTTCAATATTTCAATTTCTAATTATGATTAAATTATTTTTAATACATCATTCGAAAGATATTGTAAAGTTCTTTTATATTATCGAAATTTTTCACCAAATTTACACGTTTTGAGGTTTCCTGAATCAGTTTACTTTTATGGCGCTGTAATATTTTCAAATTTCAATATTTCAATTTCTTATTATGATTAAATTATTTTTAATACATCATTCGAAAGATATTTTGAAGTTCTTTGAAAGTTTTTACCAGATTTGCACGTTTTGAGGTGTTCTGATTACGTTTTCTTTTGCATCTCAGCCAATTGAGTTAGATCGTTAAAAATTGATATACGTAGGTTAATTAAGAGGGCCTGAAAGGATGGGGAAGAAATAGGCGTGCACCGCGCGCGTATTTCCTAACTTGTGAGCGCGCAGAGCGCTCGGGACTGCCCTGCCGAAGGCAGTGGGGACCCGTCCCGACTTTTGAACCAATGAGAATTGACTTTTTTTGATTTTCTTCTCTTAAGAATAAATATTTGATTTGAGGAAGAATATGTGCGCGCAGTGCGCGTATACATTCACACGTGTGCGCGCACGGGACTGCGCTTCCGAAGGAAGTGGGGACCCGGTATGAGTTTTTACCCGATCAGAAATTATTTTTTTTAAGGGGGCACGAAAGGTCAGGGAAGGAATAGGCGCACGAAGCGTGTGCATATCTTAACTTGTGCGCGCGCAGCGCGCACGGGACTGCGATGCTGAAGGCAGTGGGGACAAGGTCCGACTTTGTACCCGCTGAGAAATGATTTTTTTTTTATATTCTTTTCTTAAGAATGAAAATTTGAGTTGAGAAGGAATATGTGCGCGCAGCGCACGTATACCTCCATACGTGCGCGCGCAGCGAGCATGGGTCTGCGCTGCCGAAGGCAGTAGGGACCCGGTGCGAGTTTTACCCGATCAGAAATGTTTTTTTAGGGGGCACGAAGGGTCAGGGAAGGAATACGCGCTCGCAGTGTGCATGGGACTGCGCTGCCGAAGGCAGTGGGTACCCGGGCCGACTTTGTACCCGATGGCAAATGATTTTTTAAATTTTCTTTTCTTAAGAATAAAAATTTCACTAGAGAAGGAATATGTGCGTGCAGCGCAAGTATACCTTCACACGTGCGCGCGCATGGGTCTGCGCTACCGAAGGCAGTGGGGACCCGGGCCGACTTTTTACCCAATCATAAATGATATATATTTTTTTAATTTCTTTTTTTAACACTAAAAGTTCTGTTAGTGATTCATTAATTTTAGTGATTCATTTGAAAATACTGACCCGCTAGCGGGCGAAGCTCGCTAGTATAAATAATATTTACCGTTGGACTGTTCATTAGAAAAACATTTTTTATCTTGAAATAAAATGTTTTAATAATTTAACAGAATATTTATTTTTATGTATAAAAAATAACAAAATTAAGAGCAGACGATAAGCATTTCTTATTAGCTTTGGTGGGAAATATTAATTAAAAAAAAAAAAAAAAATGAAGAAAAATATTTTTCCTTAAATTAATTATTTATTTTAAATTATTTTAAAAAAAATAACAATAATAATTAAAAATGTATTTGAAATAAAATATTTAAACAATTAAAATTATATCATTATATATATTTTTTATAATTGAATTTAATACATGTCCCCCTCCCTGAAATCATTCCTATATTTTGATATTGTATTTAATTTATATATATATACATATATATATATATATATAAACTGCGAGCTGTCACCGGGATTTGATCTCAGGACCTTTGTCACTCAAGCTGAACTTTCTAACCACTACGCCAAGCCGTCTTGCTTATGGGTTCTCTTTCGTTGGTTTTGATGGAAACAGCTAAAACTTTTAGGGTCGTTTTCTTGCTCCATAGGGCGTTGTTGCAGCAAATTTGCACGCTGCCCTATGTTTTAGACCATGCTCTCTAATTAAAGCTTGGTTTGTGTTCAATAGGAATTTTACTGATTCATACTTCCCTTGTTAGTGCTAGCTATATTACATTATACATTTAAGTTTGAATCGAATCTACTTTCTTTTACTCACAATTAATTTTTCATTTTTCAATTTACAATTACATATGCATAGAAACTAACAAGAGCTTGCAAAACAATTGCGCAGTCTCATTTATTTTAAACAGTTTTTAAATAATTTACACAAATAATTTACATAAATAATTTACATCAATGTCCCACATACAATGAGCATGTAAAGTAAAATTCTTAAGTGTAATTGATACAGAAATATTTAATCCAAATATTAATATATATATATATTATTTACTGGCAATAAGTCTTTGATTAAAGAAATTATTTAAAATGAATAATTAAGCAGTATTATTATTTTATATTTTTATATGGCAATAACAATGGAGATCAAAATTCAATTATCAAATCATGTATGTCGCAAATTTAAATGAAATATTAGTAGAATTTAATTTTAGTGTTACGTATTTAAACGTGTATAGAAGTAGGGCTTGTAGGACTGGTGTACACTGTCAGCACTTTTAAGCAACAAATTCGTTGCCACAGGCATTGGGAGCAGAACCAGGAATATTGCGAACTGGGAGGAAGCTGTCGATGATATGGACGATCCGGATCGAGGATAAATAAAAACTCCATTTTAAATTTAACATTACAAATTTCAAGAATTTTTTGCAATAAAACGCCACATCTCACCTCACTAAGTTTTTATTCACATAATATAAGATGACATACTTTTCAATATAAAAATAATCAAGAGGGTGTTTTTTGTATTTTGTGATTAAAAAATTAAAGAAGTAAAATACATAAATATTGCATTAAGTTCTGTTTAATGGCTGACTGATGTACAACAAATGAACCATACAACATGCATTCTTAATATTTTAATGATTATTATTATTTGTAAATAATTTATGAATGGATAATATTATAGCTGAGCCGAAAGTTTATAAACAAATAGTGCTGCACGTCATGGTAAAAATGCATGCGTTGTAATGGGGAAGTTGCACACTGAAGGAAAAACAATTTCTTTTAATTGTAATCGATAAAATCAATCTTGGGAATCCGAAAAAATCCAATTAAAATCGTAAAATTATTTCAAATTAACTTTTAATTAACGTTTTAAAATCGCTAAAAACCAAAACAAAACCACGTGATCCGAAAACGCTCCGTGAGGGGGTTGACGTCACAGTACACGAAGTGTGAATGTTTACACTCTTTTACTGCTTGTTTTTCTTTTTGTTCGCTCTATTCTAATCTGTATTTTATAGTTTATTCTTAAAATTTTTACCTTTTGTAAGAAATAACTTAAACCTTCCATAACTATACTATATCTTATATCTTATATATATATATATTTCTATTTTTATTTGTATAATGTCGATTTTGGATTTGTAAAAGAGCAATCGGATAATGTTCCGAAAATAGATGCTCTTTCCATATTCTCATTTTTGAGAAGAAACCTCGATTTTATTAGCGCATAAATATAAGAGTAGCTAAAGCTAAACGATCTAGATTTGTTCTGTATTCGTATTTTGAAAATTATAAACGTCTTCATAATAGAATTTTAGCAGTGCTTTAATATATTAGTAGTATTTTTTTACATTTCTCTAATTTTTTAGATGCTTGTATGTGAGAATATTTCTTTTTTCATAATGTATGCTTAAAGATTTAATTATAATTAAAATATTCATTAAAATTTCATAGTACATAAAAATATATTTTACTGATTATTTATTTTATTATTATTTTTTTTTAACGAGAATTTTTTAATTATGTTATTTTATAAATTATATATGATTATTTTATAGAGTAGTCATTAATTATGTATTTAATATTTACTTGATGTTTTTGCAACGAAAAAAAATTTTATTTTCAAATTGCATTATTTATTTATTATTTATTATTTTATTTTATTAAAAAAAAAAAAGTTTACTTTTTATAATTTTTTAAGTAATTTATATATATATATTTCAATTTTATCCATTTATTTTTCCATTTAATTTTCTTAAATTTATTTGAATTATATTGTTCTACGTTGTTTACATTAGCAACGGCTGTTACACAGCTATTTATTTATTTAATTAATTCATTTCAAAAGGAAAATATAATTAAATGTTTTTATCGGGAAAATGTTAATATCGCATAAAGGATTAGTCTTATTAAAATTTAAGTTTAATAAAAACGTATTTATTATTTATTTAATGCCTTTGAAAGGAAAATCTTTTGTTATTTATTTATTTATTGTACTAATCGAAATGAAATGGTAATATAGCAAAAAAAGTGATTGCAATAAAGTACGTGGTGCCAAAATTAAAGTATATTTAATAGATGCTGAGATACAGCTATCCTTAAAATCTTAGTTTTTGAATAATAGCAGCTTTCGCCTCCTGATATGTACACAAATTGAAGTGCCCAAGAAAGACATTGCTGCGGGCAATAAGAACCCAGATCCAAAAAAAGCAGGGCACACTGGAGGGAAATAAGTTGCCGCAGGCTGCGAATAACCAAAACGATGTTAAGAGCTATTTCAAAGAATTTATTTTTTAATTATCTATTTATTTATTTTTTGTTTATAGAATGATATAAAAGAAATAAAAGGTTTTTTTTTTTTTTTTTTTTTTTTTTTGTTAATTTATTAAATTTAGCGACCAGCGAAGCAGGCGAAGACCGTCAGTTATAGTATATGCAAGGGTTGTTCCAGGTTTACTTTTGGGGCTCATTTTTGTGAAAAACAATTTTTTTTTTTTTTTGTGAAAAACAAAATAATTTTGTGAAAATTTATTTCTTTTTGTGATAAAAAGAATTATCACACGAAACCTTTCACTTAAGAAGTTACTCTATCTAATGTTCATTATCAAGTTAACAGCATATTCATGAGCCAAGTATACACACTCATTAAAAATAATATTGTTAACGTGGAAAACTTTTACAAAATCATCACCTTTTTAAAAATAAATCTTGAGAAAGGCCTGTTGTTATGAATCTGAATTTTGTGAAGAGACCCATTTTATGGATTTGTATTTTCTAAATGGGCCCATTTTAGATATTTGGATTTTGTGAAGGGGAAGCAAATGGGTCCCAGTTTTCACCTGGGTCGACCCCTGATATATTCTAAACACATTTGGATTTTACATTAAGGCTTCATTGATAAATGAATTTAATATATATATATATATATATATATATACACTGGTGGACAATTGCTAAGGACGGATGACAATAGCTTAGTTATTGTCATCCGTCCTTAGCAATTGTCCACCAGTGTATATATTGCGTTTGATTGTTGAAATTTACTGCAAATTTTTAATTAATTATTTAATACCATTCATATTTATAGCTAGATCATGTATAACTTATAAGGTATTATTACATTTAACATATATTTCATGTGTTTATTTTAAAGTACTTTATATCTTTCCTATTGCTAAATGTTGTTATTATTATTACTTTCTATTTCTATTAATCTTTTCTTTCTATTTTTAAATTTTTCCAAATAAAAAAGTAATTACATTATAAAAATAAGTAAACGCGTTTCTATATATATATATATACATATATGAATAATAATAATATTTTTGTACGGAGACCTTCTTTTAATTTTATTTATTTAGAATGATAAGCGCATGTAATTTTCCTTAAATACTTTTCAATTTCTCAAACTGCATCACTATAAAGTTTTTAATTATTCACAATCTTCAGCTGCTATTTTAATAGAAATATTGTTAAGTTATAATATTGAAATGTATTAAAAAAGTTATATATACAGATATACTGGCATCTCATAATAATAAAAAAAATCTAATTTAGGTTAATTTAGCATAAACTATTCTAGATTATTTAAGCAATGAAAATATGCATATTATTCAGTTAAATATTATTACTCTATCCCAATATTTTATTTCTGTACTCAGTCTATAATAATAATAAAGTAATAATAAATCTATAAAACATAATAAAGTGAAACAAAACAATTATTTAAAAGATACATCTTTGGCATAGCATACTAAAAACATTCTTTAAGAAAATTCTATTGATCAACTATTATTTCGATTATAGTTTAATTTGGATTAATAACAGCAGGCGAGTACAAAAAAATATCATTGAAACTTGGTATCATTTAAAGAATGAAGTGATGTTTAATGAGTTCAAATAGTTTTAATATTTTTTTTTTTTTTTTTTTTTTTTTTTTAAGAAACAATACAAAATTTCGCTGAATGCACGATTTTTCTTTACAATACAAGAGGGAGAAATTCAGCCGGCAGTTCATTTCATGGATAGTGACGTCACGATAGGTTTTATCACGTGACGCAGCGTTTTCCCGCCAACATGAGAACTACGTCTTTTAAAGTTAATTTATTAAAGCATCCGGTTTTCAAATATGCATAAAAATGGTATCAAAATGTTTGTATTTTCATGCTCTATCATTTACAAGTCAAAATGAAAAATGTGCAATTTCCCCATTGGTGGTACTGTACAATGTTTAGCCACAAGAGCAAACTTGCAATGTCCATGTTACAATCACATATTAAAAACAAAAGAAATGTTTACATTTGCCCAAATTTATCTTCCAGTAATATACATATTTTATATTACAACTGAGGAAGTAACAAAGTTCACAAAGATGTTAGATAAACTATATTAAAATTGTTAAAAAATTTCTGGGATTAATATATTTTTTCAAGTTTCTCTTGGACTAAGGAGAGAAAATAAAAGGAGAAAAAATTGTTGTAGCTGTCTTTAACAATAACTGGTGGCTTGGAACAATACTGAAGATTATTGAAGAACATCAATTCGCAAAGATGAAATTTTTGAACCCAATTAGAACTTCCTCAGCTTATTCATGGCCTAATCATTCTAATATTTGTTGGGTTCCATATGAAACTATTTTAATGAATGTGCCTATCTCAAGTACAGGCACTGGTCACTTATCACTTTCAACTCAAATATAATATTATCCATTCAGAAATTATTTTAAAATAATAATCTGTACTTTAATAGGCAAGCATGAAAATTGTTGCACACATTTAAAATATTAACACGTTGAGCACCTTGTCAGTCATTCTAGATTCTAGACATTTTGTTATATATCTCTAAGTACTGAAGGAATCACCTTGAAATTTTAGGAGTGTGCAGAATATGTTATATGTCAAACATTTCAGTGAAAGTTTTACCCCGAAAGTAAAAGCAGGACCAATAAAAAATTTAAACTTTGAGCATCCTGTCAGCCATCGGTTGCTGACAGTGTCAAATATGATATACAACCCTCAAGTATGTCAACCATCAGTGGCGAATATAAAATAGGATATAAAAATAAAAATTTTACATTTAATAATTGAAAATTTATTAAAAATTTGCTTAATTTTTATTTATTACCGGAAGAATCATGCATTATGGGATTTTAATGGATTTTAAGAATTTGTGTGGCGCTCAACGTGTTAATTATACGAGTAAAGGGTTGAATGTGATATCATTCAAAAGGTATGATTAGCCAAATTTGCAGAATGCAAAAAATATTTTCGACTTCCGGTTTCCGATAAATTTACACCTTCTGAGATGTCCTAAACATGATTCTCTCATTGTTAGAAAATAACTATTTGTCTGCTTGTGTATGATGTGTTAAGGAAATTTTGTAGTATCCCATGAACTGATATGAGGGCTTTAAGTACGACTGATAATTGGTTAGACCTTGATTTAATTTGGTGCTAATTAGCTGTTCGAATATATCACCCAGTAGGAGGTGCTAATATCTTGTGATTCACCCCATTTAAGTCAAGGCTATACCTCAACTTGTATAGCCTATAAATGCACCAAACATGATGTATGATACGGACATTAAGTAATACTGTGATGTTTTAATTTGTGTGCATATCAGCCGACAAGTGGCTCTGCTGTGTTGCAATTTAATTCCGTTTATTAAAAGGCAATAAACTTTATCCGTGTTACGTCATAAGACCCTTGACATGTGATCACTATAAGGAAAAATGCAACATTATAATGTTTATATTCATATTGTATTAGGAAATGTCATATTTACAAGCAAACGCTCCGTCAATCAATATTTGGCGAAAGAACAATCGGTATTGGTGGAAATACCAAGGTTTTGCCCTGAGAAGATGAGCAGTGCCCCGAGTTTAAACAAGTTTTTTCACGCATAACGTTACTGTGCTTTCCTTATAGGGAAATATTCGTATTCTAATTAAATACTTTTATCCTATAGGGAAATTTATAGGGGAATGGAGAATTGGAAATCACATGTTGGGTATAATTTAGCTTTGAACCCAAAAAGACGGATATTGTTCATTGCTTTACCTTGCAAAAAAGTGCTCGAGTATGGACCACTGGACAATATTAGTAATTGTTAAAATGTTAAAAATGCATATTGTGTGGTTAAAAGATCTTTTGCTGTGCATCAGTTAGCCATTAAACGGAACATAATGAAATATTTATGTTTTTTTAATTTTTTAATAACAAAATACAAAAAACACCCTCTTGATTTTTTTTATATTGAAAAGTATGTCATTTAATATTATGTGAGAAAAAAGTAGTGTGATGTGGTGTGGGGTTTTACTGCAAAAATATTCCTTCAAAAAAATTGCTTTCATTACAATTTTGTAAAGGCCTGTATGCATATTTCTTATCATTTGCACAAACGTACTTCATAGTCTATACTTTTCTCTTTCTAATGACACAAAAATGAACAAAATTGGTCCATAAATAAAAGTGTTATGGCGATTTGAAACTTATAAACCGTCATGGTCATTGACGCAATTTTGTTAAATTTAGTCAAATTTCGAAATGACCCCTTATTCTTAGTTTTGACTAAAAAATTCTGAAAAAAAATATTTTAAGCCTTTTTCATTACGTACTTTATAATAAAAAAAATTCATTAATATCTGTGACATGAGGGCAACGGCCTTGGGTGATTTCACTTGAAATGATCCTTATATGCAAGGATAGATTAAAATAAGTAGTGTTGCAATAAATTAAATTCTGCTTTGTACAAAATCTTTCATCTATTACTTAGAAAACAAAAATAGGTTTAAAGATTTTTTTTAATTGATTTAAAATGTATAATTGTTTAACATGATCGTCTTTGAATATAGAAAGGTAAATGTAAAAATTGTTTCCATGGCCCATGAACTCTGTTGGTTAGAGTGTCATGCAAATAACTCGAAGGTCGTGGGCTCAATCCTTCAAAGGTCAACATCTTACATTCTGCAGATAATTAATAGAAAAGGTACCAGTTGATAAAAGAAAATCTTTCACAATCTTCACGGTATCCTAAATCCTATAGATGACGAAGAGGTGACAAAAACAAAGTTAAACAAAATGTGTTCCTTGATTTATATGCAAACGGCTGATTGCAGACTGCAGAAATTTACATGGAAACCCGTTTTGACTTCTCCTGATGCACTTTGAAGACATATTTTAGTATTTTTTACTAGTTTTTTTTTTTTTTTTTTTTTAAATTGATTTTTTAGGTAGGGAAATTGTCTGTTGCTGCCATCTTTTTTCATAGAAAAAATGTGATAATCTGTCCGAGGAATGTCTGGCAGGAAAAAAAATAATAATAAAAAAAAAACGTTCTTCTTAAATAATAACAGTGCCATTTATCGTCCAGTTAGCATACAAGTTAAAAGCCCAGTTAAGGTATATGCCCAGTTAAGGCATAAATACACGCAGCAAGGTCCAGGAACCGATATAGCGTACTTGGAAAAGACGTTGTCGATGGTAGCAGGGACCTAAAGCAAAATAATGCGATATTTTATTGGATTTATATATATATATATATATGTGTGTGTGTATATAAAGTGACTTAAATATAGTGAATAATACTTTTCACAAATTCTATAGTGACTAGCGAAGTAGGCAAAGTCAATTAGTTGCTGTCACAGTAGATTCAACAACAACAACAAAAAAAAAAGGGGGGGGGGAATCCGTAAACATTTTCACGGGACATTACACTAAACTTTATTATAATGCCTCTATATTTATCTACGTTTTAATAATTTCACTAACCCTTTGCCAGTCATATTTAATTTCCCTCCTCTGATCACTGCTGCCAAATTTAGGGATTTTTTTTTATTCAATATACACCAGTAAATTTTAACTGTAACGGTTGTCTAATCACATCGAATTTTATTCGTCCATTATCTATATCAAATATCACTCAACAAGATTATTGTTTTTTTTTTTTTTTTTTTTTTTTTTTTTTTTTTTAATAAAAGAATCACTAAATTTGGCAACATTGTTCAGAGCACTTTTGAGCGTTAGGGCTGGCAAAAGTTTAAGTAAGAAATCTTTAGAAACCAGACATTCATTTTGACTGTTCAGAGCACTTTTGAGCGTTAGGACTGGCAAAGGGTTAAGTAAGAAATCTTTAGAAACCAGACATTCATTCTGTGGTATTTAATATAACTGAAAGTGCGATTAACCATTATAAATATCGATTGAGGTACATGTAAAATAATATTGTTTACTCAAATTAGGTTTGTATTTGCCATTTCATGAAATAATGGCATAAAATGAATAAAAATATATAATATAAATTTTATTTAACTCACTTGTGAATAAATAATGGATTAAAATGCTAGTTCAATAAAATCTCATTTATAACTAAGGAAATAGATTAGTAAGAATGTTGAACATTTAATTACTTCACGTAAAATCCTTTTATTTTATTAAAATACACTGTTAAATTAGAACATTGCAAATAACCCAAAACATAATTTTATTTTTAAACAGGTATAACAACTAGAAACATTTAGTTAATGAAAAATATACACTAATTATTGCATCAGTATTTGACATCAAGTAATCGAATTAAGAAAAATGGAAACACATGCCTTTGTCCATACATTTATTTATTAAATTTAAATTAATATAATTAAATATAATAACTTTTGTAATACTTTTGTAGAATAAATTAACTTAATTTTCATTTATTCATTTTGTAAGGTTTTAAATTTAATCATAGACATATGCATCAATTTTTAGAAATGTACCGTTTATAACCGGAAATGCATTAATTCCATTATATTAAGCTTAATATAATTCAAAAAGAGCATGAATTAGTGAAATTACAAGTTTAACAATCAACATTATTACAGTATAATTAGTTTATTTTGATTCGGATACATAATAACAAATTTAGTATAATTAATAAGTTATTAAATATTCATGTTTGTTATTAAATAAAACAATCAAGTTAATGTTTTGTTCATAAATTTTTAGTTGTTTTCATGTAGTTTTTAACGAACATGATAGATTTTCAATAACTAGTTTTAATTTGCAAATTTCTCTCTTACTTATTTTAAACATATGCTGTATCCTCGTTAATTAAAACTGAAAGTTTCGATAAACACGTTTTATATATTCGCTCAAAAATGAAAAAAGAAATGTATATATATATATATATATATATATATATATATATATAGTTATATAGTTATATAGTTATATTAAATTACATTTTATGTAGTTTTTATTACTTATTTAACCCAATATTGAAACGAACCAATAAATGTACTATTTAAGAATACCGTCATATTGAATTATGATATCAGTAGATTTTCAGCTTTCAAATTTATAGCAGGAAAAAAAAATACACTTGAAGATATCATCATTTTTATTACACGCTCCTAGACAGATTAGTATGTATGCATTATTATTATAAGGAGAAGTAATTTACATGATTTAATATTCATAGAAGGTATTGTTACATTCGTAAAAAAAATAACTTCCAGTTTCTGATGGTTCTTGTAATGCAGAATTAAAATTTAGGTAAAACTCTGCATTCCATAACAGGTATTAATATTTAATTTTCTCTTTTTAAACAAATAAGTAAATAAATTTAATTATAATAGAAATATACCATCTAAATCTATTTCTAAATGCATTAGTATATTTAATCTAATCCATTTCCTGTCATGAAAATTAAAATTATCCTTTACTCAGTAAAAAAATAAAGAAAAAAAGTTCATTTCATTTCGATTTTTGTTTTTTCTTTATCCAATGGTCTTTGTAGATGATGTAAGCAAAGAACAAAATTTCATGATGCTTCCAGCACATTCTTTTTGTAATGCAACCCTTAACATTTTGAAATATTCTTATTATTATTTTAAAAAGTCTATCCAACCTTCAATAGGAATATAGTAAAAATTTTAATTACAACGTTATTTTCTAACCGCCAATAGGAGCGATTTTGCGCCAATTATGTACTCTTGGCCCGATAATGATATCTAACGGTTTTCAATTGGCATCATTATTTTTTTTTTTTTTGCAGAAAAGTTTCAGATACGCTTCTGCCTTTTCTTATGATCTTCATCTCCTTAAGTACTTCATTTTAAAAAACCAAAAAATGTTTTGTGCTTCCCGTATTTCATCAAACTTTTATAAATAAGTGTGCAATTTTCCTCTATGCAATGTGTTGCATAATTATGATAAAATTTTTGTTATAATTCATATAAATGTATGAAAGCTAACATTTGAATGTTATCGGCAAACTCTTCATCAAATATGTTGCTATCCTAAGAACATATTAAATATTTATGAATGCTCTAGAATCTGTTTAAGACTATTTCACCTATTTTATCGGCCATCTTCAGTTAAAAATTGACCGATGCAAAATCACGTTCTATGGATATTTCTTCATTTCTTCAATGTGCCGAACGTTTAAAGGTGTTGATAAATAGAAACGCTAAGTATCAAGAGACTCGGCAGAGTCTCAAGTGACGCAAGCGCAAAAACAAACGAACGCCACGACACTCAGCGGAAACGGAAAAACGAACGAAACTGCGACACTTATATATACAGGAATTTAAAGATCAAAGAGACCGCTGAAAGCCGACACTTAATATCTCAGGAAATATGGGAGGTTATGTTCTGATAATTTCAAAATAGTCATTCACCTTCTGTCTGATCCTACCCTGAAAACCCTACATTTCTGCGTGCAATATATTTCGAGATATGAATTGGCTCATTTAAGCTATAAATGGGCGGCCTAATGTGTAAGATTTTTTTTCTCGAATATGGCTCGAGCGAATTTAGTTTAATTTATATATGATATTAATCGCTTTTATCTGATGTGCCTGACATCTCCCTTTTCCCTAGGAAAACTCTTGTTTTTTTTATAACTCAGTTTAAAAATCGAACTATTTTTACTACGCGATGCAAAGATTTCTATTTATAATTCTCAGAATTCTGAACAGGTGTTATTCGGTTTGGTCTTGTAGTTGGTTGGTTGGTTCAATCTGAATGCAGTCAATAAAAAATTAAGATTTTGTTTTTTAATGCAAGAAAGAAACTTTATTGTTTCTTTTAAATATTTATTGTATATATACGAAATAAAATTTCACTTAAATATATATATATATTTTGTTATAAAGGAAATATTTAAGATTTTAAAATTTCGCATTTCGTCAAAAAACTATTTTGATAATATTTTAAATAGGGAACTATTTTATAATTATGGTGATTCTATTTCATAATTGTTGATGATAAAGTTACAATTTTTTAAGGAGAAAATATTTCTATGTATTCATTCGCTGGGCCACAAACAGTTAATGTAAAAAGCAAATTTCTGATTGGCAACACTACTAACAACACGTTTGTTTATGTTTTGTTATCTTAGCGCACGGATTCTTAGCGTCATGCACGGATTGGCGTCATGAAACCGTCTTATAATACTCCGTGGTGTCTTAAATAGTCTGTTGGATAACAATTAAATTTGGATTTTAATTAAATTATATTTCAGGTAAGAATTAGTATTTTAATAGTTTTATTGTCCATTATGAAACTTGTATAAACTTTGTACATTTAGCTTCTCAGTTTTTTTTTTTTTTTTGTTTTGTTTTTCAGCATGATAAAAATAATAGTAATAAAACATTAGTGGAATTTTCTGAATCTAAATATTGCTCAAAAACCTGGGAAAATGATGATATAAACCTGGAAAATGCATTTTAAACATTCAATTTATATCACAAGTCACGTTACTATGTTGTCTTTTATGTTGCGAGCTATGTTTTGCTTTATACCGTGAGCTATCTTTTATGTCACAAACCAAATTTTGTGACTGGAATTTTCTAAAAATAGACCTAGAAAAGTCAGGGAATTTTATTTTTGAAATTTAGTGGGAACCCTATACTAATTATTTTGCTTGTTTCAACTGCTAATTCAAATTTTTAACATTTTAAAAGTGTATAATGCGATTGATCTACAATCCATGTTTATTTCAACATTGCTGTCAACATTAATAAATAAGTACAAAAGTTATTTTCAGAAAAATCATACATATATTTGTATAGAAAATTGAGTTTAGTTTGCATTGAATTATATTGGAACGGTTTAATTGTTAAAAAAAAAAAAAAAAAGAGGAAAGACAGAAAAGAAATAAAAAAAAAATAACATCAATGTAGTTGAATATGAAGATTTATTTATACATATTCATAAACAAACATATTGCGAAGATTTTTTTCAAAGATTGATAATACTCATTTACTAAGGTCTGTTTTCATGTTGCATTTTTTTGTTTTTATTATTCAATTTTCGAAGTCTTTATTATTTTCATTTTTGCTTTATAAAAATTAATTTTGAGTTATTGTCCTTTTATGAATAATTTTAGCCTCATTTAGAGTACAAAATCTCTGTGAAAATAATTAATCTCTACCCTACTCCCGCACTCAAAAAAAAGTAAACAAGATAATTTTTCATGCACGGGGACGAGACACATTATATTATTTCTAAATTTTACTCTTTTATCAGTGCTAATTTATTCTCCTTGGAAAAGATGGTCCAAATAGACTGTACACTAATCGCACCGACGGTCCGATTAGCCACTTCGGTAAAATATATCCCAGTGGCAGAAAGTTTTGAAGCTGTCTGCAACAGGCTTTTAAGATTTCATAATCTGTCTGCAAAATTTGCTTGTAATCAGGGGTGAAAATTGCTTACACTCAAAAATCCTGAAAGCTGATGGGGACGGGGGGGAGGAGGGGGCTTAACATCAGTGCTGATCTTGTGCAACAATACACAAATACAATTTTACTACAAAACGATATAATATAAACAATTGTATTCATTCAATTCATCTCATTCAATTAAATATTTTATAGCAATGTTCCACACAACACAATATAAATAATTATAAATAATACAAGTATTAGTTTTAGTTTTGATACATAAATTTTTATAAGTGAATAGTTATCCAAAAGTTACAGACAAATTTTTTTTCTCAGTGCAGACAAAAACTATCCGCAAGCCGTTTTTCTGTGTCCGCGACTATGTCGCCGTGTCGCAGTGTTTCTGCCTTTGGGAAATATATAAAGTATTTAGATGGATAATATTCCATTACATAATCTTACGGTATTTTTTCTTAAATCTCTTCCTATAAATTTTGAATTGGAAAGTCATTTTCTTAAAACTAAATTAAGAATTTTATTATAACTATGGTAACTAATTTTTGATTTATTCATTGATTTTACTGAGCAATGAGCATACTGAGTATCGACACTTTTTAATAGTAACCTTTTTGTATCGGAACTTCGTTTAACTGTCTCGGAATTTTGTTTTTCTTCATGCGTCAGCCACTCATATATGTTTATTGTAATGCAACCGAGGTGAATGATTTTTTTAAATGCATTTTTGAAATTTAAAAATTAATTTTTGAGTGTATTTTATTATTATTAAATTAATGGAATTATTTAGGGAAAAAAATTGTTCATGGTAGTGATGCAGTACAGATTTTCATTCATTTTCCGATCCTTGTCCGATCAATTTAAGGATATCCAGTGATGTTTTTTTGGTTTTAATATCGGGATACTAACCGCTCCGGTACAGATTTTTATGCATTTTCTGATTTGTGTGCTATGAATTAGGGGTATCCAGTGATGTTATTTTTTAGTTTTTATATTAGAATACTGACCGCTGCAGCACAGATTTTCATCAGGGCTTGAAATTAGTGGTAGTTAGTTGTATTTTGCAAATAAATATTTCATTTTGATGACCATAATTTTATACTTAATCATCACTTTGACGCCTAACATTCTTTTTCCCCCTTCAGTGTGCAGTTATAATGTGTGATGAAAATAAAGGCACTAGCAACGAAGTAGTAGAATTAAATTCCTAGCTTTCTTGTAAAAATATTTGCTCTAACACATTTTTAAAATGGAAAAATCTAACTAGATAAGGTATCAGTATTTTGATTAATTTCTGTTTATGTATAATGTTTATGCACAGGTTTCTATGTGTAAATGACAATTTTGAAATGGCACCTTAGTACAACATAATTGCAACTAAGAAAATAATATTAGTTGTCTTTTGGCTCCCAACTTACTGATTCTAATTTCGACCCCTGATTTTCATGCATTTTCAGATTCATTTATTTCAGTGACTTTCAAAACAAACACGAGTGAAATAATTTATTTTCTTAAAATGTATTTTTGATGTTTTGTAATGATTCTGAGTATCAGTTCGCACTATCGACTCATCTGGTAAGCTGTACATTGGCAACAGTAATGGGTGGCTTATTTTATCGTATAGCTGTTCCTCATTCTGATTTTGAAAATATAAACATAACAAATTGCTTTATGCTAAAGCTGCATGTTTGTTTACATTTGCATTAGCAAATAAAGTACGGTGAATATTTTGATTTAGCAGTTAACGTTTTGGAGTTTAAAGAATGTAAACAACACCACATTTTTTTTTATTTGGAGTTATTTTACTTTTTTAAAAAGATGAGTAAAAATAATACTTGGATACGTTATATGCAAATTAAAGTTTCTAAATAAACATATGACTTCAGAATTTAAAAAAAGTATGTTTGCAACGCTCATGGGAATAACGAAAGAGTGGCGAACTTAGCTGCCAAAGTAAAGCTAGAAATTAGCGGTCGCCACTCGTCACATGGCGACTAGATTTTTAAAAGTGGCGACTAAAGAAATTGCCTTTGGTTGCCACTGCAGTGGCCACTTCTCTTCTACCCATTCTTTATAAAATATACCCCATTCCAAGGCAAACTTGGATCGCACGGCGGCTTTTTCGCGGTAAACGCGCCTCGCAAAGAATTCAGGCTGTTCTAAAATCTAACCTCGCCACTTGCAAACATATTTCGGAAGTCAATTTTAATAGTAAACACTTAAAATTCTTCTACCCATTCTTTACAGAATACCCCATTCCAATGCAAACTTAAATCGCGCGGCGGCGTTTTCACAGTAAACGCGCCGTGCGCCTCGAATTCAGGCTTTCTCAAATCTAACATCGCCACTTACAGACATTTTCGGAAGTCAATTTTAACAGTAAACACTGGAAATTGGCAGGTAGTCTTATTCATATACTAAAAAAACGTATGGCTTTTTTCCATTTTTCTATAAAAGTATTAGATTTTAATTTTTAAAAAATGTCAAAATGAGAGTTTCGGCCAACTTTCGGGAGAAAGAGACAAAAAGGAAGCTCGTGAGATAATCAATCGGCTGAAACTCCGATTGTATTACGTTCGCAGAAAAATTAAAAACGTCATTTGACACATTATATGTAATTTGTTATGTCTAATCTGAGTTACACTGATGTACTACATACTACAGACCATTAAATTACAAATTTGATAATATCTTAAAATTGATTTCTTTTTTTTTCTATTGAATTATCATTTAATGATTGAGCTTAAGATCTTGTTTATCCTTAAGATGAATTAGTGCTACTAATTTTAAAATTTGTCAAAATTAACTTTTTAAAAAGTGACAGCTACAATTTCATTGTGAAATCTTGACTACAGCCACACTCTCTAAATTCAGTTAGAGAGGGGGATTATAATTGCAAATTATTAAAAATTCATTATTATTAAAGAAAAATTAATTTATAATTCATTTGTAACAAGAAAAAAAAAGGAAAAAGAAACTTGCAAAATAAAAAAGTATTATTAAAAAAATATTTTTTTTTATTTACAAATACATATTTTCATGAATCAAAGATTTTTTTTTTTTTTTTTTTTCTTTTTTAAGTAGAAAATCGACACCATTCAGGATAGTGAAGGGGCAATATAATCAGAATTTTTCTGTTATAAAATAATATAACCAAAAGAGCATTTTAAACATATGAATTTTGTAATGAATAGTATTTTCTTACATTCATAGTATAAATTATGTAAATCTATTCCTATTTCATTTATTAAAATTTATCAGAAATGTATTATTGTGGATGAGTTTCAAAAAGTTGACTACCTTAATTATTTTCTTAATGATTTGTCGAGACTGAACATTGAAAAAATTAAAGAAAAGAAAATTTTATTTTACTTTTACTTTTATCAGCGAGTGGCCAAGTAACTTTTTAAAAGTGGCCACTAAAAAAATGAAGGCTAGTGGCCAGTGGCCACCAACCAAATTTCTTAATTTCTACCTTTACGCCAAAGGTAAGAGAGGGGGGGGGTTATAATCGGGAGGGGGGTTACTATCGGAATTTTATGGTATATTAAAAGTGTGTCGTATATCATCATGTCTCATAATCATCTATAATTAAAAATCATTATAGTGTATTGTATTTGAGATTTGAAAAAGATGAAAATATCTAATAACATAAAATGCAAAGATTCATTAAAGAAAAAAAGAAGAAAAAAAACTCTGTCAAACAATATTCTGTGAAAATAATCTTTTTATTTGAAATGTTAAGCTTCCTTATTTACCTATTTACCGTATATTTCCGAATATAAGCCAAGAGTATGTTTTTCCCTGCAGAAATTTGCCCAAAATTGCCAACCTGTGTACAAGCCGAATTGAAAAAATACTCTTTTAAAGTTCGAGTATATTGCCAATCTATACAACTTTCAGGATAATCTGTCCAATGAAATTGCACGAAATGCATGCTTATCCAATAGAATTCCTTACTTTGCTTAGCTATGACGTAAAATGATCGCAGTGTGTTCGCCAATGACGATAATTTTAACTCTGGCAACCCTATCAGAAGGGAGGCTAGCACAGACGCACTCGCACACACAAGTCCCAGCAGCTGAAAACGATGGTTGCCTTGCCGTAATACCGGGAGGCCTAACCCTAACGTCGATGATGCAGCCGCTGGATGTTTACATAAATAAGCCGTTAAAAGACCGATTGCATATTTTTTATTTTTATGACATATCTAAATTATTTTGTATATTTCTACTTTTGAGTATTGTTATCAGTACCTCAAGGCAATCTTAAAAAAAAAAAAAAAAAATTCTATATGAAAAAAACAAAGATTTGCCACTTCTTTTGCTAGTGTAAGCCTTGAAACATTTTAAACAGATATGATTTAATTGTATAAATTAAAAATATGATCAGGAGTCCTGTTTTTTCAAGTTTTTCTTATACTATTTCTGAATCAGACAGAGTAGTTACTCCGTTCGTGCAATCTGCCGATGATGTCAGTTACCGTCAGGTCAAAAAAAAATAAATGTAACACACGTGACTACATTGAGCGTTTCTTGAAATAAATTTAAAATTGCTAATTTAAAAGTTTTATATGTGATAATTATTTAAAAATAAGGTTTAATATCACTATTTTACTTTATATTAGTTTTTAAGCTTAAAATCTATGTATTCAATCATTGTTTCTAATGTACATTTTTTCCTAAAAATGTGTACTCTTATATATAAGCCGACCCCCGACTTCAGCTTCCGAAAAATTTCCAAAAATTCTCGGCTTATACACGGCATACGGTATTTATTTAACTTTTTTCATCAGAAATGTGTTTTTTGTCCATTTTATTTTTGTAATCAGACGGAATGTCGGTGTGTATAGTTTGTTCATTATTGTCATTTGAAATAACCATTTCAGAATAACTTTTTTGATATAATCGTTGCTTACAAATCATTACAAGCGCAAATCCTTGACGTTTCAATGAAAAACTGGAGAATGTGAACTACTTTTTGGTAATTATTCAACAAAATAAAAATAAGCAGTATCTTTAAAAGGGCTCGAGCTCATTTTCATGCACCAATATCGCATAGGCAAACTTTCGTGTTTCTATTCTCTCGGATAGAGGGCGACGGGCAAAGAGGCTCTCTTCTCTGCTCGTCTGTTCTCACTCAGCTTGGAGAAATCAAAGTGAGAGAAATGAAACAGATGAAGAGATTAAAACTTTTATGCATGTACTAAGCATTTTTCCTTTACTAGGCTGGGGGCGATCGTCAGACAGCGCACACACAGACTCAACACTCCGAGAAGAGAGAAAGGAGAGGTTATAAGATCACAAGATTTTCTCTTATTTAAATCTATAAAAAGAATTTTCTGTCACCGTATTGTGTAAGAATTCTATCTATAACTTGACCAAATTTTTACTCGCCACAGTAAAAATTCCACTCGAGTTGGTGAGCGGAAATTTCGCACCCTGCTCTAGATTACTATATTGTATAGTCTTAATTTATGTAAAATTTGCATCTACAAATTAATTTTATGAATTGCAATTATTCCTAGTGATACCAGACTTGGTTCGGCTTTCATGGTTTGAGTGTGTTTGTGTTTGGGATTAAGGCTGACTGACTACACGGTGCTAGGCCTGAGAGGGAGTGCCTTCCTTCTTCACTATTTGAAGATAAATTTTATTTTTTTGCAGATAGATTCAGAAAATTCTGCTAATGTTTTTATTATTATTATTTTTTTTTTTTGTCATGAATTATTTTATGATTCATGGTATATATATTTTAATAAAAGTAATAAATATTTATTTTAATCTTCAGTGTATAAAAAAAGAACAAATATGCATCAGAAACATAAAAAAGCTGAAAAAAACTGAGAAGCTAAATGTACAAAGTTTATACGTGCTTCACAATGGACAATGTGTATAAAAAGTAAAATAAAACTATTAAAATACTAATTTCTACCTGAAATATAATGTATGTAAATGTAGATTAATCCAAGATTTTACCAGACAAAAAAAAAGAAAATTTTAAAAATAATGCAATATAATTTTGTAAGCAAGGGTAAGCAAAGTAAGCAATGGTAACAAAACAAACTGATGTTGTTTGCAGTGTTGCCAATCAGAAATTTGCTTTTTACATTTTACTGTTTGTGGTCCAGTGGATGAATACATTGAAATATTTTCTCCTTATAAAATTGTAACTTTATTATCAACAATTATGAAATAGAATCACCATAATTATAAAACAGTTCCCTATTTAAAATATTATCGAAATAGTTTTTTGACGAAATGCAAAGTTTTAAAATCTAAATTATTTTCTTCATCTATATATGTATTTTTGTCTAAAGTGACGATAAAAATTGAAAAGTCATCAAGGGGAGTTACATTAAGGCTGCCTGTACCATGATCAGGTTTACATATTTCATTATGTGTGAAATTGTTGTCATTTTATGGTTGATCGATTAAATAAAATAAATATAGAAAATAACGTGAAAGAAAATATTATATGCACCACATATAGTGTTGTTCATATGTAATTGGGATTCAAATATAAAATGACTACTTCAATCTTTTTGAAACTGTCATCTGATAAGCACTCAAATGGAAGCCCACTGGTAAGCGGTCGTCAGAGGCAATAGGGACAGTCACCTGAGAGTCAGCGAATGAGTGGGTCGCTGCCGAAGGCAGCGGGGAACCAAAGCGGGCTTTAAAGTGCTTCATGATTTCTTTAAATTTTATTTTTTTTGTAAAGTTATATAGAAAAGAGTTTCCTTTAAATATAGTGACCAGCGAAGCGAGGAAAGCCTTCGTTGATTCACTACCTTCATTGATTTCATGAATTAAAAAATGGTCGTATAAATGTAAAAAATGTTGAGTTTTTCTTAAAGGGCAAAATTAACGGTGGCCACCGGCCACGTGGCGACTAAATAAAAAGAGATGGCGATTAAAAAATATGCATCGATCGCCACTAAAGTCGCCACTTTTTGTGATCATTAAAAGATTCTAAAAATCGAGCGACGATAGAGAATCTAAGCTTTGTGATTTCCAATCTTTTTCCATCCATGGCACAAATGTCAATGTTCATTTTAAACTTGCTTTATTATATTCTACAACCTATAAAGAAGTAGAATTGTTTAATATATCTTACTCATATAATTTTTTGGACTCCCCCCCCCTAACGATCTGTGATCACACAGCTTATAGAAAGCTTTATAATTTCTAACCATTTTCCATTTGCTGTAAAAATATAAATATCTATTTTAAACGTACTTTATTAGATTCTAGAATCTGTAAAGAAGTAGAATTGTTTAATATCTCTTACTCATAATTCTTGTAATCCCCCCCCCCCCAAGCTACAAATTTGGCAGCTAAGTAAATTATTTTTAATGAAGCAACTAAGTTTCCATATCTATATTTTTTAAGAGGAAATATTTTAACTCTATTGAAATAAAATCAATTAAAAAAGTGTGTCTTTAGAAATAAGAAAAAAGTAATAAAACTGCTAACTGTATTTACACATGACCATGTAAAAGGTTGTGATGATGATGAATCATTCATTTACTTAGAAAATAGCAATGTGAACTGTGAATGATAACAGCTTATTTCACTTAAATAAATTGAAAAAAAAAACACTACTAAATTATCTGAAATATAAAAACTTTTGCTTTTATTATTACAGCCCTAAGCAGATATCAATTTAGGATGTGCAATTTAGGATTTTTAAAAAGAACATAATTACAATTTCAGTGTCTCTGTGTTAATTTTATTATATGTATTTCTTATTTTCATATTTTTCTTGTGGTAATTATACCACAAAATGGTGACAATGCTTTTTGCAGTCTGAAAGAAATAGTCTTATCATGTGAAAATTGGCCACTAACTTAAAAAAGTGGCTACTAATGAAACTGACAGTACCGGCCACTGGCCACCAATGAATTTTCCCAGTTTTGCCCTTTAGTTTTTCTGTATATATAATGGAAATTTTGTGATTACGATAATTTTTGACATAATACTCAAAGTTGAACCAAAGTTATACAGCAAATTTATCTTACAAATATCTTAGATGAGTTTGTTAACGACGTTGCTTTGCAGTTTGTTTTCAAGTGGTGGCTACATGAAAATTTCAAATCCACATTGAAAAAAGGTTAGTTAAGACTGTATTTGCTTGAATTTTGATGCTTACATTGATCACACAAGGGTCTCAACCAAGTATTTATTAATAAATTTTATCTGCCATTTTTAACAAAATGACCGATATCTTAAGTACGGCCATTTCAAATCAGGCTACCACTTTTAAACTTATCATCAGAATAACTTTTTAAATACTGAATCAGTTGAAGTTGGACATTGAACTTATCACACAAATATCTTGGATGAATTTTGTTCTAGCATTTAGTTTCCAAGTTGCAGCCACTTGAAATCAGGCTGCTACTTGAAAATGTGCCACCACGATAACTTTTAGAATACTAAACTGGTTCAAATCAGATTTGGGGAGGGAACTTACAATTCAAATATCATGGATAAGTTTGCTAGGCAACTTGCTCCACTATTTTGTTTCCAAGTGGCAGCCACTTAAATTTTTTTCATTACAATAACTTTTGTAATATTGAATCAGTTCAAATCAAATTTGCGCAGTTGATATATCATTCAAATGTCTTTGATAAGTTCACTGGGCAACTCAGTCACTCTGTCCTTTTGTTTCTAAATGGTGGCCACTTGAAAATTATCACAATAACTTTTGAAATGATTTGCTTAAAGCTGCATATATACATAGCCCTCATTAATAAATCCACCAAGTCCATTAATAAATTGTAGCTGCCATTTTGAAAACAATGGTGGCAACTTCATAAGAAAAGATAAATCAACCTAAACTTCTTATGAGTCGGAAGGACTTAATTTAATCTTTTGATTAATAACCTATAAAAAGTAATGATATCAGTACAAAAACCCTTGACGGGTTAAAAGTTTGTGACGCAGCTACTTTATCGCTATAAGAATTTGAAATATGGGTCTTAAAAATAATGATATCAAATTTTAAGTGACGCTTTGCTAGTAGTTAAAATATACATAGATTTTCTTATTTGATCATTTGCTTTTTTCTTTTATTTATATTTACAATGCAAACATATTTTTAACTTCAAGATAAGACAAATATATAAAATATACTCTGATGCTTTTTCATTTGCATTTCAATTTCAAAATAACAGTTTTAAAAGGAATGATATCAAAATTCCAGTGACGCCTCAATGTCACTTTAAAAGATCTGTTTTTAGATTCCACTAAAATTACCTTTGTTTTGTCTAATAAAGTATATTTACACATTGAAACAGTGCTTTTAATTTTCAAATATATACTGTCAAAAAATCACACTTTCACTGAGTTTGCATTATAAATTGAAATTATTTATTTCAATAAATCGATTTGTCTTTTGCGTCACGCTATCCAAAACTGTGAGTAAAATTTATGTTAATGTTACTTTGTATCGTAGTACCCAACTAAGTCAAAATGTGTGCAAAGAGATAGTGTGATGCAAAGAAAACATTTGCACAAATTTTACTTACCGTTTTGGATAGCGTGACGCAAAAGACAAATCGATTTATTGAAATAAATAATTTCAATTTATAATGCAAACTCAGTGAAAGTGTGATTTTTTGACAGTATATATTTGAAAATTAAAAGCACTGTTTCAATGTGTAAATATACTTTATTAGACAAAACAAAGGTAATTTTAGTGGAATCTAAAAACAGATCTTTTAAAGTGACATTGAGGCGTCACTGGAATTTTGATATCATTCCTTTTAAAACTGTTATTTTGAAATTGAAATGCAAATGAAAAAGCATCAGAGTATATTTTATATATTTGTCTTATCTTGAAGTTAAAAATATGTTTGCATTGTAAATATAAATAAAAGAAAAAAGCAAATGATCAAATAAGAAAATCTATGTATATTTTAACTACTAGCAAAGCGTCACTTAAAATTTGATATCATTATTTTTAAGACCCATATTTCAAATTCTTATAGCGATAAAGTAGCTGCGTCACAAACTTTTAACCCGTCAAGGGTTTTTGTACTGATTATCTATTCATTCAAATGTCAACGATAATGGGGGCCTCTGCGTCCCGACGCATCTATAGAAAACCTGAACGATGTGTCTTCATAGTTCTACAAGTTTTAAGATGTTTTGAGTAATACTTGTCCGTATATATGAAATTTTCATCTGCTTATGTGCACGGCAAAAAAAAAAAAAAAAAAAAAAAAAAAAAGAGAGAAACTGGTAGTTCAAACTAAAGTAATAACGAACAGAATTTCATAGAAATCTATATTATTTAAACCTCGACATAAATTTGAATCTATTAAAATTTTCTTGAATATCGTCCCAACAATTATCAGGCGATTTACTGCATTAATGAGAAGTCTATATCTCAGATTCTATTCTGTATAACTGACCCTTATAAAAAAAAAAAAAAAAAAACCTACGTTGATACAATTTGCGGGTAAATCGACCGAAAAATAGCGTAAAAAATGCTTAATTTTTTTATCACGTGCGGCAAGGCTATTTCTCATCTACTATAGCGTATAAATGCACTAAACTGGATAGGTGAGATCCCTATTATGATAAAGAATGCTGGATTAATTTGAGTGCATGTGTACCGACAGATGACGCTGATAAAACCCATTATCAGTAATTTTCCATATATGGTTACTTTAAAAAGCTATTGATTAAAATTGTACCAATCCGGATATCAAAAATATTTATTGTGTGTGACTCTGATTAATTTTTTGTGCATTTTAACCAGTAAGTAGTGTTGTTATAAAGAATGATATAGAAGGAAGAAAGTTTCATAATCGATAAACATACTAATTTTAAATAGAGCAGTACACTTTTTTTTTTTTTTCTTTTGTGCAAAGATAACTTAAATACGATGGTAATACTTAAATTCCAATCAATTTTTTTTCTTTTCTTTAGAGTTCAGATAGTGTTTTAGAGCTGTATATACACACTAAAAATAATATTTTCATTGTCAAATGGCGTTGAATGTGACAGATCAAACACCTAAGAAGTAAAATATATTTGGTAAACTTGATAAACGAAATATTTATTTGATATATTACTAAAGTAAGATAAACAGCTTGCAGCGTGTGTAATCAAAAATAAATTTATCACAATTCTGAAAGCTTATTCGTAGATCACAGGATTTGTGAAATAAAACAGTCAAAGAGTATTTCGTTTCAGTGATCGATGATTGGTTTCTTATGAAGAGTTAATCTCGTTTGGTTATATTTTCATGAATTTCAGTCTTTTTTCTTTTTTTTTAAATCTCTTGACACTCTTGTCTACATATATACACCTAGTAATAATTATAATTTATTCCGGAGTACTTTTAGCTCAGTCCTTTTCTCCCACCAGTATAATTTAAAAACAGTTCTCTACTTGTTTTATCATTAAAAAAACATTGTAAAAAAAAAACTCTGAATTCAAAGTGGTGTGAAAAAAGGACTGGATTAACAGAACTCCGAAATAAATTATGAATATTTCCTGGTATGCATATAGGAACGTTTAGTTTTTATAATTATATTTGCTATTAATAATAGAAAGATAAAAAATGTGTTAAAATAAATTGATCGCCACACAATATCTCAACAAGAAAACTGGTTTGCAGGCACTAATAGGCTAAAAAACCAAAAAATTGTATTAAAGTGGGTCCCGAAGTCAGACTGGATGGTATAGACAAATAACCTAAAAGGGAAAATACTGAATATATCACAACAAAAAACGTTTAAGACGAATTTGTTACGTTTGTTAGAAATGAGAATAAATGTACGAAATATATGAAATCTCTTATAAATTAATAATATCATGTAGCGGCTCAGCAGCCACAATGCTGATGTTATTTTATTTTATTTTATTTTTATTTTTAAATCACTTTTTTAAAATTTATATCAATTTAAAATAAACCATCTCTGAAATGGTTAACTACCCTTAGCTCCTTTTCAATCTAATGGCAGAATGTTACCACTCTACAATTCTGTGCCTATAGGGCACAGAATTGGGTTTGATTTCTGCTTCCGACATGCACACACACAATATTAAATTTAGGTAACAGTCTAACTAGAATTAACGTACAAAAAATGATCGTAGAGTGATAACTGAAATCCAAAAATTTAATTCATTCATGGCAATAAGGACGAGAAGTTGACATTATGGTCAAATTTTTAATACTTTAAAAGTAAATTATATTTGGTGAATTTAAATGATATCTGCATCATTAAAAGTAAAGATTTAAATAATTCCAAAAGAAATACAAATTTTCATTTCCAAGCATTAATACAGAAATTCCATTTCAGCATTATTTATTAATGACTAGAGCATATTGATTACTTTATTTCTTAATATCTATATATTAATAGGCAAGCATAAAAGTTGTTGTCCCTTTTTAACATATTAATTATGGGAGTAGAGCGTTGAAAATGGTACCATTCGAAAGGTATGGTTAGCCAGAAGGTGCGAATGCAAATATTATTTTCTTACGATGTCAAGAAGGTATTTAAAAATACATTTATTTTTTATGAATTTTCCCCCATTTTTCCCTTTTATACACGTATTCCTTTACATTAAAAAATACCTAAAAGTAGAAAGTTGTTAAATCTGGCAATTTCATAAAGCTCAAATAAAACCATAGACACAGTAATTTGTATAATGTAGCATCACTATACGCAAGCGAAGTGATGACGTCACTGTCTGTCCATGGAGCCATGAAAAAGATTTTCAATGTTAATCGTCCATTGGATTTTTTGTAAAAAATTGTTAAAAAATAACGGATATTATCTGCCGATTTTAATTCCGATATTTGGGTATAGTTATATATAAGTTACTGTCTACATGTGTTTGAGTTATTTTTTCTGTAAAATTGATAAAATATTAATTTAATATCACAAAACTCCAGGGAAAAAAAAAAATGGCAAACTTCCAGTTTCGAATGTAAACATAAACATTTTATTTCAAAGGATGATATTTAAACAATAAATATTCAACTAATATACTAAATAAAAGGAAAATGGATTTGTTACTAACTGCTGCATGTATAAGTAGACGATACGGAAAAAATTTCGATTTCCGTTTTTTGCTGAATTTACATGTTTTGAGCTTTCTTTACGTTTCAATTAACTGAAATTGGATACTTATTTTTTAAAAATGTGTCTTTATTGCTAGCTTTTGTGGGTGGAAGAAGCAAGTAGAAGATACATAAAAACTTTTGATTTCTGGTTTTCGATGAATTTACACGTTTTGAAATTTCCTTGCATTTTAATTAAGTGAAATTGACTACTTATTTTTATTTTTTAAAAAGTGGATTTATTATTCTTTCCTCTGCATATATAAGTAGAAAATATAAGATTCAGAAAAGTTTTAGATTTTTGGTTTTCGATAAAGTTACACGTTTTGAAATTTCTCGAACTCAATTCGACCATTTTTGAAAAACATCTTTTTTTTTTGTGTGTGTGTGTGTGTTCAAACACTGTACTTTATGAAACAATCGAATTAATTTAACAGAATTTGATACTTGGTTGGGCCTTGGTTTGACATGGTACCTATTAGCTTCTGTGCTGTATCACACAACAAGGAGCGTTTTCACGTTGCGATTTTCTCCCATTTCAGGAAAGACTAACATCTACAGAGAGAAATAGTTATATTAAGTACAACTCTGCTGATTCAGTTAGAGTGAATATCGGCAAACAATTGCCGCAGCTGTGTTGCAATTGCATTCCGTTTAGGACAAGGCAATAACTTTGCTTTGCCTCGCTTTGCAAAAAAAAATGGTCGAGTTTCGACCACTGGGCGATACTAGTAGTAATAATTTTACATGAAAAAATAAGATTAATCAATTCTTAAAGGAGAAATAGTTATTAGCGAAAACATGAAAATTTTCGCGTATTGATTTCTGAAACTTATAATTTGTAATATTTACACTGTCACAAAAAATAGTGTCAAAAAAAAAAAAAAAAAAAAAAAAAAAATCACTAATTAATATATTGTCACTTCCGTAATCTGCGTTTTATGAATTTTTTTCTTACTCACATTGTTGAAAATTACACTGATATGCTAATGTTAAATGAAGGTTATTTAAGCATATACCGTATATATATATATATATATATATATAAATTGTTTCAAATCAAAACATTTAAGACGACACTTTTTCAGGCGAATATATATATATAAGCGAACGTGCAGCATGAAACAGCTACACCTACATTGCCGATATCCTAATATATCTCATTTTTATGAAGAATGGACTATTTTAAAGGAAAAATGCGATGCAATAAACATGTGAGGAAAAACATTTATGAATTTAAAATCAAATCATTTTTATAACTTTAATGCTTAACATACATGCTATAAATGAAACCTTTTTGTGATAACTTTTTCTACTTTAAGATCACAAAAAAAAAAAAAAAAAAAAAAAAAAAATCTTACTTTTTCTAAAATTTGGAAATTTTTTTTTTGTAAACTTATGCTAGGGGAAGCCGGGGTAATAAGAGACAAAAGGGGTAGTAAGAGACAAAAAATATTAATAAAACCTATGCTATTAATCTAAATAACTTGAAATAAATGTCTCGTATTAATTTCATTAAATGGACTCCTCTTGATTTTTTAGGTAATTTTTGAACTTAAATTTTTTGTTAATTTTGTTTTTTAAATTTTCATTAAATCCTTGTCTCTAATAACTCCACGTGGGGTAATAAGTGACCAGACTTGTAACTGTCCATATATAACAATGTAAAATCATGTGGGATAATAAAACACATCTGGAAACAATTCTGAATCAACCAATAGTTTTTAATTTTTATTATTTACATCTATCCAAAAAATATGTTTTCTATAAGTAGACGATATTAAACTGTCATAAATGTGTTTGTGAAATTCATTTATTTTAATATTAGATCCTAAATAATATAATATTGTACTTAATGATAGTTCTACATAATCAACATAACCTAGGAATTAACCAAAAACATCAATATAATTTTAAAAAATGGGCAGAAAATATTTTACCCATTTTCTAAAGTGTAGGCAAAAAAGACGTATATTTGAAGTGTATACAAGCGAACAAAATGTTATAAAAGATTTTTCTAGTAATTATAAATGAACTTATTTATTATGCAATGAAGTGTTAATGACTAAATACTAACTTATACACATTCTAAACATAAATTTACATAATCATAACAACTAAATATGGTCTAGCCAAATCAGTAAAACTGCTTTTTGATTTAAAATGAAAAAAAAAAAAAATGTTCTCTTGGTAAACTTAGACTGGGCTCACACTTGGTAAACTCTTCGTAAACTAGTCAGGCAGAATTAACAGAAACTACAATGGGGGGTGAGGAGGCACAGTAATTAACAGTGGGGGTAATAAGAGACTCATATCTCTTATTACCCCCACAAAAAATAAAATTGGGATAATAAGAAACATGCCTAGAACATGTAAATAAAGAATGCTTTCAAGGTTTTAAAAAATTGTACATCAAAGTCATAGTCTTGGTCAAAAGGTTACACATTAATAAATCCCAAACATCTTACCTACAAAAAAAAAAAAAAAAAAAAAAATTAGAAAAAGTCACGAACTTTCAGGGTATGTTCAAAGTGAAGGTTTTTTTTTTGTCGTATAAAAAGAATTCAAAATGTGTTATTTACTTCTCAATAAGTGTATTGTAGTAAAGAATACACATCATACTTAATATTACATATATTTAAAATTGTCTAAGTATATTTTTTGGTGGGTTTTTTGACTGCGTCTCTTATAACCCCCGTCTCTTATTACCCCGGCTTCCCCTACTATTCTTGTCTAATTTTGAGTGAAATTAATTTACATATTGAATTTAGGTAAAAAATAAGCTATATTCACTGCTAGATCTGTCACTAAAGGACAAATGATTGGCCAGTAGTTAAAAAGTAATTATTCACTGTCTAAAATGATATTTTGTTGTATAAGTATTAGACATAGACTATAATTATTATTTTGTATTGCAAATTTAAAAGTTTAGCACAATAAATGAGTTATGCATACCTATTTTAGATATAAAAGCAAAGGGTACAGTACTTATTTTAGTTATATAAAGGCAAAGAGTACATGACGTCAGTTGATAATAAGTAATCACAAAGCAAACAAAATTTCATTTTTTTTTTTTTTATTCAAAACATAAAAAAAATGTAAAAAAAAAAAAAAAAAAAAAAAAAAAAAATCGTGGCAAATGACTGAAAGTGCATTTTATTTTAGTTAAACTTGTATTAATCTGAAACAAATAATTAGAAATATTTGTATTTCAACTCATTATTAATATAAGATTTAACAGTACCAATTCTGAACTCTGCACAAATCGAATAATAATCTATATAAATAAAGAGAAGTGTCTGTGTGTGTGTCTATGTGTGTGTGTGTGCCTGTCTGCGCTCTGGTGCTCACACTATTGATCGCAGAGCTTCCAAATTTGGCATACAGGTACCTGGGACCCTGCAGGTGAGCACCTCATCGAGATTTTTCGAATTTCGAATTTGAATTTTTTAAATTATCGTTTTTTTCGATTTTAAATATTGGCTTTAATGCTTCATTTTTCATAAATTTAATTCTTCGATTGTAATCGTCTGCGTATCTTAGCAACGGTTATTACGCAATTCATTTTTTTATTTAATACATTCATTTGAAAGGGCGATTTTTTTTTTCTGTATAAATAAAGAGAAGTGTCTGTATGTCTGTGTGTGTATCTGCGCTCTGGTGCTCACACTACTAATCGCAGAGCCTCCAAATTTGGCATATAGGTACCTAAGACCCTGCAGGTGTGCACCTCATCGAGATTTTTTCGAATTTCAAATTTGAATTTTTTAAATTAATGTTTTTTCGAATTTAAATATTGGCTTAAATGTTTCATTTTTCAGAAATTTGTTTCGTTTCAAAAGTCTGCGTATCTTAACAACGGCTATTAAACTATTTATTTATTTAAATTCATTTGAGGAAGAAATTTTTTTTTTATTATATTTATTGAAATCAAATAGTTATACACATACAGTAGAAAAAATTAAACATTTTAAATTTTGGCATATAGGTACCTGGGACCCTGCAGGTGTGCTCTCATTGAGATTTTTTCAAATTGCGAATTTGAATTTTTAAATTAATGTTTTTTCGATTTTAAATATTGGCTTCTTTGTTTCATTTTTCATAGATGTATTCTTTTGCTTCCATCACCTGCGTATCTTAGCAACGGTTATTACGCAACTTATTTTTATTTAATATATTCATTTGAAGGCGATTTTTTTTTTGTTGTTGTTATATTTATTGAAAATGAAATCGTAATGCAGTAGAAAAAATTAAGTATAATTAGTTAAAAATTTAAAAACGTATTTATAACTGTTATGTTTAATTTTTTATAGTAGAACAACTTCCTATTTTTCATTTTTTAATTAATTCCTTTAAAAGAAAAAAACTTTTATTTATTATTATTATTATTATTATTATTATTTTTTTAGTATTTATCGAGAAAAATGGTAGTATATACATAGTAAAAAGGATTAAAATTTATTTGTTTATCTATAATAATAAAAGGAAAGGTTTGTCTGTCTGTCTGTCTGTCTGTTCTGTTATACGTTCAGCCCCTACTGAACGCAGAAGTACAAGGTTTGACATACTGATGCACTGGAGCCTTTCCGAGTTCCTCTTCGAAACAGAATTTAAAAATTTTAATTAGTTGTGGAGATATTAATTAAAATGTCCACTCATGTCTAATCTAAAAGCGACCTCAATGACTGAGAATTCACCGCCATTGCATAAAAAAAGATATTTTAACAGAATTAAAAGTAGAAAAAGTGGAAAATAAATTAGAAATATTTGTCCGATCGTTACGATTTTGGTACCAAATGAAAGGGGATTTTTTTCTGAATTTAAGTGTGCAAGCGGCTTATCGGTACAACAAATAGATTTTTTAAAATTAACTAAAGTATGATTTTTTTGTGGCAACATCATTTCAAACGCCAGACTGTCTGAGATGAAAATTGAAATGATTGTAACCGATCAAGATGTCACGTGTTTCGTAGTAGGGAGAAAAATTGCAATTTTCAATTTTTTTCAAATTTTCATTCACGTTACATTTTAAATAATATTCGGCCTAGACAGCATATTATAAAGCTACTGTTCAATTTTCATGAAAATATCTGGATAGACAAAAAAATTAGATTAAATTTTGTATTATGTTTTTTTAAATTGAGATATGACGTTGAAATTTCGTAATATTTGGTTTTAACGCCCGATAATTCGATTCTGAATATTTTTGAAAGTGTAGAGTTATTAGGGAAGGGCTTGAGGGGGAAGGGAGGGGGCGAAGGGGCAAAAAAAAAAGAGTTACAGCGTTTGAAATTGTTATTAGTATTACGTTCTAAGGAAAGATAAATCGATTGCGGATATTTTCAAGTGTAAAATTATTAGAAGGGACGGAAAGGAGGGAAGGGGCAAAAACGTAGAAAAGGAACGGTTGTTTCGGAGAAAACAACGAAAATCCCAGAACGCCTTTATTCTTTTATATTTTGCAGATTTTCAAATTCTGATACTCCTTTCACATTTCATACTATGGATTTTTAACAGTATTTAGACCGGAATTACGCAAGTTACGGAGAAAACCACGAAAAAGTCAGACATAAATCGTTTTTAATAGTGTTTATATCATTTTTGTATCTCAGCTTCTAATTAGCATAATTTCAAAAGTGATATGTCAAAATTGAATTCCAAGAGTAGTCGAAACAAATTTCTGTCATCTTCCATTAACCGACTACCGTAAGTAGTGGAATTCCAGATTTCACGTGATTTACACGTTTTAAGGTGTCCTGATTAGGTTTTCTTTAGTATCTCAGCTACTAATTAAAATAATTTTACAAGTAATACATTATTTGAAAGTTTGTTTGATTTAGAATTGAACAGTAGATTACAGAAATTTCTACCGCCAGATATTTTAAAATTTCAATATTTCAAATTCTAATTAAATTATTTTTAATGCATCATTCGAAAGATATTTTATAGTACTTTTATATTATCGAAAGTGGGATTCGAGATTTCACCTGATTTACACGTTTTGAGATCTGCTGAATCGGTTTTCTTTTGTATCTCAGCTACTAATTAAAATAATTTCATAAGTAATGCATCATTTGAAAGCTTTGTTGATTTGGAATCGAAAAGTAGATAACAGAAATTTCTACCGCCAGATGGCGCTGTAATTTTTTAAAATTTCAATATTTCAAATTGTAATCATGATTAAATTATTTTTAATACATCATTCGAAAGATATTTTAGAGTACTTTTATATTATCGAAAGTGGGATTCGAGATTTCACCTGATTTACACGTTTTGAGGTTTCCTGAATCGGTTATCTTTTGTATTTCAGCTACTAATTAAAATAATTTCTTAAGTAATACATCATTTGAAAGCTTTGTTGATCTGGAATGGAACAACAGATTACAGACATTTCTACCGCCAGATGGCGCTTTAATATTTAAAAATTTCAATATTTCAAATTCTAATCATGATTAAATTATTTTTAATACATCATTCGAAAGATATTTTAGAGTACTTTTATGTTATCGAAAGTGGAATACGAGATTTCACCCAATTTACACGTTTTGAGGTGTTCTGGTTAGGTTTTCTTTTGTATCTCAGCTACTAATTAAAATAATTTCATAAGTAATACACCATTTGAAAGCTTTGTTGATCTGGAATGGAACAATAGAGTACAGAAATTTCTACTGCCAGACGGCGCTGTAATATTTTTAAATTTCAATATTTCAAATTCTAATTATGATTAATTTATTTCTAATACATCATTCGAAAGATATTTTAAAGTTCTTTTATATTATCCAAAGTGGAATTCGAGATTTCACCTGATTTACGGTTTTAAGGTGTCCTGATTAGGTTTTCTTTTCCATCACTGCTAATTGAGCTAGACCGTTAAAAATTGGTATATGTAGGTTAATTAGGAGGGGCTAGCGGAGTGGGGAACGAATAGGCGCACGCAGCGAGCACGAGACTGCGCTGCCGAAGGCAGTGGGGACCCGGAGTGACTTTTTACCTGATGAAAAATTATTTTTTAAATTTTCTTTTCTTTAGAATAAAGGTTTGATTTCAAAATATGTGCGCGCACCGCACGTTACCTTTACACGTGTGCGCGCCACGAGCATGCGTTTGCGATCCGTTGCGAGTTTTTACCTGATGCTTTTTTTTTATTTATTTATTTATATATATTTTTTTTTTCTTAATAATAAAAGTTTGAGTTGAGAAGGAATTTTCGTGCACAGCACACGTGCGCGCGCATGGATCTGCGCTGCCTAATGCAGTGGGGTCCCGGTGTGAGTTTTTACACGATGCTAAATGATATATTTTTTAAATTCCTTTTCTTAAGAATGAAAGTTTATGAGTAATAACATGGAATTTTGAGAAGTCAAAAGGATGGTGAAAGGATACGCGCGCGCAGCGCACGGGTCTACGCTGCCGAAGGCAGTGGGGACCCGGTGCGACATTTTTGCTGATCAGAATTTTTTTTCTCTTTTTAACAACATGATAAAAAATTAATGCAATTTTGAGAATTCATTAATTATTGTGATTCCTTTAAAAATAATGACCAGCGAAGCGGGCGTAGCCTGCTAGTATATAAATAAAGAGAAGTGTATGTGTGTGTGTCTGTGTGTGTGTGTGTCTGTCGGCGCTCTGGTGCTCACACTATTGATCGCAGAGCTTCCAAATTTAGCATACAGGTACCTGGGACCCTGCAGGTGAGCACCTCATCGAGATTTTTTTCGAATTTGGAATTTGAATTTTTTAAATTAATGTTTTTTCGATTATTAATATTGGCTTTAATGCTTCATTTTTCATAAATTTAATTCTTCGATTGTAATCGTCTGCGTATCTTAGCAACGGTTATTACGCAATTCATTTTTTTATTTAATACACTCATTTGAAGGTGATTTTTTTTTTTAAATCATTATTATATTTATTGAAAATGAAATGGTAATGCAATGGAAATAAATTGTTACGTTTATGTATAAATTTTATAGTATAGCAACATTTCATTTTTCATTTTTTAAATTAATTCCTTTAAAAGAAAAATCTTTTTATTATTATTATTATTATTATTATTATTTATAATATTTATTGGGTGAAAAAAAATGGTATATTATAGTTGAAAGTATTTAACTGATTAAAATTCGTTTGTTTTTCATGTATTTAATTCCTTTTAAAAGAAAATCTACTTTTTTATTTTATTTTATTGCACTGATCGGTGTTGTTGGTGTTTGAGAAAAAGGCCGATTGACTGCTCTAGGGTCCTAGGCCTATTGCACTGGTCGAAATCAAATCGTAATGTAGTGTAAATAACGAGGGCTATCAAACACATGGTTCAAAAACGAAAATATATAACAGATGCTGAGATACAGTCATCTTTAAATTCGTAGTTCTTAAGAAATAAAAAATTCACAAATCTTCGATAAATACCCAGATTGAAGTGCCCGGAAAAGACCTTTCTCTAGACAGTGGGAAACTGGGCCGGATGCAGTACGGGCAGAAAAAAGAGCTGCCTTAGGCAACGGGTACCTGAAGAAACGAGATCTAAAGCGATTTCACTGTTTTTATTATTATTATTATTATTATTTTTTTTTTTTTTTTTTTAAGTTTTTATTTTTAATGTGATGTAAAAAATAAATACTGATCCAATTCTTTTGAAAATTCATTTAAATATAGTGACCAGCGAAGCGTGCGTAGCCTGCTAGTAATAATAATAATAATAATAATAATAATAATAAAATATTGTTTTTTGGAGTTTAAATGCAAAAGCGCCTACTACTGGTGTAGGGTCCAGAATTGATGCATTTACCCTGCATAGAATAATCTTCATTTAACATTGAATCTATTGAGGTTTTGTTTAACAACTCAAGCAAACTCATGGCAATTAACCATTCGCTGGACCTAATGCTACAAAGTGCTCCAAACAGTATTGTCAAACATAGGGATCCTTTTATTCAACTATAACCAATAATTCTGAACAGTAATATTTGATATATATTATGAAAGAATAAACTTTGAAGTGATTAGGCAACTGTTATAGTTAAAATTTAGTGGTAGATATTAAATTAGAAAGTCCCTAAATTTGACACCACTAACAAGGGGAGTGAAATTAAATAGGACAAGCAAAGGGTTAAATGGAAATAAAATACGTTCTCACTTGTTAAGATTAGAATATATGTCCATAATAATACAAAGCACCACTAAGAAATAACTAATTACTTCATGTTCTACGATGCTAGTATTACAATTTGAATAACGTATTTTTAAAATCCTAGAAGTGCTTTATTGATTAATTCACACATTTTAACCCGTTAACGCCAGAATTAATTTTGTAAAATATTATTAGCTGATTATTTCACTTCTGAATTAATATAGACAAATAACAGCATAATATATTAACTTAAACAATTCTTCTGATAGTTTTAAATTTAAAGAAACACTTTGAGATAGCAGATTAATTCCTATTATATGTTGACAAAGATCTCGAAAATAAAGTATTATAATATATTATATTATTACACTTCATTTAAGTTAGTATACCTGAGCAAAAAACAAATATATGCGCGACGAATGAAAAATCATAAAACGATTATCCAAATTATGAAATAATAATTAATAGTAGGCACATAAAACCTTCAGGGATTATTTATAGTGAAGCTATAAACTGTCACTAAAAACAGAAATCATTCCAAGTAACCACAAAAATATACGTCCCACGTTATTAGCTGTCCTCAAATCAGGACACTGGGCGCTAATGGGTTAAGTAAGCAGAAAATAACTGTTATCTAATTCAGAACTTTATTTTAAAATAGCTAATTCTAAGATAATGAAATAAAAATGGCGTTTTTTTTTAAAAAAAATATACTTGTTTTCGTATCCCACTACGTTTAAAGCTTTAATAACGAAAAAAAAAAAAAAAAAAAAAAAAAAAAAAAAGTAAAATAAATAAATAAATAAATAAATAAAGATACTTCTATGAAATATTTATGACCTAGATAATATGGAACAAGTTATAATTAAAACGCTTCGTAAATGATCATTTAATTATTAAACAATTCTTTTAAAGTTATTTTTGCAAAATATGCTTTTAAACATGTCTAATTAATTTATTTAGTAAATACATTCTCCATTGATAAAATTACAAGATATATAACCATAATGACACAGGTAATCCAAGTAAATTTCCTCTTTAACATAAACAATTAATTATTTGTATATGTTAGGATGCTGTTATTACAATATAAATAACTAACATATAAAATCCCTGATACGTTATTTATGTTATTCACGCATTTTAATTAATCCCAAAATAATTGTTACCTCATTAAAATTATTTTTTAAACTGCTAATTTTTAAGTTACGAAAGGGATAAGGCGTTTGATTTAATTGTACTTATCCTCGTTTCCAATGATGTTTAAGACTTAAATAAGAAAAAATGGAAGATATAATTATGTAATTAAAACCTAGATGACATGGTAAAAAGTTATAATAAAAATATTATACAAATCAGAGTTTATTTATTAAATAATTCGTTTGAAATGATTAATTTGAAATGATTAATTTAAAATATGACTTTTTAGTATGCATAATTAGATAATTTTGTAAATAAACATTTCTTGTATCATTTGTTTCATAGTCAAAAACATGTTAAGCTAAATGACAAAAAGGAAAATTGAAAAATAATGATAGAAAAAAAAAATAAGTAATATTAATATGGCTTAATAATACATTTAAATTAAAAAATTAAAAAATATGCATTTTCTGACATCAAATATTTCTTTATATAAAATATACTTTAACTCATATATTTCTATTAAAGTTTGAATCAATTTAATAATTTGTTTTATTTGAATTACACATTTTTCTTTATTATTATTATTGCGTATAGAATTTAAATATAAAACTTTAATTATGATGACTGATTATATTTTGTAAATTATATTAAGGTAGGTCCATCTATTAACTTAAAGAAGCTTTTAATATAAGGATTTTTATGAATATTACCATTTTAAAATAATGTTTGTGATGGTGCACCAATTCTTTTGCATTAAACAGGATATCGTTTAGTAAGATAATGTAATGAAATTACAAATTTTAACAATCAATTTTATTGCAGTGTAATTAGTTTCTATGAAACTTTCTAGATAGTATCAGATTTAGCTTAACAACCAAAATATTAAATTTAATGCACTGTTAAATAAAACTCCCGAAGTTAAAACCTTGCTCTTGAATTTTCATTTCCTATGTAATAGTTTTAATTTGAATATTTTCTGTCATTAATATAAATTAACATTTTTTAAAACATTTGTTAAATAAACTTCAGCTGTTTATTAGATTTCATATTCCATTAATTTATTACTTCGTACGAAAGAATGTCTACAATGAAGTTATTTTAAAATTTTAAAATTAAAAGTTTAATAAAGAAGTTTACCTTTTCATGAAATATTTAAAAAAAAGAAAGATTTAATTTACCAATTCTTGATATCTTATTAATCAGGCAATTATTATAACAGGTCAATAAATTAGAAATTCTAGCTTTATATAAAATTTTGTATAACTTCTTTAGGTAAATCATATTTACAGTAATACCACGTAAATATTAAATGACGAATTTTAAGCTTCGAACAAACTTCTGAGCAGATTATTATTAACAGATTCTCATTAATAATATGTCTTTGTACTTTTCGTTATCTGACAGACAAAGTATTTTTTTTGGAGGGGGGGGGGGGCTGAGGGGGGGTCAAATTTTAAAAATTAACTTCTTGCAAGTTTTGAGGATCCCTGCAATCTGAAGATCAAGTTTCAGTTGTTGATTTGTGTGTGTGTGATACTGTTATCAGGTTAGTTTGTTTTAACATATTACGAAAATAAAATAAAATAAAATATTCTGACATTCTGAAGACTAAAAGAGCATAGTATTGTTTTTCATCACCATTAGGTGTTTGTTATTTCAAGGGCAATCAATAAAAAATAAGTCATTCCCTGAATTCATATATATATATATAAACACAATGGAGCGTAAATAAATATCTACATTAAAATAAACTGTTATTTGTATCATCCAAAATACTGTTGTTACAATATAAATAACTTATTCTAAAACAGTCTTATGTGCTTCATTAGCTTATTCACACATTTTTAAATAAGCAAAAATGACTGCTTTTTAATTATAAACTATATTTTTGTAGATAATTATAGGAAAAATATTAAATAAACATGATATTCACTTTTATTGCTTCTAATCTCGTATCCTAGAATGTTTAGCCCTTAAAAAATGAACAAAATTTGTAAATATTTTAATTAAATTGTTAATACCTAAGTGATATGATATCAGAGACTAATTAAAATATCAGAAGGTGAAGTTATTAATTATTAAATAATTCGTTTTAAGTGTTCACTTTATAATGTACGCTCAATTATGCGTAAATAAGTGTTTCGGAAAGTAATACACGAGTAGCAATATATTATGCGAAAAAATATTCAATGACAAAAACCAAGAATAAAAATTTAAATTAAAGATTGCGAAAAAAATAAGAAACTTGAAAAGTCAAAATAGTATTTTAATATCAAAATGTGAATAGAAATATATTTAATTTAAATCGTAAAATTTTTCCATAGATAATATTTCTGTTATTAAAATATCATTAAGGGGAGAGTGGGCTAGTTGACATAGATTTCGGTTTACGGTTTTCGACATTTTAATTTTTCGTGCAGTACTTTGAGAAATTTTGATAAAGCATCAGAAAGCTTAATTTTTTGGATAAAAAAAAAAAAAAAAATCACATATCACATTTGTTTAATGCGTGTTTAAATAACCGAAAAATCATGTTTCCTAAGAGCTCGCAGCTGTGCCAACTAGCCCCGCACCCGGGATTAGTGGGGAGGAGTTGGTATAACGTGATATGGATACGTATACTTAGGTAGAATACAGAAATTTTCGAGGAAAACATTTTTTTCCCCGAAACATCCATTTAAAACAATATTTGGCTAAAAATGTCTGTTTAAATGTATAAGCAATTTATGTATTCCTTAATAAAAATAAATTTGATTAATATAGCTACCGATAGTTATTCAAATGAACAATGCTTAATGTTTCAAATCAACTACGAATGTAGGATTTTCGTGCTCGTTTATTTGAACAAGAAGATTCTATTTTTGCACATTTTTACTTCGGTCGTAAAATATTAAATCAGTTTCATCTGATTACCGCCATGTGTTCCCTCTTTTACTATGGTGCACATGTAAATCTCATTGCTATATATTTCGTCAATTTTCCTACGGTATTAACTGGTTTGGCATTTGACCAAAAGAAAATCGTTATTTTCTTCAGGAAGATCAGGAGGTAAAAGATTTTATAAGAGCCATGGTTTTATAAAATACACTACCCTTCGTCATGCAACAATGTAGGCTGATTTTAAAGAAGTATGGATGATTTTAAAAGTTCCTGTTTTCTCAACAACAAATTTTTCTTCTGTGATATACACGTGTATGCATGTGTGAATGCATGTAGTGCAGTCAGCAATGAATCATCAAAACTCAGCATATGATTAGGCTCAAATTTCGTAAGCAATACTTAAATCATTGTTGTAAAAATCGTATTGATTTTTATGAATGTAGAACTAATGGTTGTTTTGCAGTTATATAAAAAGGAACACACATGAGCTAAAATTATTTAACGTGCCGTTTAGTTTAATAAATATACTTAAAACAGAATTATATGTATATATATATATATATATATACATATATATGTATATATATATATGTATGTGTGTGTGTGTGTGTATGTGTGTGGTGTGTTATATTACCTTATATACTTTGGTTATGCTGAGAAAAAAGTGTGTTAGACAATTATAAGATTTTTACACAGCAGGATGAGTGAATTTTCACATATTGTGACATCAAATATTCGTAAGCGATTTAGACGATTATAAGAAGACGAAACTGATAAAAGAAATTTAATTTAAAAATTGCTAGATCCCGGCGTTTACTGCAGGTCTGCCGCAAGCCACTTTTTTATTTATTTATTTTTTTTTTTTTTTACTATTTTCGTACCACTATTGTCGTACCACTATTTCAGTAACATAAAATTTATAATTAATTTATGCAGGAAAAATACAGATTTACCTGCGTAAATGTATTACATTTTTTTTTTTTTTTTAATAATGTTACGAAAAGCATATAAAAAAAGTCACGTGGGGTAGCCTTATTATTGGAAAACTTGTGCTAAATATTTATAGTTCTTATATATAGCGACGAATAATACGTACATTATGAGGGATGAAAGTGTTCTACTTTTTTTTTTTACCGCCACTACTTTCTTACAAAAATTTCTAAAAACCAACTTATAAAAATCACAAAAATAAAAGTAAAAAATGTGATAAAAATTCCCACATTAAAAAAAAAAAAAAAAAAAAAAAAAACTTGTATGTTTTAAAAAATAATCTATACACTGTAAAAAAATTTATAAACTAAATTACGGTAAGTATTCGACAAACTGTGAACCCAGTCACTGAACTAATAACAAGAAAGCACGTGTTGGCGTTTTAAAGTAATATTGGCAAATCTTTGATTAAACACCATAAAATGCAATAATTCGCAACAATTGTTTCTGGTCGAAAGAACACAGGAAATGCACACACACAGGAAATACGAACACAGGAATTGCCTCTCTGTGCCCCTTCGTCAGGCGAACAAAGTAGGCACGAGCGCTGCAGTCAAAGCGACACTACCCGAAACAATTGTTGCGAGTGCATTGCATTATTTAGTGGTTATCCTGTCACTGAACGCCAAAAGTAATCCCTGCCCTTAAATCGATCATTAATGTATCTCAAAGAAGAGAAATGATTTTAAATAAACGGTCAATGCTGTGAATTTTACAGCAATTTGTTACAAAACCTGATAGTGCACATTTTTCTCGAAGAAGTCGAAGAAGATAGCTGGCCGTATAACTTAACTGTCGAAATAATATATATATATATATATATATATATATATATTAGTGTGTATGCATTAATATGTAACATAAAATAGAATATAAAGAAAAGAAAATTGTTTGTGTTTTTATTTTCTTAAATACAAAAATCTTAACCCAGAAGAAGAATTAAAAAAAAGATAAATAAATACTGTACTATAGGAAGAATTATATTCCTTTTATTAAAAACATGTATTCTATTTTCTGAAAAAAATTATTTTTCCACTATTATATATATATATATATATATATATATATATATATATATATACAAATTGAATCTATTTCCAAAGATTTATATATATATATATATATATATAAACAAACGCGATTCCCATGTTTTATTTAATTCATACGTCGCACTAACAAATGAATCTAATTTTGTAAATTACTTTATTTAATTATAAACAAATCATTCGAATGCATTATTTTCGAAAAGAAACTACATCAAAGTTATGCTGATTGTACAGAAATTTATGAGTGTAGCTAAACGCATAATTACATTCTACAAATCCCAGTCATTCTGAAATATGATTTGTCAAAAGGCAAATTCAATCTGAGCACGAGAAATTGCTTATAATATTTCTAACCCGAGAACCACTACTACTAACAATATTTTAATGCAGAAATTGCTAGCATATGCTTATTAATCACTTTAATATTTAGAATTAAATGAAACTTAATATAATGCTCTCCTACCTAAATTGCTTCGATATGTTGTTCAATTAAAATATTAAGGTGTTGCAGACTAAGTGTAATCGTGTTTAGTAATGTGAATATTAGAGTTAATTACCATAATGTTTAAAAGAACAATAAATTGTTTCTTTACTTTTTTAATCTTTTTCATTAATAACTATACAATAAAATCTGTTAAAACACATTAAAATGTTACCAAAATGTATACACTATTTTGTATTCATTATTCTAATACTATGTATGCAAACTGCATGTGTGGTACCATAGGACCAATTACAAAAAAAAAAAAAAAATCTATACTTCTAAAAACATTGAAAATTTTAAAATATGAATGTCGATATTTTAGTATTTATGCGTTAGTGGCAATTTTAAAATTGAATCAATATTTCAAACTTTACTAAGCTTTAATTTTTTTTAATATTTGTTTTATTTAAACGCAGAAAGTACGATATTATACAAGATTTAGGATAATCTTGTGCACTTCTTTAAATATAAAAGAACTAATTAAAATAATACAAGTAAAAATATCTGTAATATATAACTTAGAAATTTGACATAAGTAATATGATTTTTATAACCCAGTTTAGCTTTTTCACACGGCAGTAAGAATGTCTTTTCGAGGTTCGTTAAGGATATTTTGATAAAGTTTGAAAACACGTGAGAACATCGTTACGAATTATCTCGGACAATTTTTGCCATGCAGAAGTGAAAGTTATTTTGCGATAATTGTTACAATAGGTATCAACATGTAAAGCTTAGTTTACGGCCTCTTGGTTTTATATCATATTAATAAATGAAAAATATCTAAATGTCTTATTTCAATGAAGACAACTTTAGTGAAAACAATATCTGTTTATTGAACTTAAAATTAGGATGCATAATGGACTTTCAAACAAGAAGCTAAATTCGACACGCTAAGCCGATTTCATCAAACTAGTAACTTTTATACTAACCCAATTCTTCCATGCGTAACCTCAAACTTTCACCTAGACCACAGCCGGCTATCACTAGATCTAACTAGTAACTTTAAACTAAACACTCCTTTTTACAATTTCAGAGTGCGTTTATAAGCCCTTGAAGCCAAAAAAGAATAGTGAGGCCTCAGATCTTAAAATTTATTAATAAATAAGATTATAGGAATCGGGAGACTGTCTTCAACTTAGTTCTTGTAATTTTTCACGAAATCGATTTTCCGAGATTAAACATACCATAACATAAGTGCTTAAATAGTTTAACAATTTGTGATTGGAAATTCATATCATCATAATGTGACTGAAAGTTTTATTGATAAATGGCTCCTTAAATTATTGGCTTTGTACCTTGTCACGCATAATTACTTAAGAATGCGAAGAACACCATCTGTAATTTCGCTTCTAGTAATAACGGCTTATAACTACGGATGTTAGAAAAGACATGAAATAAAATTTTTATTCGGCCATTTACAGAAACTTTCAGTTAGAACCCGTTCTTAATACGCATATAACAGTATTTACCCGAAAAATAAAATTGATTTCTATGTATAGAATAAAACATTATTAGTTTGGAGATTTTTATTACGTTATGAATCACACTGATGTTCATTTATTTATATACATGGACCACTATTGTGACATTTTGACTTACATAGTACTTTTTTTTTTCACTTACACAAATTAGTGAACAATATTTTGTGCACTTACACATACAAAACCCTTGACTTGACCCTGATACACAAGAAGTGGCACAACGTAAAGAAATTTGTTTATCCTTCTTAACTATATGGATGTCGATAATTTTTTTTTACAAATATCAAATACCAATCTGGTATATAAATGATTTATAATATCTTCTTTTGTACAGTCACCCCCCCAAAAAAAAGCCACCCCCCCACCTAATTTCGCCGTAAATTATCGTAGAAACATGCGACTGGTACCAATCAGTTTGTAATAACGTCTAGCTTTTAATGTTATAGTTAGATTTTACTTAGGGGGTCGTCTACATATTAAAACTGACATCAACTTCATTTTTTTCAATGGTAACCCCCATTTTTTATAATTTATTTGAATTCTTTGGATCAAATCATCACGGAAAATGGTATAGTTTATATATTTCGCTCAATTTTTCATAGAGTTATAAGCTGTCAAAGTTTGGGGATGCTAATGTTAAATGAATGTGACAAACATTAAATCATACCTTCCGAAATAATTATGATATTTAAATTCTGTTTTTTTTATTCGTTAGAATGAAGTGACCCAAACATATTCCATGCAAATTTTTGCTAAAAAAACATTTTTTGAATTATGAAAATTATTAATAAATTCATATTTGAAAAAAATATGAATTATGACCTATGTTAATTTTTGCACGAATAGAACGGGCATCATCAAAAACATGGGTTTCGAAATTTACAGCACGTTCCTAACATTATTTTTTGAGTTACAGTGATATTTCACTTTTTATTCCTGTTAGGGGGCCGTCACTTGTTAAAATCTGTATCCTCTATAAGTAAATGTTTGTATATAATTTGACGGAAAACTATTTTAATTTACCTTTATTTTTTTTTTATTGTTTCCTAAGCAATATTTCGATGTTTATTATACAAATTGACATATTTTTGTAAAGTTATCACAATGTAGGCGAAGGATTGTGAAGGAATTTCAAAAGAAAAGAAGCCCCGCCTCTGATTCGCTGAAACACTATTTAAAAAAAAAGACTAATTTGCATATTCCTATTTGACTCTATATGTGACGCTGGTATGCATAAATCACAATGGTATTTACTACATCGATTATTGAAGACAAAACTTAAATGATTTAATTACAAATACGCAAAATTATTTTGTTTTATATTATAAAGTTTTAGAAAATTTGTGAAAAGGCGTGGTTTACGGTACAAAAGAGGAATATATCCGTTTCTAATATGTTAAGTCTTTCTTCATAAGTATTAAATATATTTTTCTAGTTTTTCGCTGCTAAAATTCCATTTTAACCCTGTTACACTTTTTTTCGCATTTCAATATTCAAGAGTACGTACACCTCTAGTTAAATATTGTGTTTTAGAAAACACGGTACAGTGAAACTGATTGCATGAAACAGCAATTATGCATTCGACAATCGTTTTATTATTATTATTATGAATATTTAATAATTTTAAAAATATTTTTTAGCATGAATTTTCTGTTTAAATTTTGTTGTGACATATTTACGGTTACAAACGGTTACTGTACCGTTTGTAAGCTTTGTGTTATTTAAAATTTATCCCATAATGTAGCATAATGAAATATCAAATTTCTATTAAAAGTTTTTTAATACAGAATCAAATAGTGAAAAATTGCTTTTTTTTTTTTTTTTTTTTTTTTTTAAGTTTATAAGATCTATTATTGGAACATAGCTCAATAGTATTTATTTTCAATTTCCTAATCACGAAATCAAAGTCACAGTTATTATGGAATAAAAATTTAAAACAAAGGAATTGTCTTATTACTTTCAAATATATAGATATTGATCTTACAGAATCCTGAAATTTCATTTAAAAGACTTTAAACGTCTAAATTTAAAAATTCAAAATAAATTAAATTAATCTAAATGCTTTTAAAGTTGGAACGGGAAGATTTCAAAATATATGAAAATTGGCATTTGTGTTTTGAACATTTTGGTGCGGCAGATATTAAAAACAATATTTTTATGATGAGCTGAACCTGAGCTTAAGAGAGGGCGGATCCAGCTATTTAGCACGAGTGATATCACCTGACTAAAACCAGAATAAACAACATTTTAATTTATTCCGGCGTATTTTTAGCCCACTGTTATTCTTTTTTTTTTTTTTCTTTTTTTTCAAATTTCAACACTAGCTACAGTACGCTTACGTCCTATTTACATTAAGCCTTGATATGGAAGCTATGTTGCTGTTTTTCGATGCTGCGAAATTTACAAAATATATTTGTGTTAATATACTATACAGATAGAAGAATAATTATATAATATCAACAAATCTTCTTTAATCAATATGTTTATATACATTACTGTATGGAAATGTTTATATATGAATATTGTATTTATTTTTAATGAGAGATATAAACACAAAATACTAAAAAAAGAGAAGAAAATGTGTTATAAATTTTTATAAATCAAGCAAAATATATATGCATACTTGCCAACCTAACCCGTAACATTGTTAGTTCCCGCCCCTGTGTGTACACAATTTAATTTTTAGAGTAATTAACTTCAAATACATTTACGATTATCTCATTGAGCTCCACGCGAATTCTTATGGAAATCCCATTCAGGCCACACGTGCTGCTTAGAAGCGTGTTATGTTTATCGAGTTTCAATAAACCCCATTAGGCCTTAACGATGTAATCCTATAAAAATCCTATTAAAAAAAAAAAAAAAAAAACATGAAGTAAATTTTAAATAAATTGTCAGTAATTACTTAAAACTATGTAAGTTCTGTAGTTTTATATCATATTTTACACTGCCGGCTGACTTAGCCTAAATGGAAAGATCAGTGTCAGCCACCGGTGGCTGACACGGCTCTAAAAAGACTGATGTGAAAAAAATGTACGGAAAGGGGCGGGACCAGTAATCTTCCGGGATAGGTTGACAAGAATGTATATACATAGAGCAATGCCAGAAAATGTTCTTTATTTTTCATGAACCAGATGAATGGTACTTTTTTTCTGAATAGTCTATGTTTTAAATATAATGCTGCTTTAAATACCCTTTAAATGAAAAGTTTTATTACATAAATTAATTATCTGGCACTCTACAGCTCCCAAATGACACACAATACAAAACCCCGCCTTTTTCCAGTGTTTAAAGGGTATTAACGTTTAATATGCTTTATATTCGTTTTGATCTTTCCTTCTCCTCCTTATCTTCTTCTTTTTTCCTTAAAAAAATGAGTTATGTAACATTTTGACCTTTTCAAGTGAAGATTTAGATTAAGGGTAGTCAGCCTTTCTACACCCACCGTCCACTTCGGTATCTGTGTTAAAGTGTAGAATTTTAGAACATCCCATTAAGTAGTAGGATTTATTATTTTGCATATTAATTTGTTACACATTATAAAATATAAAAGCAAAAGAATATCGTGGAGATTTATGTAAAAGTTTTTAATAATGTCATGAAAAAAAAAATAATAATTAATTAAAAAAATAAATAAATAAAAATAAAAAAATCTGTTTTAATATTTTAAAAAAGTCAATTAAAGAAAATGAAAGTACTGCAGTATCAGAACAAACTCCCATTGTCACTGTGAAACGGCAGTGGGAACCAGGTTGAGTGCCGCCGTTTCAGACAATTATACGGCAATTTTACAATAATTTTGAATTTTCAAACAAATTTAAAACCATTCATCTTTTTTTTTTTTTTTTTTTTTTTTTTTTTTTCTTTTGATAGATATTTTAATATCTATTCAATTTTCTTCGTATGAAGTGAACTATCTGATGTTTAATCAATAGAAACCAATAAAAATCTTTTAATTCATGAGCTAACTCAGAAAGTTCTGTGAATTAGTCATTTTTTTTATTTTATAATTAACATTTCTGAATTTTTTTTTTCCGGTGTGAAACTTAATAAATAATGTATACTGGGTGGTAGATCGTGATTTATATTTTCTAAATGTATAGACCCCTAATACATTTTCACGTGTAACTCTATTTAAAATTGATTTAAGGAATATAAATAGGTATGTTTTTCGAACCGCCTTGATCTCAGAAATCTGAATATGAAGTCAAAAATAGGGGTTGCCATTGAAGAAAATGAAGTTAGTGCCAGTTTTAATATGTAGACGACCCCTTAGGCAAAATTTAACTATACCGTTATAAACTAGACGTTATTACAAATCGATCGGTACCAGTCAAATGTTTCTACGATAATTTACGGCGAAATTAGGTGGGGGGGTGGCGTTTTTTTTTTGGGTGACTGTACCTAACTTGTACATGTTGTCATTCGTTTTTAATAAAACAACAGCTATTATATTTCTTAAAGCACCTTTAGCTTTATCGACGTGGGGAATAGTGAATGAAACATTATCGCAGATATTAAATGGAAGGTGCGTTTTATCGCTGAAAAATTTTATCTTTTTAGCCTGTTGAATTAGGGATTGGCTTGCTTCAGACCATGCTAATGTAATCTTATCCTTTGTTGCACAATTAAAGCAAAAGTCATCATCATCGTTAACATTTATTAGAATATTACATTTTAAGCAAAATTTAGGTTATGTTACGTCTGATACTTTTTCTTGGCTATCAAGTTCTCCATTTGAGCCCTATCCGTGAGTTAGTTTCATGTTAAAATCAGTGTCATCAACGACATCTTCCAAATCTTCTTCAATCTGTTTAGAGAAAATAATATCAATAGGCAATAATGATGTGGTTAACCTAAGTCTAGGCTCGATGTCAAACATAGCCTTAAAGGAGTTTGCTTTATGTTTGAATGGAACGCTCGGTTTTTCAGAAACTGTATAAATGGTAGACCTACTTAGAATTTTCCGGTTTTATTATCAGACATCTACGCGGCACTCGTATTTTTAACGTCTTGATTGGTTCGTTTGACTGAGCCGTGGCATGACTTACCGTGTACAATTTCAAGTTCTGGCCATAAAGACTTAAATTCATTTATAATACAGTTGTCAAAATCTCGGCAATTATCACTATGTGATATGCATGGTGTTCCGAATGTCAAAAATATTTCTTTTATTTCATAAGCTATTTATTCTGCTCTTTTCAATGTTAAAGATCTTAACGTAATCAAACATCCAGTTATAGCAATTTCTACTTACAGCCCATAATGTAACTGATATTTTTTCTTTTTTATGTAACCATGAAAACTTTAATGAAAATTATATTCTACAATACAAACTATATTCTATAGATTAGGCCTGTTCAACACAAAACTCTTGGCGGGCAGCAATGAAAATGCATTTTATACAGGCGGGCCGCTTTGTATAAATGCATGAATCATGTACATACAGTAATTATTTTTCAAGTCGCCTCGTCAGTATTTAAAACAAAACAAAAATGTACATCAAATATAGTTTTATTCAGAAAACACTTATATAAAACAGACAAAGATTTATTAATAAAAACTTAAATTCTGTTTATTTTATCTCTCGTGACGTTTTGAATTTACATGATATTTCTTTAAGGTTTTCATATAAGTTGCTCAATACCTTTGGCTATTAAATTATGCAAATGAATTTTTTTTATAAAGCTTGCATACGCGTAGTTAAATTTTTTTCAGTAAAAGTGCTCGTATTTCTTAAGATATGTAATTTATTTTTTATTATTATTATTATTATTTAGTTGATGTATGTTGTATCTAATATAGTGTGCCATATATCCTGAAAATGGCTTTGCACTGTGTTTAATACCGTATGTGTTATAATTTAAAAAGAAGAAAATGTTTTTGCAATTTTTTAAAGAAATCGTTATATCTCCAAGAATATATGTGGTAGGATCAGATAATGAGAAAAGACTTCATAATCACATGCTACAGCCAAAATGCATTTACATGGTGATTCAAAATATTTTTCATTTTTGTTAAATTTTTACTGGCTCCCTTTTCCATTTCATGACACAACTTTTACTGAAAAACATAAGGTATAGCTTGTTCTTTACACTACCAATGTTTCAAGATGGTTCCTAAAGAACTTTTGAAAATATTTGACAAACGTAAAAAAATAAATAAATAAATAAATAAATAAATAAATAAAAAACATTATTATCAATAATTTTAAACTCACATAAAAATGCGTAGAAAATATAAAAATAAAATTCTTCCTGCTGAAATATTATTACTATAAACTTATGTGTTCTGATAAATTAACACACACACAAGCATATATACGAGGGGTGATAAAAAAAAGGGGGTTACAAGTCGAATAAAGAAATATTTATTAACAATAGACAGAAATACAAAAGGTAATTAAGAGGCTTACGTGCCTATCTCTTATCAACATAATAACCAAGTCTATTTAGGCATTTATCAGAAAGCAGAACCGACTTGTTTAACCCGTCTTGGTAGAAATTAGGTTCCTGTCCATTGAGCCATGTCTCGGATGTTTTCAGAGCATTGCCTGAAGAAAACCGTGTGCCGGATATGTGTTCCTTGAACCTCGGAAACAAGAAATAGTAACTGGTGCGAAATCTGGGCTGTGTGGGGGGAACTCCAGATTTCCCACCTGGACTGTCGTAACAATTCCTACGTTGCTTGAGCAGTATGGGACCTGGCACTGTCATGTAGGAGGATGACACCTTCACTCAACATGCCCGGCCGTTTGCGTCGGATGGCTTCGCGTAACCTTATCAAAGTGGCACAGTAACGATCTGCGTTTATCGTCTGGCCACGCTCTAGGTGATTGATCAGGATAACACCACACGAATCCCAGAATATGGTTGCCATAACATTAACGACAGAGGGTGTAACTTTAAATTTCTTTGTCGTTGGTGATCCAGGGTGTCTCCACTCCATAGTTTGTTTTTTGCGTGTGAGAACGAAATGATGAAGCCAAGTTTCGTCCCCTGTAACGATGTGATCGATGAAGTGCTGGTGAGACTGTACATCATTCATGTGGCTTATTGCTCATCGGATAACGCACGTGGAACCCAGCAGGCACACACATTGGAATACCGCAACACATCAGAAATGATATACTTCACTCTACCATAGCTCAGTCCCCGCTCTGACGAGATTTCAAGCAGAGTTACCCGTCGATCATTTTTAAACATTTCTTCAACACGTGCCATGTTGATTTCTGCCGTTGAAGAACTTGACCGGCCGCTCGCTGTCATATTGCGGTTTTTGACATCCTGTCTGCCTGATTGAAAAGAGCGACACCATTTTGCTACATGTTGTCTGTTCATTGCTTCTTAACCATAAACTTCACCGCTTTCACTGTGAATATCTGATGCGGACACATTCTTTGCCCATAAAAATCGAATCACGGCTCGCACTTTCACACGAGACCAAATTTCTAAGCGTCTTGCCATTTCAATCGTCCTGAACCGTATGGTAACTTTCACTACCTACCCGCACACCAACTGTATGACAAGTAGAGCCAACTGTCTCCACTCTGGGGAAACAAAATTTCGTCACAATACGTCGTTTTCAAATGTTGCGGTTTGTAACCTTTTTTTTTCTAATCACCCCTCGTATATATAATAAAATGAGTTATTTTTCAAAAGTTTAGCAAATATTTGGTTTATGTCATTTAAAAGCATTTATAAAATTTTCCAATTTGTAATAAATTTCATTATGAAGAACTCAATTTCGAAATGAATTTAATTAACACAGATTTACTAAGACAAAAGACAAAAGTGGCATGCAATCCGCGTTATTTTAGTTAGCCTTCACATGATGCAATATTATCTGTTATTATCTCAAAAATAATTTCAAACAAAACACATGCATATCATAATTATTCTTTACTAGAGTTTTTTTTTTTTTTTTTTTTTTTTTTAATCATTGTTATTTTAATTTACAAAACACTGTTTCAACAAGAATTATTCGATAAGACAAAGAGAATGAATGTCACACATTGCAATTTAATCGAAAGTTCTAAAACTTTTTTTTTGTTTTCTTTATGTGAAAAGTGCTACCAAACTTTATTTTTAAATAAATCATTTTCCGCTTATGATTACATTTTTATATTTTCCCTTGCGTAAAAATTTATTTAAACATGTTTTAATGTGACCTGAAAATTGTTTCTGTTATTAAATGTAACAATGTTTTTAATCACCTCGAAGGTAAATAAAATATAGTTTTAAGTAGTTTTATTTTAAAACAGGTTAATTTATTTTCACGAGAAAAGCTGTTACAAAAAGTGTTGTTACTACCATGATTTATGGTGCTTAAACAACTCTAAAAATTTGCTTTAAAATATACTTCCAAATTTTTAATTAAAGCTTCTTTTTTAAATGTTAAAATTAGCAGTAGTTTATTTCAGAAGGTTATATTTTGTTTAAATATAAAACTAGTACAGTAAGGAAGAAAAAAATTAAACAAAACAGCCGTACTTGGATACTTCTTTTTCTTTTTTTCAGAAAAAATGAATTATAAAACCTAAAGGTAGGGATATAACATATAGTGATTTTAAAGTATATTGAATGTCTGAAACACTAATGTATGCTGGATATAGATAAGCAGTATGCAGCATATCACTATCCGTTACATCCCTATTTTTAAATGATAATTTGGACATTTTTAAGAGGAAAAATAGAAATTATCCAAGTGCAATTTTTTTTCCCTCCTCCCTTATTGCATTTTGTGGCTATAAAACAATTTTCTTCTATGATTTTCTATAAATTTAATCCAGTGCAAGTTATTTACAAAAATTATTATTCAACAAAATTACTTCCTATGACGAATGTAGATGATTTTTGTTATGAAACGTAAAATACTAAGCTTCGAAAGAAAGTCAATTTTCAGAACTTTTAGACATTTTCTGTAGAATATATATATGTGTGTTTTAATTAATTGGAAAATTCTAGATAACATACTTTTAAATCTTTACAGATCATTTTAAAGATAGTAATGATTAAGTTTAAGAAAATCCATCAAGAAAACTTATAGCCCCTGGTCAGTAATTGCACCCACAGGATACAGGGTATGACGATACTATCTATATAAATAAAGCGAAGAGTTAGTTAGCGGAACAAATATGGGTGCAACACTCATATTTTTCATTGGTCTAGATTTAACTACTTTGGTGAGGAAAGTTAGCCATTTCTTTTTAGTAAAATCTGATGATATTTTTTAAAAGATACCGTATAGATATTATATATTTTTTAAAGATCTCTAGAAACCGTTTACTTTTTGTAAGGACACTATAAACATAAAGTTATAAAATTTAAAGATATTACGTTGCAAAGTTCACAACGCGATATCATTCAATTGCTTTTTACACTGTTAAAAATTTCTGTAAAAATACAGAAAAAGTATTGAGAATCTATGTAAATGTACATGAGTTCACTGTTAAAAGCAGTGAATCAAGAAACTCGGTTCACTGTCAAAAATTTCTGTAAAAGTACAGAAAAAGTATTGAGACTCTCCGTAAATTTATATGAGTTCTCTGTTAAAAGCATTGAACCAAGAAACTCAGTTCTTAATTTACAGATATTTCCCTTTTCAAAACAAAGTTTTCCCTGTAGGGATTTTGACTGATACGTTAAATAAAAAACTATGTAAATGCATAACCTTAAATTATTTTTATATTAAAGTAAATACCTATATATATATATATATATAACTAGAAGATTGAAGGCAAAAATATACTGAATAGTTTGTTTCATTGCAGTGTACTATTACGTAAAAAGGGGAGAAAAAGGGAACGTTAGGGAAAATTAGATTGTTTCTGCGGAATGTTTATCTGCGTATCTACACATTAAAAGTTTGTTGTTGTTGTCTGTATTGAAGAACTTAAAGCAATTCATGTTTTCATTTGGAATTCATAATTAGGTAAGTTAAATTTTATATAATCTTTTATCCTATTTTAATAATCAACAAAAACAATGACTGTTCATGTTAGTTATATTAGCGGTTATTTTTGTTATATTTAAATCCTGGAACTTATAAACAGAGTTATTCAATTTAAAGATACTTAGAATCTAATATGTAGTATCTAGCTTCGTATTTCTGTTACATAATACTTTAAGTATTCACTGCGGAGGGCAAAATTATAGAAATTATTTCTTATAATCTGAGCCGCTTTTTCCTCTAGAGTTTAGAATAAAATTGCTTTAGCAGAAGATATACAAAATAAACATATATATATTAATTTGTTAGAAAGCAGTTATTGTAAAGGGTGAAAAAAGTGTGTGTGTGTGTGGGGGGGGGGGGGGTTAAACACAGTTTAGCACATCCATAAAAACAATTTAGCACATCCATAAAAACAGAGAAACATTATTACAAATTATATATGAGTATTTGATGTTAAACACTATTTTTTCGGGGGAGGGGAATGTTTTTTTTTTTTTTTTTTTTTTTTTTTTTTTTGTGAGTGTTAACATTTAATATATAAATTAAGAAACAATGTAAGAAAAACGATAAAATTATTATTTTTTTTCCACAGCTATAATACTGGAAGGGGGAGGGGAGGAAGATTAGATTAAATTTTCAAACTAGTAGCACAATCTACTCACAAATTGATGTTTAAAGATTAAATGTATAGTTTATGAATCAAGCTGAGTAGAGAAATGTTTAATACTAAAGTTTACACTGGCTACATTCTGTGAATAAATTCAAATCGAAGTTTAAAAAAGTTCAATTTAATTCGGAATTATTTTGAAGTACAAAAACAACTGGATTGTCGAATTACACTAGATAAATGTTTCCTAACCATACGTTGCCGAAACTACACCTACACGCTTTTACAGCGGGGCGGAGACGTTGATTACAGGTTAACTGCAATTAAAAAAATACTTTTTTGTTGAAATAAGTCAAACTTACACTGTCCTATCAACACAAAGTCCGAAAACTTTCCGACAAGATTTTGGTATGAATTAAAACATTGTTTCTTAAGCGTTTCTTTTCTTTATTTTTTGAGAAGAGGATATGTCTAATGGCCAGAGAAGTTTATTAAATGAGCAATGTTTTTCTCCGAAAGGAATAAGGTTAAATTTGAATCAGAACCATAAAGACCAAAAATATTATTGCGAATTATATAGATCTTTGATGCTGAACATGTTTTAGTGTGCGCATGGGAATGATTTGTATGGATACCAACACAATATTTTCAGTTTTGTTTTCTGAGATGTTTGAAAATCTGTTTGTGTGTACAATATTCATATATTTGATGTAACAAATCAGAAACAACCAACATAGAAAAACTAATAAAATTGTTTCTTTACCCGCAGTGGAAATGAATGGGGAAGTAGTTAAATTACACTTTCAAACTTGTTAATTTTCTGTGTACAAATTGATATTCAAAGATTGAAAACATAACATTAAAATGTACGAAGAAACGTTTAAATAAATGCGAAATTTTATCAAGGTTACATTTTTCGAACCAATTCAAAACTACAACTTTCAAAAGTATAACTAATGCACATATGTTTTTTGTACTTTTGTGCCGTAACTACACAACTACAGTCATGACAATATTTCGTCCACAAATTTATTCTGTAAGGCAGAGATAGCTGAAATGACAATTGGCTGTAATTTAAAACCCCTTTTTCGCTAAAATAGATCTAATTGATATTACCCTATCAAAACTGGGCAAGAAAATATACAATCAATTTTTTACACACACACACACACACACAAAAAAAAAAAAAAAAAGCAATTTTTTTTTTTCTTTGTGAGGTGTGTGTGTGTGTGGGGGGGGGGGGATTTTAAAGAACCAGAAAATTTTGTTCTGAGGATTAGACAGTTTAGACTGTTTTTAGAAAATGCCTGTCTCTGTGTGTGTGTATCACAACTTTTGTGGACGCTGTATCTCACGAACCAATGAACGAAATTTAACCAAACTTGGTGTGGACCCTGACATTAACTAGTGCTGATTAGATTTATGGAACAATGGCTCAACAGGAGGTGCTGTGATCGCATTTTTCTAAATTTTCAACATGACAATATAGGACAAAATTTCGTATAAATGTACATAATGAGACTTATTTTAATCGTGTGATTGTGAAATTAATATGAATTATTGATAATAGTAGTAGTTAACAAGGGGAAAAAATTTGCATGGGGGCATCGCTCCCCCCCTGGGGGTTAAGTACCCCCGGGGGGAGTAAATTTTCAATATGGGTATCTATCGAAAGATATCGTCAATACGTTTAAAACTAATGGTTGAACTATAGATCTGTGATAATTTAAAACAAAGTTATCCCTTTTTTCCTTTTTTTTTTTTTCTTTTAACGAAAAAAAACTTGGAAAGAAGTCATTTCTTTTGATTTGGAAAAAAACTGACATCTTTCGGCATTTAGTGATAATTCTATCAGATAAAAATCTTCTGCATTTATAATTGAAAAGAATTTGATAATTTAATAAGTAATTTTTATTGTATAAGTTTTGTGTAATATTATATAGAAGAAAGTCATGTGGTGGCCACATCCTACTAGTTTTTAGTTTAATATCGTCTGAAACTTCTATATGTTTTCTTATATATTCTTTTTACAGCCTCTTCCTGTCATTAAAAGTGTTTGCTGGCATTTGCTGAAAGACTAAAAAATAATATAGATTACCTTAAATCAAAATAGTAGGAATTGAGGAAAAAGTAAGTCATTTCCACATTATATAATTAATAGTTTAAAAAATAAAAAATAAGTAAATTTATAAATCGAAATAAAAAATAAAGATTTTATTGATGGGAGTTTTATCCGACATTTTTTTTTATTATTTTTTAAGGGAGGGGAGGACGGTTTGTATTCTAAACCGTCGAATGTTATTAATTTTGCTTTCTGAAAATTTTGAAAATCTGCTTGCGTGTGTATATGTATGCATATATATGCACAAGTTAAAAAAACACAATGTAAGAAAAAGAAAACTATTGTTGCAGTTGCTGAGCAATGGTAATAGAGGGGTGGGTTGGGGGACAAATTAAATTTTCTGACAAGTTAATATTTTTCAGAATACAGTTTGATATTTAAGAATTCAAAGTACAGAGTGTATGCTGTTATATGTTGCGGACTAATTTATATCTCAAAATAACCGATCCACATAAAACGTTACTTTTAAGTACAAAATCCAACTGTATTTTTGAATTATCCTGGATGAATATACCATAATCATAAGCATGCCAAGACTGCGGTTACATGTTTATGTAGGGAGGCGGACGCAGACGATTGTGGAGCAACTGCAATTTAAAAATACAGTTTCACTGAAATATAGCTAATAGACAGTGTTGCCAGACTTGGGGACTTTTTTATTCAACTATCACAAATAATTTTGAGAAGGGGAATTGGACATACATAATAGTCGATTATTCTTCGAAGTTATTAAGCAACTGTTACAATAAAAATTTAGAGGTGAATGTTGAATAAAAAAGTCCCCACATCTGGCAGCGCTGCTAATAGATTCTGCTTAATAATACATTGTCAAAAAACTTTCAGACAAGTTTTTGCATTGACAGAAATAATTTTTCTTAAACATGTTTTTTCTTTACCTTCTTTGTAAGGGGAAGATTTTAATAACTGGACAGTTTTTAATTCGGAGTATTATAAAGATAAGAGAGTACTTGGAACTAAGGCCGAGTCCCCCAGTTTCTAACATTAGTTAAAAAAAAGAAGAAAAAAAAGGGGGGGGAAACATAGGGGCAAACTTTAAAATTTCTTATTGGAAGGGGGGGGGGGAGTATTTTAAAAGCTCGGGTATAAACTGTTTTCAAAGTAGGCCTAAGACCTACAGCAGCCTTATTCCCAAATCCAATCCAATTCATACTTGATTTTAATATAAAATACTTCAAAAATATTCCTGTTACACTGGCGTTCATAAAATGGTGCTTAAATATCGTATGATTTCATTATATAAGTGATTTTTTCCTGTATTAATGATTTAAAATACTATGTATATCTACTTTTATTTTCTTTAGATGATTTTTTATTAGATTCTATTTAGATGGAGTATATAAGATACACTTTAAAATTCGCTTACGTATACTTAATTTTTTTTAGAGCCATGGAATTACAATCCTTTCTTTTCATTATTTGCTTAAAATGTCATAGGATGCAGATTTTGTTTTAAAAATTTATAGTTAAAGTGTTTTCCTACAATAGTAATTTTTCATCATTTTTCTTTTTTCTAGTTATAATGGAAATTGATCCTGATATAAGAAACGAAACAAGTTGTCTAAGAAATATGAAAATAGAAAATGCCGTAAAATACCCTCATCAAAGACATTTACAAATACCATGTATTTATCCTGTTAAAGAATTTTTCACCATTTATCTTTTATTAATCTCATTTAGAAAAACAAGATACATTCAGTGTTATGTTAGTAAAATAAAGTTTAATTTAAATCTAATTCAGTATGTTTTATTTTTTAATTATTTTTAATTGTATGTTTTCTTTGCAGCAAAGATGTTTTTCTTCTTAGGGAGCTTTTTGCAATGATTCTAGTAAATTACCAGAATGCTGCTTTCATGTGTAAAAGCGTAGAATTTGTTTCTTCTTTAGATCCTATTTTGTAGAAGAAAAATGTTTTAAAATTTGTTTTTGTAAAGAAACAAACAAAAAAACAAAGTCAAAATATTTTTAATTCAAAATAATCTAATGGTTTCTTTAACAAAAAGTTATATATTTTAAAAATTTGAATTTATGGAACTGTGACGAAAACCAAAAGAGTACCCGATTTTCATCTGCATTGAACTCTAAATTAATATTTAAAAATATTAAAAGCTCTATATTTCTTTATATACTATTTAATACGTACGGACATTTTCTCTCCCCTTGCCGTCTATTTAAAAATATTTATATCCCAGAAACTGAAGTAATTAAGGAAATTATTCTACACATTGCAATGAATTGATTATAAAAAATAAAATTATTCAGGTATCGAACCTTTAATATGTTCCTATACTTCTACGATTACGTATTAGAAATCTGATCTGAAATGAGAATTTTTATTTTCTAATAAAATAACTTTTAGAAACCAATTTTATTGAAAACAGAATATTGAAAATTGTTCAAAATTTGTTACAGTTTGAAATAAAATGTGCATCAAATTTCTTAGTCTTGATTTAAGTGACAAGTTATACATTGCATTAATATGTTGCACAATTTTACTTTTTTAATAAACTACCAAAAGTGTATGCATAGTTTTTAGAGAGACCTTTATATGGAAATGAATTAGTAATTTTTTTTTCTTCAGCTAATATAAAAATCAATGTGAGTGTTTAAAAATTCAAATTCATTTACTACACTACCTTTCCATAAATGACCGGACACTTTCGATTTCAGATGCGTTTTGAAATAACTCAAAAAGTACTATACAAATCATCTTGAAACTTCAGGATTGTAAAAAACATGTTGTACCTTATGTACTTCAGTTATTTATTTGTGCCAAAAGTGAAAAGAAGACCAGTAAAAAATTAAAGAAAAATAAGAGTATTTGGCATCACCCAGTATAAAGTAATGCTCGAAATACAATCTGGCTGTAGCACATGATTATGGGGCTCATCCTCATTTTCTGTATAAAATTTTAAGTCTCTACCGCATGTAATCAGGGAGATATGAAGATTTCTTTAAAAAATTACTGAACTTTTTTTTTTTTTTTTTTTTTTTGCTATAACATATAAGGTATTAAATCCAGTACAAAGCTATATTCGGGAAACCCAATATACAACATTAGACACAACATACTGTAATCAGAATGAAAAAAAAATATTAAATATATAATGAAATGTGAGCATTTTTACTAAATAATTTTTAACTGCGTATGACTAAGTTTTAGTTAAATTTCACTTGTATAATTTAGTAGCCAAATGCATTAAACTATAAAAACTCCAAACAAGTATTGTGTAAACTCAAAAAGTTCTACGCCAAAGAATGAACTGGTTTTCAGTTTCTCTCGAAGAAACGCTAAACTATAAGGAGTTTTACTCACACTTTTATTTTAATTCGATGAACGGTAATGCAATTTTCTGTGATTGTAAATAAATATTGGGAAAGCCCTCTTAACAATTTCTTTGTTGGGGAACAACTGAAATTCAGTTTATTCTATGACGTAGAACTTTTTGAGTTTACACGATTTTTGTTTGGAGTTTTTACATAAGTAGCTCAATAAATTTGACTGTTAAATTTTGAAAAGGAAATGTCACTGAACATTTACGCATGCGCAGTTAGAAATTTAGTAAAAATACTCATATTTCATTAGATATTTAATATTTTTTTCATTGTGATTGCAGTATGCAGTGTTTATTATTGTATGTCGAGTTTCCTGAAAATAACTTTGCACTGTCTTTTTATACTTTGCGTGTTATAGCTAAAAAAAAAAAAAATGGAAAATCTTTTTGCAATTTTTTAAAGAAACCTTTATCTCCCTGATTATATGCGGTAGCGACATATAAACTTAGAGTTAATGAGAAAGAGTCCTATAATCACATGCTACTACCAGATCGTATTTCAAGCATTAATTATTACAGGGTGAAGCCAAATACTTTCATTTTACTTTAATTTTTTTTACCGGTCCTCCTTTCACACCTCTGAAGTTTCAAAATTATTTGTTTAACATTTTTTGAAATACTTTTAAAAATGTCTGAAATCGAAAGTGTACGGTCATTACGGAAAGGTAGTGTACATAACAAATTTTTAGTTCTTCTTCCTTCCCCCACCCTCCCCCAATTTAGAAAGTTTACACCTTTTTAAGAGCATAATGCATTTTAAACGGTTAGTGTTTTAATTACATTCTTAATTGTTTTAAGCTAATATCTAATCAAAATGTAATATACTTGTAATACATATACTTGTAATACATATACTTGTTAAAATATATTTTTTAAAGTGGATTTACAAAGTGGATGTATGTTTTGAATGAAAGAAACTTAGGTTGTTAACACAGATCTACAAATATAATGTTGGCTAAATTTATTTTATTTAGTTGATACCTATATTTTTAATGTGCTAAAGCCGAAAAAGAAGCCAATATCCCTCTGTTACACATAGCCTTTGCCAATACAGGGTGTCTACCGACACAATTCCTTCTCTTTCGGTAGTTTCTAGTATGATTCCATGATTAATTGTAATCAGTCATGGAATCATACTATAAAAGTAACCGTATAATTATAATGGTGGAAGAGTCATGAAAAAAAAAAAAAAAAAAAAAAAAAAAAAAACAGCGCACCCTGTACTGATAAAAATATGTGATAGAGTAAAATCTAGTTTCGGTTTCAGTCGAGCAAAAACCATCAATATCAGTCATAATTATCAAATCAATATTTTAGATTTAGACCTGTTAGATCTTTCACTATTGAGTCATATTCTACATATTGAGTCATATTCTACATAAATGAGGGAATTAAGTTTTTATCTTGGTATAGACTAAATATAACCGAGCAATATTAAGCAAACATATGACATATTTTGCAATTATTTCTGATAATTTTATTAGAAGTACCATAATATAAATCAGCTTCTTTTTTAAATTTTTTATTAAAAGTTTAATGTATGCAAAATGTACCCCAACATTAATAAAAATGGTAGTTAAAAACCTGTTAAAGCGCATCATTACAAATCCTACCAAAGGTAATAAAGCTTAACCAACTTTATACCTCTGAATTTGAATGTAGTTTTGATAAAAAATATATAGCATGTCTATATATATACTAAAGTCTGGTCTTCTTGTCCCATCAATTTCCGAGGAGTTCTTATCTCAAAGTTTGAAGGTGGGAGGTGTGAAATTCGATCTCAGGTTGAGATTTTCAGCCTATCCATTCGAAAATTTCCAAGGTTTTCTTAAAAAGCTTTTGTAAGTAAGGGATAGAACACCTTAGAATGACCTACACATAAGGCATTCTATACAGGCCTAGAACTCTGGAGTAACCAATGTGATTTTACCACCACAATAATATTATAATATTAATATATTTAGAAGCCTATTCAAAACACTCTAAACTGACGCGCATTTAAAATAAATCCCAAGGCTATTTACAAGTGCAAAAACATCCAACTTTAAGTTTCTTTTTCTTATGTTGAATAAGAATCTGTACTTATGTAACGTATTTACTAGATTATTACCTATATTCATGAAGATAAACTTACTGTTGGATATTTTTGTACTTGTAAATTGATAATAATGGAATTTATTTTAAGTATATGCCAATTTAGAGTGTCTTCGATACGCTTGTAAACATACTAATATTTAATCGGCGTTAGTTAAAGCCGATTGGATGTGCTAGGTTTCTAGACCTGTGAGGATAGCCGTAAGTGTAGGTCTTTCTAAAATGTATTATTTCATATTTATACAAGTTTTGGAGAAATCCGCGGAAAATTCCGAATGGGTAGGTGGAAAATCGCAACCTGGGATCGAACTATGTACCTCCGCCTTCAAACGTTGAGAACAGAGCTTCTCAGCCAGTGGTGGGGCCTTCAAATATTAGGTATTTTTACATGGATAAATTTACTGAGATTTCCATAATATTATATGCGAAATTTACGGAGACTTGGATGTTCTTACGTATGTAATTTTACAGAGACTTGGATGTTCTTCCATATGTAATTTTACAGAGATTTGGATGATTTTACATATGTAACCTTACAGGGACGTGCTTATTTTTACAATGGTAAATTTACAGAGACTCATATGCTTTTAAATGCTCGAATTTACGGAGACTTGCATATTTTTACATATGTAGATTTACAGAGACTATGATGTTTCACAGATTTAAATTTACAGACACTTGAATATTTTGATCTATGTAAATTTACAGAGACTATGATTGATTTACAGAATAGTTTCTCTGCATTTTGACAGAATCTCTTTTTTTAATTCTCTGTAAATTTACGTAAGACTTAATATAATTAATTACCAATAGATTCTCTGTAAATTTACAGAAAATTTTTTAACAGTGTAGCTTTTGCAGCATGCAGTCTGTCGTTCCATTGAAGACTATTGACTCCATCTTGTTGACCAGCGTTGTTTGCTACAAATACAATGCAGCTGTAAACTTTTGCAACAAGGTTGAGTAAAAATCAGTTTTGATGGTTTTGCAATATTCCTGTAATTCAAAGTGCATGAAAATAGCACTGGTCTATCAAACAGAGTTGTTTTCGTGTGCAAATGCTTCCTAATTGAGCACCTAGGTCGGTTTTTTGCTTGCATTTACTTTCTTTTTTATTAACATGTCAATACCTTGACCAGGCTTGGGACTTTGATAATATTTACTAATAATATTTTACTTTTAATATTTTTACTAATAATATTTTACTTTGGAGCAGAAGAGGAAATAGTAAAAAGCAGCAGATTCCTGCTAGATGCAAACCTGAGACAAACGCGATTGAATGAAAATTGCCTTCGATGAAAACAAAAAGCTTTCACGTTATTGAGCTTTCACGTTTACCCAATATCATACAAATGTAATTGAATGGTTCCTTCCGGCATTTTAAATCTTTCTCCAAGGTCCTTACAAGTTTGATGTGGATCGAGCTTTTTAAGTTGAAGGACATACAGTTCGAGAAGTACCCCTTAGACCCTCATATTCCGATGCCGATCGACAAAACCCCATTCATGCTGTGCGCTTATTCATGGATTATCTTCAAATGCGTAGCATATATTTCGAGCAGCATTACTATCTAATTTTTCCTCAAGGCTTTTTTTTTTTTCTTTTTTCAAACTGCAGTAAAAGTTGGGCTAAAAGTAACCTCGAAAGATAGTAGTAGTAGTAATAATAATAATAATAATAATAATAATAATAAAGTGTTTTATTATGTAATAGAGATATATTTGCACATAATCACACATGCATGCACGCACACAATAAAATCTTGTATCAATCATCGAAAGTTATGACTAACAAGACCATACAAAATGAAGAATCATTATTGATGATTCTGTACTTGCACATGTCTATTTATTTACGTGCTGCTTTCTATGTGGTATTACAGTTAAAATAAAAACATATGGCAGTTTTTTTTTTTTCATTTGATGAAGTTGGGCGTTCATTTAGCGTCAAATCATCAATTTTGTATCTAAATTTGGCAAAACTGGTACATTAAATTATTCAATTTTTGGAATCTCTAACTTCAATAGGAATCGAATTCTGGAATTTATCTGAAAATTTCATTTATTTATATATACATATGTATTTTTTTTCTAGCGCAGAACTACCTCAAAAATTCAATGCATTACCGACAAGACTCTCGATGAATTTGAATTCTACGGACTTCAAACTTTGCGGTTGATCATTTTTCATGAATTAAAAAAAGTTCCGGCTCTGTACTGGTCTAAACCCTGTTTACTCGAGTTATTTAGTGTGAATGACTAATATATTGGATAGTTTCGGGATATTCGTTTATTATTGGTTTTTGTGGTACAGTTTTATTCAGCTGTTTTCAGACTATTCATTAAATAAAGTACGACTAAAACCTGTACGACTAAAATTTGTCGACTAAAACCTGCTTATAACTTTACAATTTACTTTCTGCACGTAAAAACGTCGACAATTATCATAATAACAACATCATGGTCTCTAAAATTAGATTCATTTGAAATCTCTATGATGGTAGGTGATACATAATGACCAAAACCTACATATGCTTGGTCATTATCAATACTATTTTCATAAATATCTCCAAAACGAAAAGTCGGTGTAAGACCAAAAATAAGGTGCACAACTAGATGTTATAACAAACCCATGTAAAATTTGTAACGTTCTGTGTCCAACCGTTTTTCAGCTATGCGAAATATATATATATATATATATACCCCTTTCCCCTCAAATGAATACTTTTAAACATTCTAATTGGGTTAAAAAATATTAACAGAAAAATCATACTTTAAAAATTGTTTTAAAATATATTTGGTGCCAAACGCTTTAAATTAATTGATTTTAAGCACGTAAGTTTAATTTTAATTAATTATAAATCATGGCACCCTGTTCAGTTATCCATTAAAAAATTTAATTTTAAATTGAGATAATTTATGCAATAAGTAAATACACACTTTAAATATAAAAATACTTTACTATTATAGGGGGCTCTTCCTCCCACTCATTCCACTCACCATCCCTTTGAAAAGGGCTTCGCCTCTCGCCGACTTGCTTCACTTATTAACCCCTGCAGCGCTCTGACAACATATCCGCATCTTTTCCTTTCACTGAATATGAATATTAAAAGTGAATAACGCAAGCATATTTTTTTTAAAAAAAAAAAAAAAAAAAAAAAAAAAGGTTATAGAAATCCACACATTCAATGTCAAATTGAAATAGATATTATTTAATACAACTTTTTTTAAATGGAATGTTAAAAAGCAATATTTTTCGTTTCAGAATAGAAATAAAATCGTAATAGCTAGGCCATTTTGCGCTACATCTTAAGTATAAGTATATGACCCCCTCAGCGCCTTTTAATATTTTGTCACTGTTTGGCGATGAATTTATTGGTATAATTGCTTCTTAGTGAAAAATAAAAATGTAGCGCCTATATATATTTTTTTTAATGCCTATATTTTTTACTATTGAACTTTTTAGTAAATTTAGTGCAGTATATATTAATCTTTATATATTTTTCAGGTACAGTTAAATAATAATTTTACGCATTCGAAAACACCTAAAAAGAGAAAAGTTTTATTATTATTATTATTAATTTGGAAAAAAAAAATAAAATCCTACAGCATCAATTTTTAATCATATTCTATCTACTCCCACAATAATGAAGGACAAAATGTACTCGATTCTTTATAAGAGAATTAGATGTTGAATATTTTTCTCGTCATAATTATAAACTAGCAGGGTTCGCCCCCTTCGCTGGGCACTATATTTAAAGGTTTTCTTTCTAATTTAGTAATTGAAACGTTTAAATAAGTATATTTCAGTTTGCGATCATTTTCTTCACAGTTTTAGTATGGGATCTCCTTGACAATATCAAAATTTTTTTGAAAAACGAATATTGTTGAAAACAGTCCAATAGAATTGTTAATTCTTCGAATATTCTGGAAACAGTTGAAGCTGTTACTCGTACAGTAAAAGCCACTATTCAATGAATGGTTGAATCAGAGAACGCACGTAAGTCGTTTTCGCAGCAATGACTATAACGCACGTACGTACACTTCACGCACATGAAAACGAAAAAAAAAAAAAAAAGAGAGAGAGAGAGAAATCACTGGACAGCCCTGCATCGCTGTGCATGAATCTCAGAACACACGAAACTCGGTTCCGCGACAATCACTATAACGCATTTTAAAACCAAAAAACATCACTGGACACCCCCACCTCTCTGTGCATGATTCTGAAAACGCACGAAACTCGTTTTCGCAGCAGTCACTGTCAAGCATGTTAAAACCATAAAAACATCACTGGGCACCTATGACGGCGTTTCTCCGTCACCGCAATAACGAGATTCCATAGCTGTAGTGGCCGTGTAGAAGTACACAAAAAAACTGTAGATAGCAATTTTTCTTTTTCAGAAGAAGTAATCAGGCAGAATAAGATTAACTTGCATTTTATTAAAAAAATCACAAAAAGAATTCCTCTTCAAGCATGAAGTACATCTTTTTTCTGAAGCACAGAAGAATATCAATCTCCCACGGAAATTGAGATGGGGGGAGAGGAGGACACCACAGAAAAACGGCTTACTCTATCAACGTCAAAATCGCAAAAACTACACTAAATCTCGCAGCTTCCTAGAAGTTAAATTGCAACCCCAAAGATTGGCATCGTTGAAATGCAGCCAAACGAATGCCAAACTGTTTCTTTGTTCTTCTAACATATTCATACTAAATTTTTGAATATAAAAAGTTCGTTACAAATATTAAATCGATTTGACATTGAGAAGCCATGCCAAATGACCTTCAACTCTCAATGAACAAAGACGGCGACGCTTAGAATATCAAACAACATTATAAATCTATTTTTAGAATTATAATGACCCTCTTGAAATAATAATAAATTTTTAACATAAACAAACAAGGGTAATAAACATGAAATCAAATGATTATTTTATTTTATTAATAGCTGTATATGCTAGAAATATGTTGATAACGGCTTTCTAAATTACCCTCTGAAAATAAATAATTATGGCTAAATTGATTTAATCCATGCGGGGAAAATGTATAAACATACTATTTTTCAAAAACCCTGATATAAAAATTGCTTATTTTATTCCTAGATCAATGTGTTTGTAATGATAGAAGAACAAAGAAATGAAAATTTTGATTTAAAAATAAAACGGGAAATTCTCTATAATTAATTAATTGAATTAGATAAATTTAAAAAGATTTATTTTATATAATCTATATTAATCCCTCCTTTTTGTTATATATTAAATTTGGATAAATAAATAAGCTTTTAAAGGACATATGTGTGAGAACACTCACACATATATCTCCTTTTGAAAATTCATTTAAATTTCGTGACCAGCGAAGCGGGAGTAGCCTGATAGTAAATAGATAAAATAAAAGATTTTGCCATTTTAATATAACGACAAATATTACTTATTCCCGCTTATTTAAAGATTCAAATACGTTAACATTTATTAAGATTCTATCGATATATATATATATATATATTAGCAGAAAACCATTATTTACAAATTACGTTTATTCAAACGCAGAGTAATTTTGATTAATGTCACTACTCTAAATTAATCTTTGCATTCATGTTAAACTTTTAGAGGGAACATATATTGATTAATGTATAAATATTTATCATTAAAATAAATTGTCTACTTCATTTCTACTTACACTAGATTAACGAGGGCAAATTCTAAGGAGTATAGACTATTTTGAAAATCCGTTATGTGAATTACAAGTAGCATCGTCATCAAATTATAATGATCTTTGTAACTTATAAGAAAATAAATATGTAAACATTATTAAATTTTGTACCGTATGTTCCAACATTAACTTTCCGAACATACATATATAAGAAAAGTATTGTAACCATGTCAAAAATCTGAATTTGAGATTTTGATGTTTCTGTACGTTTTGAGGTCTCCTGAGTCCGTTTTCACTACTTTTTAGATGAATGTATGTGTGTGTGTGTCAGTCAACATGCTAGCGTCTAAACGCTTTGCTTGAATGAGCTGAAAGTTGGTATGTATGTCGTAAGTTACCGTAGCACGAACACTACTGATTTTGGTGAATCTAGCACTTATAGTATTTTTACAGGGACACCAAAAAAAATATTTATCATTATGGCCTATGGGGCCAAATTTTTAAATGTGTGATAGCGCCTGAATGCCTTATTAAACTGGGCTTAAAATTTACATACATGTTATAGGTCACAGTTGCACGAATGATAAGCATTTTGGTGAATGTAGCAGTTAAAGGTTTTTGCGGTGACACGACGAAAAGTTCTTCATCATTATGGGCTCATAGTTTAGTTGCGTTAAATTAAACATCGTGTACTATATGGAGAAAAACACTCAAACACCTTATTATATTTTTTTCTTCTTTTTTGTTTATTTAAAAACTCGACTTACTTTTCTTTATCTACAACACCATTAAATACTCAATGTTCGGGAAGTCGAGAAGAGTCACACAATTTTTTTTTTCTTTAATAAGTCATTCTGAATGTAAAAGATTTATATTAAAAATATGACTTTTGCACAATTAAATATTTTCCACTAACTTGCTACTTCATTACAACTTAGCTATTATCCTTACTACTTTTTTTATGTCGTTATGATTCATAATTTTTACAATATTTTTTTAAGAAACATGCAGTTCTGTATAGCCGTTTTAACATTTAAAATTCTATTTCTTTATATAACAAATATTCCAGATAGAATTTTGTAAAACTAATCAGTATGCAGAAACATTTTTTTTTTTTTTTTTTTTTGAAATTACCGTAAATATCTCAGCTTGTCACACAAGCAATAGGAAATATATGATCGATAAATTCCTTTCTAAAAGAAATTTTATCTTGTCCTATTTTCATAAAGATGAACTAATTTACTTGTTACATAATTCCCTCTACACAGAAATTAAAAAATATAAAGAGAGTATAAATTGTTTAAGAAATGTATTAAGAAATATATATATATATATATATATATATATATATATATATATATATATATATATGTTGCTTTTTCACTTTGGCAATGGGTAGCACCCACATACCCATAATCACATTCCTGAGATGGTTTAAGAACATAGTTACTATAGGAAACACGTTTTTTGCCTCCCCTCAAAGGGGGGGGGGATATTTCACAAAATCGATATATAGTAAATGACAGTTGTACAAACTTAGTACACACACTTAACAAAAAATTGCTTTCCACAGGTAATTTTAAATGGAGTTACGCTTGGAAACGGGCTTTTGACCCTTCCCCCCTCTAAAGAGAAATAGAGAAAAATAAAATTCATTTATAGAGTGTTTCGGGCACACATAACCAATTAATGCACCACAAAAGCACCTTCCTGAAATAAATTAGATGAAAGTTGCAATTCGAAACATGTTCTTTACACCCCCGCTCTCCAAGAGGGGAAAGGCAGGACACTTAACAATTTCTCTTTATAATGCGTGTTGGGAACACATTGCCAAAACAGATACCAAAATATTCTCGTCCTGAGAGAATATGCGACAGATCTACGCTTGGAAAACTGTTTTTTCCCCTGCCACTCCTATGGGAAGAAAGGGAAGAATTTCACAAAAACCGTCACAAATGGTGTTTCATGCAAATAACCAACCCACACATAAAAATTCGTGAATTCACATCCCATAGATTCCTCAGGTCAAATTTATCGTAAAAAGGGGGCTCTCGAATGTCAGCCCCCGTCGTAAACAGCCCCGTCGCCCTCCCTTAAAATCAAAAATTCGGAAATAGACAATTTTTTTTTTTTTTTTTTTTTTTTTTTTTTTGGCAATTTGGTTTGTCTCCCCATGTGTAATTTATTTACCGTAAAGCAATTTGAAGCAGTGTCATGCGCTCAAACGGAATATAGCCATCCCCCCAAAGGGAAATTTTTGCAAAACCTCGTCTTACTCTAAAGGCTCTAGATCCAAGCTTCACACCAAAATTCGTGACCTCGTCCCACACAGAATCGCCACACAAAGTTGTTTCATTGGTGGATGTACTCTTTTTTATGTGTAGATGAAAGTTAATGTGAAATTACGTTTTGCCCCTTCCCCCCTTTGGGGCCGAATTTCTAAAATTCCAGAAAATGGTTTTAGGAATTTGTGTCAGCTTAGCTACATTTTAAAGCAAAAATCTCACGTATATCTGTTTTTTCTTTGAGATATTAAGTTTTTTTTTTTTTTTTTTTTTTTTTTTTTTTTTTTTTTGTTAAATCATGATTTGTGCATATGAAATCATGTTTTTCGGGGCCGAATTTCTAAAATTCCAGAAATTAATCTTTAGTTATTTGTGTTAGTTATATTTTAAAGCAAAAGTTTCATGGATATATGTTTTTTTTTTTTTTTTCTTTGAAATATAAAAGCTTCTCTGAAATCACGTTTCGCCCCCTCCCCTCTTGGGGTTGCGAATTTTTGTGAAATATCTTCTTAGGTGATGTTTGTGTGTGTGTGTGTGGGGGGGGGGGGGTTATGCTATATGTTCTATAATGAGGCCAAGTTTCGAGTCAGCGACTCCAGTAGGTTTTTGTGTGCGTTGATGACTCAGTGAGACAGTGAGCGAGTGAGAGGAAATACTTTTTTATACATATAGTTATTACAGAAAATACTCAAATGTGTACAATATTGATATTAATACAATCAGTGCTTAAATACATCGATTAGAAACAACATGATCACTATATATATATATTTATTTATTTAACTAAACGTTTGCACTGAAAAATGTTTGTTAAAAATCAAACATTCAAAAGCCACGCCGGCATCTGTTTCAAAATAGCAAAACTCAACCTGTTCTTAAAAGATTAATATAACATTTACGGTCTTCGGTTGCTATGCAATTCTGAATTATTAAGATGGGCTTTATCTCCTCCCAAAGTTTGTCCAATAAATTCGCGGACACGCATATATTAATCTTCTCTTTATATACTAGCGGGCTTTGCCCGCTTCGCTAGTCACAACAATTAAATGATTTCTTTTTAATTGAATAATTGAAACGTTTAAATAAAATATATTTCGATTGGCGACTATTGTCGCAACAGCTTTAGTATGGGATCTCCTCAGTGATATTAAATATATCATTTTTAGCTTCTCGAATCTATACAACAAAACTATTATTAAAACGAATATTCTCGAAAACAATCCAATAGTAAAGCTTATTCTTCGACTATTCTTGAAACTGTTACTCATACTGAAAAGGTCAATATTAGATGGATGTTCTGGAACATTCTGAAAAACAGTCACTTGTTCCACAGGAGTAACGCAAAGAACATCAAATACTCCGGAGCATAAATAAATCTTCGCAAGCTGAAGAAAAATGTTAATTCGCTTAGAGCTCAATCCTTAAAGTGCAATCACTCTGAATAGTTCTCTGCATAACTCTGATTCGCAGTGAATAATCTCTCACATAAATCAACTCACTCCTATTTATGACTTTTGCGATGATTCTCATGGAAAGCTTGAACCCTGTGCTCACGTGTGTCGGAGATCTTCGAAACTTGAGGAATTTTAAAGAACCATTTTTCATCAAATTTGGTTGCCCTATCACCAAATTCGGTCGCCCACTTACCAAATTTTTCGCAAAGGTTGATCTTACTGAAAGTCAATGAATGAATTGCCTTTTTATTTTCACTTCGCCTATAAAACTGCTTTCATTTCAACGGTGCTAATGATCCGGGGCAAAGAATTAATCCCTTATAACAATATGCTATGAGCACTATTTCTGCCGCATTTTAGACAACTAATATTTTTATGTTTATATATATTTCCCATTAAACGTATTCTTATTTGTATTTATTTATTTAAATAGTAATTTAAATTAATCAAATATTTTTGCTGGACAGCGTGCAAGTACAGTCACACACAGCAGCTCGTATATTTGTATTATAAATTAGTGTAGTGACTGGTATATAAAAATAAATAAATATGTAAACATTACCGTGCTACACAACTTTATTAAATATCTCCCTTGGCGGCTTTTGAATTTTTGTCACCATATTAGTGACAATTTTTTTTCTTTAATATAATTTCTTGTATAAAAGGGGGAACCCTATTTTGCTGATAGTTTTGTCGGACAGCTTTTTGTTAATTTGTAAGAATTCTTCATATTCTGTTTATATTTTTAATGGTTCTTACGCTTAAAATAGTGCTTGAAATATTTTTTCTATTTTTTAAACTACATGTTTTTGTTTTTCGTATAAAATTATCTATTCAGATAAAAATAGATCATTTATGTGATTACTTATTTGGTTTCATTTCTTTAAATGGCTATTGTTAAATTAAAATGGATTAAAATGGCTGTTGCTAATCTAATCTTCTTGGGGAAAAACATTCGGTTTACTTCAACGCCAAAATTTAAAAAATCGCCCAGTAGGATCTATAAATAAAACTGATAAAATAAATTTATAGTTCATAGAGTTTATTGTAGTAAAGAAACAGTCAAATGTGACGACATAGGCAGTTTTATTTTTATTTATTTATTTTATTTTATTTTATTTTTTAATAACAGCTTGACAGTAAAATTATACATGCATAATTCATTTTTATTATTATTTTTATTATTATTTTTTTTTTTTATTGTTCAGGTTTAAGTAAACGTATTTATTATCCCGTCGAAAAAAAATGAACTCGTATATATATATATATATATATATATATATATATATATATATATATCTTTGGCAACAATTAAATTAAGGATAAAATTTTAATGGCTATATTTACAGCTATTATGAAGTTAATATTTTCATATTTTAATTAATTAAAAGAAATCAAAACAAAAATTTTTAAATGGGGCTTCGAGGTGCACAAGGACCCTTCAGGGGGCACCTTCGTGTCAAAACACGCTACTGTCCGAGTTACCGTCTTTGCGCTACGCTGTCCACACACGCACGGACATTGCCTTATATATATATAAAGATATATGTACAAAACGAAAAATGTTATAAAGATATTAATTTCCTTTTAGTCCAAATTAATTTAAAAAATATATAAACAAAATTCTTTTAAATAAAACGTGATAAATATCTCTGAATTAATGAATTAAATAAATATGTCACTAGTATACACTATATATCAATGAGACCTTAGAGTAATGTCATTTTTATGCATGTTTTTGTGCATTCGATTGTCATTTATCAGCTCATTCTGTGCTTGAACTCGTGGTAAAGGAAGTTCAAGATTAGAGTGACTTGCTTACTCGTAAATGATTAAAGTATTTGTTTTTTCTTTTATTAATTAGTAGTGATATGTCTTGTCAAATACCAGAAGAGTTATACCGGCATTGTATGTTTTTTGAGATTCGAAATGTCTGAATTTCTGCAACATTTGCTTTAAAAATCATTTGATAATTTTTATTCAAGTGCATTAAAAATCGTAAATTCTAAAGGTGGTATTTTAAGTTTGAAATTTGGTATTCTTGATCTTTCTGATTCGTACCGATCAGGAAGAAAAACTACTTTAGACAATGACATGTTTAAGGAAGAAGTAGAAACAAATCCATGTCAAACTATCGAGAAATTGTGAAACACTTTTTAAGCAACCTTGCTGGACCAACGAAGAACATTTGCAGCAGATTGATAAAGTAAGCAGAGCAAGTGGTTGGGTCTCAAATATTCTGTCCAAAGGTAAGAAAGCTAACCAAATGAGCGCGTGCAACTTATTGCTTCAGCGGTACAATACAGAAACCTTTTTTTTATCTTTGATCACTAGGTACAAAAATAGATCCTTTATGATATTCCAAAACGCAAAAGACAATTGCTGTCCTCGAATGAACCGCCGTAAAATACAATTAAGCCAGGTTTACACCACAAACAGCCACTATTGTCTATTTGGTGGAGTATTCACCGGGTAGTTCATTTTGAAGTCATGAAACCTTGACAAACTGTGAATTCAGAACTTTCCTGGGAAGAACTGAATTGAGTAACAAAATCAATGTCCAGCTGTTTGTCAACAGAAAAGGCATTATTTTGGGAAAAGATAATGCAATATCACACTGCGCAAGGCGAATCCTGAGAAAAAAAAAATAATAATTAGGATGGGAGTTATTGTCTCACCTATCATAGTTCCCCGAGATTATGCCTTCGGATTTCATTCAATTCGACCACTAAAACATTTTATTAGTGGCAGAAAACTTGAATGTTTGGATAATGTGCAAAATGCGATATCTTCGGTTCGGTTCGATGAGTACTGAGATTTATTGCTTGCCTCTAGAGCCGCTTATATCTCGAAAAATCCACACCACAAGGGTTTACAAGATTTATTACAAGAAACAGACAAGTACAATATTTTTGAAATCATAAGACATCAAACATCCATGCCCGCACCAGGATTCGAACCTGGGACCATTTGATTCGGAAGGCAGCGTCCTACCGACCGAACCACCTGGCCGGCGCAAAATACGATATCCAGGGATTTTGTTCAAAACCTAATTTCGATCCGGAAACTTGCACATTAGATGACAAAAGGTTATAAAGATAATGAGGATGTTTGCACAATTGATTAAAATATATATATATATATATATATATATATATATATATTTTTTTTTTTTTTGAGAAATTGCTTGTTTGAATTTATTGTAAGAAAACGACATTACTTTCCGGTCCCACTAGTACATGTTAAAATGGTTATATATACAATTATATTGAGTTAAACTTAAGTTCTGTATTAAACAGTATATTACGACTATAAAAGACGAGTGGATTGCAACCAAAATTGGTAAGTGACTATTTCATGAGATGAGCTCAAGAAACAATAATAATAATAATAATAAAATGAATTCTAATTTGTATTTTGCACGAAAAAATAACAAATTTTACAAATGTAATAACACGAACGGAAGAAATATAAACGCTAAGATTATTTATGCATTCCGTAAATGTCCTTTTTATTGTTTTACTGTACACTTTTCAACGCAAGACTTTATCTTGTGGACATTTGAAACTACTTTTTCAATTTATTCAGGCACCCCTATGAATATTCCGCAAAGAATTTGTTGGCAATCCGTTCATACTTTTTGCTGCAGGATTCTGTTTACAGTACAAATTATAACATATTGTATATACATACATGCATGCACACACACACACACACACACACACACACACATACACACACACACACATATATATATATATATGTGTGTGTGTGTGTGTATGCGTGTGTGCAATAAATTACGTATATCCAAGTACTTACATGTAAATACGTGCACAAATACTTAATTAATTAAATTGTTATGAAAAATTAGTTATTACAACAGTTCTTTTTTTTTTTTTTATTATTTTGCATTTATTCAGTTTAAACAGTAATAAGACATTTTATAACAATTATTTGTATTATTATTATTATTTTATCCGTTGATTTAGTAAAAAAAGAAAAAAAAATGTTACCTAAGGTTCTAAATAAAAAAAAGAAAATCAATTAGGAAAGATTAAAATGAAATTTTAATCTTTCCAATTTTCCAATTTTGAGGTTTTATTTGTTTATTTTTTCTTTATTATTATTTGTTTTTTCTTCCCTTTTTTCAAATTTTGAGGTTTTATTTATTATGTTAATGTGAAAGATTATTTAAAAAGCTATACCCTAATTTAAAAGCAATCTGTGTTATCACGTTCCCACAACACATACTTTAAATAGTGATTATTTTGGCTTTATTTTCATTAGAGAAGTTTAAAGCTTCAAAAATATACGAGTTAATACTTTCAGTATGAACGTAATTAATTTAAAGGGACAAAGCTGTGTATCTTTTACATTTGGTATTTAATTAAAAATTTAATTATAATTTAAAAAAATAACAATCGTATGTAATTGAAACTTCTTTGCAACTTTAATTATTATCTTAGTTAGACTTAATCCGATTTAATTTAAATTTGCAAGTTTTATTACGATATTAATTAATAATCCAGAAGTATTTTCACAATCGTTAAGATTTAAAAAATATACATATATATTTTAATTAATTACTTTTGTATTGTTAATGAAAGATTTTCTTACGTATAACCTTATATATTTTCTTTTAATTAAAAGTAATAATAAGAATAATAAACCAAAGATAAAAATATGAGAAGAGTCCTCCCTCTTTATTAGCATAAAATTAGTGAGAAAAAAAAAAAAAAAACCCTTTTTATAAATTTATGTATTATTTATTCAGTTGGATTTCAATCTAGTAGCCTTTGTATTTTCTGGAAATTATAAACTTTTAATCGAAATTTTTGAAAACTTTCGGCCGCAAATTACGGTACATATAGTTTTAGCCGTTCCCGCTTCATGCATTATGAATCTAATTTAATGCAGTACCGTAAATTACATTATATACCATATAGTAGTACTGTTGGACGTCCAAATGGGCTCCTGCACTTTGAGGTACATGTACTTACGATATAAATACAGTTCATGATCCGTGTAAAATAAATACTCCAGTTTAATTTAAATGTACCACAGAAATATTTTTATATCGTAAACAGTTAATGAGGCTCAAATAACGTATAAATTTGTTGTTAATGTATAATTATTATCTTAAAATGTAGATTTTTAAAACAACACAGTGTGAATAATTGTAACAGAAATTTCTAAAACAACAGCGTTAATAAATATTTCTCATATTTTTTTTCAGCAAAATACGTTAAATGTGTTGAATAAATATGAAAAAAAATGTATTTAGGCCTATATCATGAATTCCAAAGGAATGCCCAACAATTGTTTCAAGTCGAAATATTTAAAACTGAAATGTAATAAAATTGTTAAAGTTTTAATTACAAAAATTCTACTTTTAAACGCTATTTTTAATACCTTTTATATTTTTCTTCAAAAATTAAGCATCATGCATAAGAAAATTATTTTTATAAGCTATCACGTTCAAGTAAATCAAAATGTATCGATTATTTAGACCAAAACGAACATTTTTATTTTCAGTTATTTAAGAAAAAGCTTTCTATTAATATATATATACATATACATATATTTATAGAAGTAGTAATATATCTGAGATAAATTAATTATTATTATTATTATTATTATTATTAGTAGTAGTAGTAGTATTACTATTATTATTATTTTATGTTAAATGTAAACAATTAATTTTTTTCTTGTATTCTATACTTTATCTCAAGTAATATTTTAGCATTTTTTTCTTTTTCTTTTTTTTTAAGTTATGGAAAGATAAAAAACGCTTTCGTAATATATCAACTAAATAAGACGTTAACAGCTTAACATACTTTAACACATATCGATGTATAACGTAACTTTTTGCTAATTCTATTTTACAACTTTCTAAAATTAGTTTTAAATTTACAAGAGATAATGTATTTTGAATGTTATAGTTTATGCATTCAAAATTTAAAAAAACAAAAGTCTAGAATGCATTATCATAAAAAAAAATAAACCAATATTTCGAAAAATAATCTCTTAAAGTTATAATTTTATAGGTAATTTTACAAAGTAACACATAGATGCCAACATTTTAATTTACTGCGGAGTATTTTTAGCCCCGCCTTTATTTCGCACCACTTTATTTATACAAAAATTTTCTACGATATATAACTTCGATAAAAAAAATGAAAAAAAAAATGTTTCAAAAAATAAATGGTATAAAGTAAAGGCGGGGCTAAAAGTACTCCGGAATAAATTAAACTGTTGGCATCTACGAGCAACAGCTGCAGAAATGAATTAACTGGAAACGGTCGGTCATTGTTAATCTAAAATACTTACTAATACATAAGTCAATGGAAGTGCTACAAATTTGCTGCTGAGAAACCATAATGTTATTAAGGCGTAATGAATTTGAGAAAATACTTAACATTCTTTTTTTTACAATAGGTTGCATGTTCGTACGTTAATCTGGTATGTTAAATTCTAAACTTTATAAAAAATGACATGGAATTAATTTTTCCTCTAATGTAAACTAGTATTTGTGGATTATACATTAAATAAACCTAAATATTTCCTTTTTTATCTTAATCAGGAGCTCATTTTTTGCTAGTGATACATAAAAATTCTATGATAATAAGTAAGGGATATTTTATTCTAGCTACCCTGGTAGGCAGAATAAACTTCTGGCAGATAATCCGATTACACTGATAGTATAATAATGTACTTTAATATACATTCGTACATAATCTTCTTATTGAAAAATAGATAAATAAGCATACCAGGAATATTATCTTGGGCATTGTTTTAGAAAATGTATTTGAACGGGTAAATCGATTACAAAGATACGTACTTATGTTTATGTAAAAATAGTTCTATTCACTAACAGAAAGAAATATTTGATTTATCAGAAAAAAAATATTGTGCATTTGAAAAAAGAAAGAAAAAAAGAAAAAGGAATAGTACATATTTTTACTGAAATTTATAAAATAAAATGAAATTCAGAGATTAGATTTTAAAAATTCCTAATGTAACAATAACAATATATTTTAATACTCTCTTTAAATTTTGCAAATAATATATTAGAAAGTGAAAAAGAGTATTAACACGTTTATAAAATATAATAGTTTATTTTAGAGCAAGTATTTTTCCCTTAAAAGTGGATTTTTTTTTTTTTTTTTTTTTTTTTTTTTATGCTTTTGCAGTATTAAAATTGAAAATTAAATAGGAAACGAAGAAATTTTAAACTCACAAACAGGCATTATTATTCGGTACAAATGTTCTGTTTCTAAATTTGTTAAATTAATTGACCTTATATTCAGCATCGTAGAAAAATTTTAAAATATTTAAAAAAAAATTACAATTTTTCTTTAATAGAAAAGTATTAAAATATTAGGTGATGTCAGGAAATATTAAAATAGCTTGCAAGTTTAGCTCGATATTCAAACGAACAGCATGCAGCTGCAGCGTTATCAAACATAAACGCATATAAACAACATCCACGTGAGCTTTTGTTTTTCATATTTACTTATAAATAATGTAAGTAACCACAGCTGTTAACTCTGACATTTTTCCTGGAGACTTTTTGTCAGAGTTTTATCATAGTAATCTTCAAGATGTTAAATCGAGTAAAATTCATATTAGAGCAATCTATTCAAAAATAGTGGAAATAAATCTTATTTAGATATTTTAAAAGTTGACAGTTATGTGTTAAAATACACGGTGGATCTAAAATGTTTGGTAAATGGTGCTAAACAAAAGTTTTATTTTTTCCAGATTAAACTACGGTTTACATAACTAATTGAACAACAGACGTGTTAATTTATTTAACTCTTACCAGGTGAGAAGTGATGGATTATCGATGCGAACTAATCTAAAATTGTTAAATTATCGGGAGGTATTACTACATTAAAATCAAACTTATTATACTGGTAGTAAATAATGACATTAAACAGATTTGTTTAACCTAAAGCACGCCGTGTAACGTTTTTCGGCCCGTGATAGAGTTCCCAAAATTTATAATTTGACGTTTTCGCTTAATATACCAAAAAATGTTAAATCGTTTTCGGAACTTTGTAATGAAAATGCCTTAATGGAAACATTCTAAAGATGTGGTCTTCAAACAATATTAAAAAAAAAAAAAAAAATGTATGTGATTCTACTCTTCCAAAAATAGCAGAAAGGGAAACAAATTATAGACTGAAATGAATTACAGCGACCACAAAAAATTATCAAAATTGAGCATATTTGGCGATTTCACATTGTTAGGCGATTGGTTTTGAGTACTTGGCGGAGAAAAAAAACACGGTTGTGTTGGTACACGGTAATCTCGGTGCTAGCGAACTCAATGCCTAACAGCGCTAAATCGCCAAATATGCTTAATTTTGATAATTTTTTGTGGTTGCTGCAATTCCTTTCAGCCGATAATTTTTTCACTTCTTTGAGTTTAATGAAGAGTAGAATCACATATATATTTTTTTCAATATTTTTTGAAGGCGACACCTTTTGAATGCTTCCTTGTTAGATTGTTGTGCTAGTTAAAGAGACAAATATCGCATAAAATATTGTTAATAAAATGCCATTCGATAGATTTATCGTTACTTATTGTTTTAATTATTTTTATATAATCATAAAACATGTCTGATTTGTTCTTTATTGCTGTATCATTTATTTATTTTTAAAAAGATACTCAAAGACTCACAGTACTTTTATAGATAATTCATAATTACTTTGGCTCCAATTGTATACAACATTTATTCGCTTTTCTCGAATAATACGATGGCTGGATATATAGTACATTTACAGCATAATGCTTTGCTCATATAGAAACTTAAATTCACCTTAAAGTAATACTTATTAATATTCCAAGAAATTATTTAATGATTAATTAATTATGTGGACTTGATTCACACTGATACGTTCCTCTAGGAGCAGAATCTTAATTAATTTAATATGTAAGAGGAACACTGAGATACAAAAATATATACTGCCTTTCTCTAGAATGAATAAGTTGCCATTTTCTAAATCCTTTAACTAGAAATATAGATCTCCGAGCTATGCGCATAAGGCACGCCAAAAAACTGAATAGACGAAATGATCGAGAATTTCTAACCTACACATTTCTAAATGGTGAAACAATATTCTGAATATTCTGAATCTTTTGTATTACGAGAAATTCTTGCTTGATTTTCTAGAATTGGGTAATAACCCAAGTTTATAGCTGCTGAAACCCGCCTCTTCTATTCACATTTATTTGGGGATAATTTCAAATAGTTTTGTCCTCAATAGTACAGGCAAACGCTCAAGAATTCTAATAGAGGTCTCGAGAATTCGCTTTCTAAAGGGACTAGAAAAAAATTATAAGAAATTTATAAGTATGACATGGGACTTTTTTTTTCTTTTTAGAGCCACAATTTAGATTCTAGACTAGATGTCAGTTACAGAATTTTTTCTCAGTGTATTGGCGTGCCTTATACTCATAGCTCGTAAATATATGTTTCTAGTTTAGGGATTTAGAAAAGGACCACCTAATCGTTCTAGATTAACGTGGTATAATTTTTTTCTCAGTGTGTTCGCAGACTTTTCTTATTACATTTAATTCAATAATCATAATTTAAGCCCCTTCTATAAAAACATTTGTTTATATTCACATACCAAAATTTTAAATTACATTTAAAAATTTGCTATTGCTCTTTTCTCTAGATTTATTTAATATATATAGTATATATGCATTTTAAGGAGCTGTCAGAAAAAACATGTTTCATTATCTTGATAATTATTTGAACGCCTTCTTGTTTTTAATTAAAAGGTCACTTAAATATTTAATTGAAATAACGGTTGATTTAAAAGTAATTAGTAGGGGGGTATTAAATATTCGATCTAATAATGTTGCGTACTCGGTGTTCATTGATTGTCCGTGAATAAATGAAAGCTCTTCCAGAGGTTTAAAATTTTTTTACAGGTCTGCCAAGCAACTTTCAAATTCCGTTTCAGAAAACTGAGCTTAAATAACAGCTGAAACATAAAAATCGCAACATGCACTGGACCATATGCATAACACACAACATATAGCTTCACTTAATCAATAGCAGCAGCCAGTCAGGGTCCGCAATGTCTTGGCGAAAACTGAACTAAAAGATCGGAACTGCATCTCTTTATATAGTTTCCTACCAATCCAGAATTTTCTAGTATCGTGCAAAGTAACTGAGTTACAGCTTAGATAATCGATATATTGATAATAAATATTTTTTTGCCAAGGTCACCAAATAATTGACAAATTCGTCGCCAAGAAGCAATAAAGTCGTCATTGTCACATTCATTGTCAATACCATTACTTGCCCTGATGAAGCTTTTTAACGGATTTTTAGTATATATAAGATTTTGTGTTACATATCTTTGAAAAACCTCTTATCACTAAACAAAGAAGCAACCAAAAATAATAAATAAAAAGTAATATAGAATTAGATTTTATTTTGCGAACTGTAATTATTTTCCAAATTGACTTTCTGACTCTTTTCTAAACATCATCGAATTTTACGAAATATTTTAATTTGGGATCTATTTACCTTTTAGGAAATATAATTATTATTTTTATTATTAATCGCTTATTCAAACTTTTAGTTTCAAACTATACTTTTTTTTTTTACATAAAAAGAAACTTATAAAATGTAATTAAAAAAAAAAAAAAAAGATATTATTTTTAATAATTGTTTCTGGTGAAAAAGTAAAATTTAATTTGTAATTTATCTTTTGAGTGTCTGGTATACATCAGATTTCGTATTATTATTATTATTATTATTATTATTATTTACCCTTCGTTAGCAAATTCACTCTATTCAACTAAATTAAAAGTCGTAATCGTTTTTATTTTAAAGTGATGAAAAAACGCACAATTTCAAGTTAGTTCTAATTGCACTTACTTTAGAGGAATTTTTCTACATTATTTTAAATAAACGTTGATTAAAAAGTCATAATTTAAATGCTTCTTTAAAAATACCTAATAATAATTGAGCCTGAGAGCATTTTTAATTATCTTTATTTATTTACTTTTTTTTATTGTTTATAATTTATGTACCCTCTTTTAAGAAATATAGTTTATAGCATTTTCAAAGCATATACAAAAAGAAAGAAAAAATATTTAAAAAGGTTTTTTTTTTTTTTTTTTTTTTTTTTTTTTTTTAATTTAGAAAAATATTTAAACGTCTCTGTCTCTTTATTTTTAATTAAAATGTTTAATTAAAAATCTCGATTATTTTAAAGTCGAGTGATTTATTTTTTATTAATTGCATTTGTCTAATTAAATCAAAATTATACTTAAAATGAATATTCGACTTCTTTCGATGTTTTTTTTTTTTTTTTTAATATATAAAATGTGATAATTTATATAAAATGAAATGTTATATATATATATTATATAATAACGAATAACTTAAAGAACATATAACATTTTTCCCTACAGTTATAACAAAAATACTTAATTATGGACGAGAAAAAAAAATCTATGCTGTGAGATTTAGATATCGAAAGTTTCTATGATTCAGCGTTTTGGTTTAGTCATCATTAGCGACGGTAGTTATGCAAATAGTGTGAACATAATTAAACTTAACAACATAAACATGGAAAACATTTTTTTATGCAGTTTCTAAAAATCAAATGATGCTCCATAAACAATACATTATGTAAAGTGCAAATATGTAATAAATAAATGTACAGACTATAAAATAAACTTACATACTATTTAATAAATTTACACCCATGAAACAATTTACAAAATGTATTTTAGAAAATTATATAGTAGAAATGTTTGCTACAGTTTTAGAAAATATAGCGTAGGAAAAAAGCGGTTTAAAATATTATGCTAAAGCAAGTTTGCGATTTTTTTTTTTTTTATTTTTTTTTTTTTTATATAATACATTATATATATATATATATATATATATATATATATATATATATATATATATATATATATATATATATATATATATGTATATATATATATATATGTATAATTATAACTAAAAAATAATAATTGCTTTATTTAATTTTCTAATGTTTTTTTTTTTTTTTTTTTTTTTTTTTTTTTCTTTGTAGGACAGGTGTCATATTATTTCTTTGAGACAGCAATTTTGTCGCCTTGACCAGTTTTTATCAACCACCATGAATGAATTTGTAAATTTTTTTTATTATTATTATTACTTAAATATGTAAATCTGAAACTTTGTCACAGTCCAAACGTTTAGCCCAGATTATTAGATTCTATCATAAATTGGTACAAATATTAATCTCGACGAAATCTAGCTAGCGCAGTATTTTTTAGTTCGATCGGATAAACCTGCTTTACAATTATTATAAAGAAATGAAAAATTCGTACCAAAATAAATAAATATATAAGCAAATATTTTCCTTTTCATGTCGAAAAAGAAAAAGCACGTGCAAACATTTTTTTTTTTTTTTTTTTTAATTAAAATAAAATTGAGAAAAATCATGCTAAAGAAAGGGAACGGCTTCATTGTAGAAACCCTTGGTGAAATTTGAAATTTGGAATCGAAGGAGCTTGGTAGTGTCTCGCAGAGATCTTTACTTAGGCAAGTGCGATAGTCAATTGCAAGAAAGGAAAATAGTAACCGATGCTAGAGAATGAACACGATTACTGCACGCCTTTATATGGAAAAACACATTTAAAAAAGTCCTATTGCACTATATTAAATTATTTTTTGTGAAGAATTTTATATCTGATACTTAGAAAGTAAAAATATGCTTAGATGTTTTTTTTTTTTTTTTTTTTTTTTTTTTAGCGATAGGTGATATACCCCAAAGAATGTTCCTTGTTAATATATATATATATATATATATATATATATGTGTGTGTGTGTGTGTGTGTGTGTGTATTAAATAAACATACGAAAATCCAAATTACATGATGAGTAATTAAAATATAAAATCAAGGAGAAATGTTCATATTTCAGACAAAAAAAAAAAGTTTGGTAATAAGGCATCACAAATGAATGAAAATTGTTTTACGCTGAAGAAAGGTAGTTAATATATTCCCTCTCAAATAATAATAATAATAATAATAACAAGTTAAAATACATTTGAAATTCTAATTTCTACCTTTAAAAATAATTTATATTTAATACTTAATTAAATATTTAAACTACTCAGACGAACACATAAATAATTCATAATTCTAAGTAAGAGCCTTCAGTTTATATGTGCCTGTAATTAGATAGAAAATTTATTGTGATTTTAAACTAATTTGTTAATGACAGAAGACATTCTATAATATGATTTCATAGGTTTGTAAAAGCAATGTTAAATGAAGCATTCAGAAAATTCAATTAATCTTAAAATTTTAAATATAATCAATCATCTTTTCATGACGTATACACAGCAAACAAAATTTAATTATAATATATGCATTTATCATCAAAATAAATGTGTAATTTCCATGAACTTGAAATAAATTGATGATTACAAATTATAGAAGAACTAGGCGTTTCAAGAAATATAGCAATTCAAAATGATCGAAATTGACATTTTGCTCTTATTAACAGAAGATTGTAAAATTTAACATGCATTTTTGGCGATTGATCATAAAAAAATATAAGAGTAAGGAAGACAAAATGCATATAAATCTGTGAATATAAAAATGAAAATATAGTGCTTTCATTTAACATGTAAAATAATCGTTTGTTGTGATAACCTATATTTATTTACTAATAATATAATGTTTGAGGAAGATGACGTTTCGAATAAAATAAAGTGATCCACAGTTAAATCACATAATCAACTTCACTCTTTACTTTCTCTTACCCATACGTTAGAGAAAGTATTGTTCCCGGGTGAAATTTCCGAAATTGAGTGTTTGTTATATTTACAGGTTTTGACGTCACCTGGTTATAAAAATCCTGATTTTCAGCTCTTAGTCTGTGCACGTGTGTCTCTCTGTTATAAGCATATCTGAAAAACAAATAATAGAAGAAAGTACAAACTTGCTATTCTAAATGTGTATCATATAATAATGCCACACTACACTTTTCGTTGAGATCAAGAACATGGTTTGTCCACATTGAGATCCAAGAGTATTCAAATATACTATGTCTCTGGGGGATGGATGGTTGGGTTTTACGTCGCGCTAGTGCTGCGCAGATAGGCAATTGGCGACGGTCTGGGACACCCCCGTGGAGGTGGTCCGGAGACATGCCATCACAATTTTGATCCTCCACGGAATGGATGGCTCTCCCGCTTCGCTGACCCCCAGAGGTATAATTTTTGTTGGGAACATGGGGGACATTGCGGCTACGACAGATTTTACGTGCACCAGCCACCCTTAGTGTACACGACGGTCTTTGGCCGGCTCAAGTACGGAGCTCGCAATCTTCCATGTCTCAATTTAAAGTCTGGACAATGCTTTATATACATATATATAAATTTCGTGAAAAACTAAGAGCTCATTGCATAGAAATTTAGCAAAATATGCGAATTTAATTTCATGTTTTTAGTAGACTATTTAGATAATTTAGGAAATATTGAGAGAAATTAACGTTTGAGCAATCTATTATATTATCTTCCTTGATGCCATTATTTGAACAGTAGAATTATTGTACAATGCCAAGCTGTTATTAAACTAGAGGTTATTCACACAATCCTGTGAATTCATCATAGAGATAATAGTCATTCGAAGTTTTATATTATAATTTTGTGTTAATCTGTTAATGTTTGTCACATTTTGCATTAGTTATTAACGCGAGTAAAATTGACTAAATATCTTTCTAGTTGCATTTGTTAGGCCTTAGTTTTTTTAGCTACGCTTAATATATTATTGGGGAAGGTGGGTGTGTAGAATTTGTATTTATCTTAAAATAATAATAATAATAATAATGGAAATAAAGAAAGATGAATAAGAAACAAGAAGAAAAAATGAACAAAAAATTTTCTTCTAGAATATATATTTCTATATATATATTCCTTTAGGAAATTAAAATAATAATAATTATTATATATATATATATATATATATATATATATATCTGTTATTAGCCTTTCTTTCTTTATTTTTTTTATTATTATTATTTTAACCTAGAGGTTTCTTATAAGTTTGAAGGATCTCTTGCGTTTCCTTTTTAATTATTAGTTTAATTTAACAAAAATTTAAACATTTTCTGTAGGAAAAGTATTCCTAACAAAATGCTTGATTATTTATTTTACTTCTTAATATAATTATTATCAACAAAAAATTATATTCGTAATCTTAAAGATATTTATTTTCTTTATAAATGAATTATTTTTAACTTTTTATTCCTTGATAAAGAGTATACATAAGGATTAAACAGAACAGAAAATACTTTAACATTTTTATTTCAGTTGAAATTAAAAAAATCATTACTTGCCATGGAATAGATTTTTTTCCTTTTTAAATACGTACAAATATTGTTTTAAATATTATTTTTGAACACAGTATAGTACAAATATATCCTAAAAATTCAACTGTTGAAATACCAATTTACGTTTTTTTCTTTCCGAAAATACATATGTAAGGAAAGTATTGTAATCAAGTAAAATATTGTAATGAATTTTATTCAGTTTGGTGAATCAAGAACTTATAGAGAAAAATCCTTTATCTTTATGGTCTATGGACCCAAATTATTTTTAAATGCAACAGCGTCTAAATGTCTCATTCGAATGAGCTGAAAATGCATACAAATTTTATAGTCCCCGTCGCACGAACTGTATAAATTTTACTGAATCTAGCACTTATTATTTTTTTTTTTTTTTACAGGAAAACAAAGAAAAATTCTTTAACATTGTGGTATATATGGGACCAATTTTTTAAAAATGTAATAGCATCTAAAAGACTTATTCAATTGAGCAGAAAATTTATACACAGGCTGCACATCGTCGTTACACGAAGTGCTTAGATTTTGGTGAATCTAGCAGTTATATATATATATTTTTATAGAGACACAACAAAAAATTACTTATCATTATGAACTATAGCACAAATTCTGTAAAATGTGATAGCGTCTAAACGCCAGATTTGATTGAGCTGAAAGTTAATATACCTGCTAAAGATTTTTCCTTCTTCTTCTCCCTATTATTATTATTAATATCTCTCCTGGTGCTTCACTCTTAAAAATCTCTGCTTGCGTTGAGAATTTTTCAGAGACTAAAATCCAAATTGAAAAACCTTTTGGACTTTTTAATTTAATTAATTAATTTATTTATTTATTCTGAAAATCTTTCTTTCTTTTTTTTTCTTTTTTACACTTTTGTTGGAGGGAAGCATCGGTCGCGACCATATGCAGGTACTCCGAATCGATCACAATGGCGTTCACCATCACACTAACTATATGCATTTTGGACTATGTAGCACTTACAGTTTTTTCAGACGGAAACAAAGAAAAATTCTTTATCATCATTGCTTATAGATTCAAATTACTTAAAACGTCATAGCGTCTAAAAGCATCATCCGATTGAGCTAAAAATTTATATAATGTTACAGTTCACCGTCGCACGATCTGTTCAGATTTTGGGGAGTCTAGCACTTATAGACTTTTACAGGGACACAACGATAATTTCTTTATCATTATGATATATGGATTGAAATTATTTGAAGGGCAATATCGTGAATTTAAATAGCATACTATGTAGAGGAGAAAAAAACTCAGATGCTTTATTATAATTTTCTCAATTGTTTAATTAACGAATTCTCCAACTTTAATTTATTTACACAACCGTAATTATTTAATGTTCAGAATGTCGATTGCAGTCACTTCAGATTTTTTTTTTTTTTTTTTAACAAGAAAAATAGGAATAATTATTCAGTATTCAGAAATAAATAAAAAAAACTATTTTTCAAATGAAATAAAAAATTCGAAAAATTGTATGCTTTCATTTCGATAAATTTTCTTTTTTCTAAAGGAATATCTTTATATATATATTTCTTTTGTGCGTGTGTATGTCACTGAACTCCTCCTAAACGGCTGGACCGAGTTTAATGAAATTTTTTGTGTGTCTTCAGATGGATTCGAGAATGGTTTAGATTTACAAATGAAAGTTTTAACTTAATTAGTTCTTTCTTAATTAATTTTTAACCAACAGTTTCAACAACTTTTCCACCTAGATGGTGTAAGTTGTCCATAAACACGATGACAGAATTTATTTAATGTTGAAATGAAAAATGAATTTTTAACCGTATCTTACGAAGTGTTTAAAATATTTTTTCAAAGTTAATATTTTTAGAATCGTAACCGTATCTTACAAAGTGTTTCAAATATTTTTTCAAAGTTAAAATTTTTAGAATCGTAAACACGATGTCAGAATTTATTTAATGTTGAAATGAAAAATGAATTTTTAACCGTAAGTGTTTAAAATATTTTTTCAAAGTTAATATTTTTAGCCTGAGGATTAAAATGATATATTCTTTTAAAAAATCCGTCAATATCCGACGGAGTTATTTTATGTTAAAATGAAAAATGAATTTTTAGGCCATTATTATTTGTGCAGATGGAAAATGTACTAAAAGTTTTCCGAAAAATTTCACTAACGATACGATCACAAATGTTGACGGATATCCAATATATCGTCGAAGAAATCCCGATAATGGCGGACAATCTTATCATCTATGGCGGTCATCTATGTCAACAACATAGACATTGACATTGATAACCGTTGGGTGGTCCCATATTCGCTCTGCTGAGCAAAACATTCAATGCTCATATTAATGATGAGTTCTGCAGTTCAGTGAAGAGTATCAAATACATTTGCAAGTATGTGAATAAAAGCAGTAATATGGCTGTATTTCGAGTTGAAAATACCAATGTGAATACTCCTCCGGTGAATAACAACGATGAAATAACACTTTACCAAATTGGCCGGTACGTCAGCTCCAATGAAGCTGTTTGGCGTATCTTTGGTTTCCCAATTCATGAACGGGATCCAGCAGTTCTTTATTTAGCCGTCCAACTTGAAAATGGCCAGCGCGTATATTTCCCGAGCGAGTCCTAATTGAAATATTACATCAAGATGTAATTAGTGTTTGAAGAGTTTTGAAGTGTGCATAAAAAACTATACATTTTGCAAATTTAGTGCGGAATTGGACTATTATTTTATATAATTTTCTATCAAATTTACACGCGCGTTGATTAACAACCACCCTAACCTGCAAATTTATTTGTGTAACTAATTTATTATATTTTATTTATTTATTTTTTGAATGGAACACCTTTAATATCGGAACCCTTTGGCAAAATTTGAAATTTGGCACCGAAGTAGCTCGGACGCTTCTCGCCAAGATCTTTATTTCCACAATTGAGATAGCCATTTCAATTCATCGCAAAAATGGATTAAAATATTTAAAGTCACCAAAGGTGTCCCATACTTTTGTGAGTGTGCATGTCACTGATATTTTATTTATTTATTTTTTGTATGGAAAATTTGTCACCGAAGTAGCTCGGACGCTTCTCGCCAAGATCTTTAGTTCCACAATTGAGATAGCCATTTCAATTCATCGCAAAAATGGCTTAAAATATTTAAAGTCACCAATGGGCTCCCATACTTTTGTGCGTGTGTATGTCACTGATCTTTTATTTATTTATTTTTTGTATGGAACACCTTTAGTATCGGATCCCTTTGGCAAAATTTGGAATTTGGCACCGAAGTAGCTCGGACGCTTCTCGCCAAGAACTTTAGTTCCACAATTGAGATAGCCATTTCAATTCATCGCAAAAATGGCTTAAAATATTTGAAGTCACCAAAGGGGTCCCAATTTGTGGCTTAGATTTAGAAAATCCGTGCTTTTCTCACGGCCAATTATATGTTGCGTGTTCCATTGTTGGAAAACCTTCGAATTTGTTTGTGTATATTCCTCAAGGATTAACCAAAAATATTGTACATCCAATGGCATTACGATAAATTAAGTTTTTGTAGATTAAAAAAATATACCTGTTATAAAATAAATTGAGTTTCAACTTTTTCACCTTTAATTAAAACGAATTTAAGTTTTTATTTAATACGAACTCTACTTTTCACTTCGCTCATACTATACACATACTCACATGCATCGATTGATTGAATTGTGATAAATGTACATGTAGTGATGTTAGATATTGAAATAACTTTTTGATAAAAATTTTCATCAAATCGGTCCAGATTGTTACAGCTTATTCAAAAGAGACGGAATTTTCATGTGAAATTCGTTGCTATCAGAGATTCTCATTTAAATTGAAATATTTGCAATATATGAAATAAAATTTTGTGCTGTTCGACATTCAGCGGAGGTTTTAAATAACAAGTAGCAAGTAGAAAGTACCAAGTAGCAAGAAGCAAGTAGCGAAAGTTTCGGTAATTATGTCTTTTACTTTATAGTAGGAATTCACAGTCACCGTTCACAGCGCTCCATACCTGTTTCACTTATATACCACATCTTTACACACGTACGATAAGTTAGTTATTTTTGTCTAGCAAAATATTCTCTAGAAATAATTTATATGACAAAACAACGTTTGTCGGGTCAGCTAGTCTATATATATATATATTATATACAGTGTGTTTATAAAGTCCCGGACCCATTTTGATGTTTAATAACTCATAAAATAATGAAGATATAAACAAACTTATGGCATTTATTAATGGAATAACTCATATGTTTTCTTTTCAGGTTTGAATATCTTTACTTTTGTAAATACCGTCTGCGCGTGTGGTTAATTTCAGATAATTTCATTTTCCAGTCTAAATATCTGTACTTGTCTAAATATCATCTGCTTGTTAATTGCATTTTTCTCTTTTTTGTTTTTGGCAACTATTGCAATGTTATGTTTACTTTTGATATGTTTGTTCTATGTAGTACCTTTGTATGTGATGTTTTATTCGAGTGGCAGTCGAATAATTACCTAAAAGTCAGAATTACAACCGCAATAGCCTCTGTGGATGCCGACATGCTTGCCGCAACCTGGCGTGAAATTGACTATCGACTTGATATTCTCCGTGCGACAAAGGGGGCACACGTAGAAGTTCATTGACAAGGGTCATGAAACTTTTTGAGTCTATCTAACCATTTATGTTATTAATTTTAATGAGTTAATTTATTATTCAATGAGTTATTAAACATCAAAATGGGTTCGGGACTTTATAAACACCCTGTATATATATATATATATATATATTTCAATTTTACTAACTAGCAGGCTACCCCCGCTTCGCTGGTTACTAAATTTAAAAGAATTTTCAAAAGAATTGAATCAGTATTTATCTTTTTACGTTATGTTAAAGAAAAAAACTAAAAAGAAAAAAAAAAAAAAAAAAAAAACTTAAACTGAAATTGCTCTGAACCTCGCTTTAGGTACCCGCTGCCGACGGCATCTCTTTTACTGTCCACACTGCATCGGGTGTAGTTTCTCACTGCCTGAAAAGGTCTTTCCCGGGCACTTCAATTTGAGTATTCATCGACGACAGAAGGGTCTGCCATTATTTAATATCTGTGATTTTAAAGATGATTGTATCTCGGCCTTTACTACATATTTTAGTTTTGGCGCCATGTATTATATATCCCCCACTCTTTACATTATTTTACGTTTTGATTCCGACAAAGATAAAAAAAATAAAAATAAAAATAAAAGGAATATTTTCTTTTAAAAGAAATTAAATACATACAAAATACAAATTAAATACAAATAAATTTTAATCAGTTTAATCCTTTCTGTCAAATGATTTAACTATAAAGATAAAAAATAAAAAGTTGTTAGACTATAAAAATTATACAAAAACATAAAGGTTATAAATATATTTAACGTTCTTAATTTTCTCTACTGCATCACCATTTTATTTCCATGAAATATAATAAATTAAGTAAATATATATATATATATATATATACATATTTCGCCTTCAAATAAATGTATCAAATAAAAAATAAATAGTGTATAACCATTGCTAAGATATGCAGACGATTACAATGAAAGAAAAAAATTTTGAAAAATGAAACACAGAAGCCCATATTTAAAATTGTAAAAAAAAAAAAAAAAAAAAGAGAAATTCGAAATTTGAAAAAAATCTCGATGAGATGCATACCTACATAATCCCAGGTAAAAATATACTAAGTTTTGTAGCTCTGCGATCGGCAGTGTGAGCACCTGAGCGCCGACAGGCGGACACACACAGAGACCAACAGATACTTCTCTTTATTTATATAAATGAGTATATTTACACCAATAGTAAGAAAAGAAATTTATTACTTTAATTTCCTAATGATTTTCTCATAAACCATTAATTTATTTAAAAAAAAAATGAAAAATTACTTATTTATTAATTAAAATGAAACATTAAAAGTTCTTCAATATTTTCTTTTATAGACGTATAGAATCTTTATTAATCATAAATTAAATTTGTAACCTTAAAGATAATTTTCTTCACTATCTCTCTCTCCCTCTCTCTCTCTCTCTGTATATACATATGTATGTGTGTGTGTACAATAAATATATATTAAATAGTTAATATATATATTTTTTAAAGAAAACCTTCAAGATAAACAATGAAATGTTATAAAACCCAAAGCCCAAATGAATATAAAATAATTATTTTATATTGATACATACTGAAAATACTGAGTGCAGAAAATTTAAGTTTGATATTTTGAAGATGGAATGAGACTGTCATCTGGAAAGATTATACGAGATTGGTAAGTTGATGGAGTGATCTATATAAAGATTACCTGAAATTTTTGATATAATCTTTTTAATATAAAAATTTCAAATCTTTTACTTATGTAGATGCTGTAACGAAACGGGGGTTGGGGATGCGGTGGTTTTCTCATATACAAATCTGAGCCAAATTAAGTTGTTTCTAGAAATATTTTGAATTGTTTTTAAAGTATAAAAATATTCAGTATATCTATCTTATCGTACACCTTAATCCATTATATTTATTTCTAGTATTCTAATTCAGGGTATGAGGATATCGTATGATGGCCACAACTAATTATTTAAAGTTTGTGGTTTATTTATGCATTTTTTCAAACTACAAGTAACTCGGTATGCAATTTAGAATAATTATTACATATTATTGGAATGATTAATTGTAACGTTTTCGTACGTTTTTTATCTATGTTATTTAATCATAAGATGTAAATGGTATTAAGTGAATAATGATTGTCTACAAGCCTCAAATAACGTGTCATTTTTTCACCTAATTATCCCTAATTTTTCCTTTTTGATTATGATACTCTTTGTAATGGGATTCAACAAGTCATAAATAAAGAAGAGAAAAAAAAACTTGACACATTGACAATAATGTCTGACAAAATTACAATATAATTAACAGATACGTCGTTGTAAGATAAAATCAAAAAGCATACAAAGCAAAATATTATTAATGTGTAATTTTAAATATTTATATGAAATTACCATACTTTAATCTAGGAAATGATTAAGTATTAAGTTGCGTCATTATGTGTGAATAAGATGTAAGAAAAAGAAAGGAACTTCTAATTTTATCATTAGTATATATTTTTATGTTTTGGATCTTAAATAAATTAGAAACTAAACCCGTTTGAAATTTAAACTTTCTTAACTTAGGCAATTTAAAACATGGAAAGGATTACATGTAGTGGAAATACACGTAACCAACATTATCAATATTGTCCACATTTTTGAGTTAACTAATTCAATGATAGCAAAAATAACATTTCAATTATTTTCCTTTAAATTCAAGGTAATTTATTTTGTTAATTTATAGATATCAAATGATTTATTTTTATAAAATATAAATAATAAAACTTATATGTCTTTGAACATAATCCTTTAACTATGTACTGGATCACTGTAAATAAAATGACTCTATTAATATATTAATATCTACTCATAATCTTATAATCTTAATAAACAATGCTGTAAATATATATATATATATATATATATATATACATCATATATATATATATATATATATATATATATATATATATATATATATATATATATATATATATATATATATATATATATATATATATACATCATATATATACATATATATATATATACATCATATATATATATATATATATATATATACATCATAAACATATTATAACTGGTAATATGGATTTTATAGATTTAGTTTTACACAATAATACACTTAAGAATTTCATGAAAATGGGTACTAAATATAGATTAAATGTTACAAATTATATCAAAACTATAAAAAATCAGTTATATAAAGATATTGATAATTTTATTAAAAGTATTACAGTTAAATATAATATGCCTATTGAGAATTTTAATGAATGGATTTTCTATGTAAAAAAAGATATTGATAAATTAAAATTTGATGTTATGAAGGGTTATATTAACAGAGATATTAAAGATGATATTAAAAAACTTCAAGAAAACTTTATCATAACATATGTAGATAAAGCTGTGAATAATTTTGCTATTATATGTAAAAAATTATATTTGGAAATGGTGGATAAAATTATGACAAACAATATATTATATGAAGAGTCTAAAATTGAAGAAAGGGGACTTGTAAATAGAATTAAAGCTAAAAATCTACAAATTGGAATTAAACTTACTAATGTGAATTTTCCTTTTATTTTTCTTATCCCTAAATTTCATAAAAATCCAGTAAAATTTAGAACAGTAACTTCTGCTTACAAAACATATAACGTTAAAGCAAATAAAAAACTATAACTACTTATTCAAAATGCTCTAGATCATACTAAAAATTCTATCATTCTTAAAAATAGTTGTGACTTGATTGTTTTTATGAAAAGTAAGAAGGTTAATAATGTTTTCACTTGGGATTTTAAAGATTTATTTAATAATATTAAAATAGATGATTTGATTAATTCTTTCAATATTTTCTATTATGAAAGTAATATAAAAGATAATATAGATTATAATAAATATAAAAAATTATACAGTTTGGTTCTAAAAGAAAATTATATTAATTATCATGGCAAATTTTATGTTCAAAAACAAGGCATTCTTCAGGGCTCAGTATCAAGTAACAGTTTAGCAAATATGTACTTACATACTTATGAAAATAATTTTAAATGTAATGAGGGTATTATAATTTACAGATATATTGATGATCTGATTGCATTTACCAGTACAAATTATGACACTAAAGTAAAAACTAATTTTTATCCTTCTTATTTAAAACTCATTAGTACTAATTTTAATCCTTTAAAAGCAAATTTCTTGGACTTGGATATAGATATTGTGGATAATGAAATAATTACAACTATTTTTGATAAAAGAAATAATTTTAATTTTAATGTGATTAAATTGATTAATTGGAGCTCTAACATTAGTAAACTTATCTACAGAAATATAATTTTAAACTATCTTAAACGCAATAAAACATTAATTTCTAATTATCATGACAAAATTAAAAATATTCAGGTTTTCTTTAATAGTGCTGTTGAAAGTGATTATCCTATAGATTTTTTACATAGTTATATTATAGAAAAATATTTAAAACATTTGAAATATAAATGATTTTTAATTTTCCTTTTAATTTTTCTATAATCCTTATTTTTCTATTATATTTGGCTATAATAACTTTATTTATTGTTTTAATTTCTTTAATTTAATATAGATGGCGATATAATAAGTTTTTTCAAAGATTCGTATTCTGGTTAGCTGTCTTGCTGGCGTTATTATGAAATACATGCTAACATATTTGTAAATGTTTGATCATTTTCTGCCTTTCCCATATAAGTTTTTGTCTTTTCCATTTTATTTATTCATTTTATTTTATCCATCTTTTATTTAGCCATATTTGTGCTTTTTTATTAAACTGTCTGCCTAGGGGGAGAGTTTGATCAATAAAAGCATGCTTTAACCCCACATATATGTCTCAAGTCATATGGGGCATTTTTGATAGTTTAGTTCATTTATTTTACGTTTTTGCTGTTAATTTTTCGTATGAATTGTTTCACATTAATTAATTTTCTCGTAAGTTTTTCTTTAGTTATTTTTGTTACTTATTTGCAACTATCTTGACTGAAAACATATATTATATTTTCATATATATATATATATATATATATATATATATATATATATATTTTACTGTATCTAAAGTTCAAGCATGCAGCAGGTACATAGTACACAAACTTAGCAGAAATCGTGTTAGAAAACTCAACCACATTAATGATGTACAAAAAAGAAAAGAAAAGTACAGGACCTCCACTCCGTATAGTAAAGGTAAATAAGCAAATTTAAAAATGAAGCAACTAAATTGGGCATTAATATACCTATTAAGCCAAATAAGAATATTTTAAAGTAATCTGCAATGGAAAATACATTATCGATCCTTTAAAAACTGCAAGCATTTAGCATACATACGATACCGAATCGGATAATAACACTGGTCTACAGTGGTTCGGTAACAACGGTTAAATTATTATTTTTAATTATTAATTTCAATTTTTATTTAAATATCTGCAAGTAAAAATGTCCCAGCACATAACATTTTCTGTTAGAGTATCAGAAAAAAGCAATTTTTACGATTTTTTTTTTATAAATTTCACAGTATCAAACTTCCTGCTGGAAACCCAGATTCTTGGCAACTCAGAGTCCTGGTAACTCAGAGTCTTGGCAACCACGTTTATTCCATTTTTTGGTTAAAGTATCAGAAAATGGCAATTTTCACTATTTCTTTTATGATTATTATAATACAGTCGACAGCAAAAGTACCCAAGCACTGGCCAATAATTCCGATATAAAAAAAGTACATTTAATAATCTTTTGTTAAATAAATTACTGTCGAATCATGTTCTTAGACTGATTAAGAACATGACTCGAGAAGAATTTAGTTAACAAAGCAGTATTAAGTGTACTTTTTTAGACAGGGATTGTTGCTAGTGTTTAGATACATTTGTTGCCGACTGTATCACACATGACAACCTTTCGTGCTATCAATCCTGTCTCCTGGCCATCTTTTCTATTGGCAACCCTTGTTTCTGGTAACCCTGTATTCGTACTTTATCTTTTTTTTTTTTTCTGGTATTTTAGTTAACAGATATTTCTTATTAAGTATGATTGTGCTGTTTTATATTTAAACTTTTATGTTCTAAATGGTAAGTTTTCAGTGTAGAACTTGTAAAACCGTACCCGATAAGTTTTGTTGTATTTGTGAACTATTCATAATAAAATCACAAGGTAAACACAAGACGTAAAAAACCTATATTTTGTATTTTGGTTTTAAAATAACAAATAATAACAATTGAATCATTTAGTGTATTTTCCATATTTTTATGGTCTACAATATGTATATTATCTCCATATTAGCAGTATCCCATGCTAAATTAATAATATTGATAGTAATAATTCATGTATTATAAAGACTTTTGTACATTGCTTCCAGTACATGTTAAATAACCATAACAAAAAACTGTGCGTGTTACAGATTTTTCACTATTATTTTTTTTAATTCTGCACTACAAAATTAGTTGTAAATAGTAAATTTCATTTCTGTTACCCCCCATTTTTTTTTTTTTTTTTCACATTAACAGAACTAATCATATCAAAATCTGAAAATACACTTTAAAACAATAACGATACGCAAATGCAAATTCAGTGTATAATACACAGTACAGCGCTAATATAATACACAATAAGATACTAGCAAATTATAACAATAAAAATTAAGCGTTAAAAAGAGAAGCCATAAAAGTAAAGACCGACCCAATAGCATGTAACGACTATGATTCTACTTTTCTTGACTCCAGATGGCGCACCATGCTCCAACGCAACCGAAAAGTAAGAAAGAAACTCACGAACAGCACTGCACTTCAGGAAGCCGTAGGCTCGCTGGTAAAAAATTTCTGCTAGAGATAATAAAGATAAACTGATTTTTTTTTTTTTAATATATTACTCATATTGTAAAATTATAAAAGCTTATTTTTGTAGAATGCTACATTTTTCTGCACATACTTTGTGAGACCTTTAAACCCACAAAACCACCGATTTCTGCAATAATTTCCTCATTAATTTAATAATGTTTCATCAATATATTTTTATTTTTGTTAAACATGTACATTACGAGTAATGTGGACAAGAAAAGAGTACGAAGTGAAAATTTATGTTTATGAATAGATATATTTTTTTTAATTAAAAAATTCTCCTAAGAAATGATTGACCATACTCATCTCAACTGATTATTTGTAATTTTACTTCCATTCGAGAAAATACATAGCTAACAACATTATTAAGTTTTCTCTTTTGAGTTAAAATTATTAATATGCTTATGTTAAATATATTTATTAGTAAACTGCGTATACAATTAGAAATTATCTCAGAGATTATATAATTACGTCATTAGGTGTAAGAGAAGATATTCCAACGGAATGAATAATGCGGATTTAAATAAGAATGGTCACTTCCTGGTTCGTGAATTTAAATAAGAAAGTCGTTTACTTCCATTAAAATCGCATTTAATCCAAACAGATAATTAAAGTAATAATAATGGCCATAAAGTAATTATAATAATTATTTTCAATAAATATAGTGTTCTCTTTGGAGGTTTATGCAAAAGATTTTAATTAAATACAATTCAGGAAAGATTCATTAATCTTTTGTAGAAGAGAATGCATAACGCAATCATATTTATTGAGGTCTACTGTTCAAATTATTTCCATCACTCATATTGTTTAATATGTAAGTGAAAGTCAATTATTTTGATTTAATTAGAATGGTTAAAGATAAATTAATATAATTTTGCACTTTTGGAAATGTGGATTCCATCTTTAACCTTTATATTCCCCGTGATGCCAATTGGAATCATAACATTTCAGATTTTCTCTCTTACCATCTAACACACCTGCTGACTCAAAATGAACAATATTAAAATCTGTATTCTTTTTCACACCAAAATATATACAGTTTAGATTATGGCATTATCCTTGTTGACAAATGAAAGTATATTTTTCTCGATTCTCATAATAATATCGGAATCAGTTTCCTGCTTTGGACAATTTAAGTAAATTAACTGTTTGAAATGTTTTATATATATATATATATATATATATATATATATACGTATATGTATGTATGTATATATATATAATGTTTAACTTTTGTATTTTAATTTATTGCAATATGTATTTCTTTCAAAATTTAATATTTTTATTTGTTGAAAAGTTATGATTTTAAATGGAATCAGTGGTTGCATTAAACATGAATTAACAACTCTCAGTCGCTTTGTTGACTATATTAATTCGCACACTGCTGTCATTCTTCGGCCACATTTCATTAAACCATGGAAGCATCTGCGCAAGTGCTAATTCAACGAGTCCAATTCTAAAATAGCGGTGACAGTCATCTGACTCAGAGAAAATGAGCAATAACAGAGCGCGGAATGACTGGAATTTTTCCAAATTTTAAAATGTCGGTTAAGCTGGAATCCCTCCAACATTTTGGACGCGTCCTTCCTGCTAGTTTAAGGTTATGTGGCTGCACTGTACTCCTATTAAAAAAAATAATTATATATATTACCTTTGAAATTAATTTATATCTAAATATAAGATTTATAGTTTTATGGATGAAACAAATTGGGAATGAAAGGTTTATTTGCATTCAGTTTATTGTATGATTTTTAGAAAAAAATTAGATTATTTAAATTCGCATATACTTAAATGATTTAAAACAGAAAGGGGAAAGTGTTATGAATGTTGGTATCGAAACTTTATGCACTATTATTACTCAGTTATATAAAAACATGAATAATGCATAAAAATAAGTATATTGTTTGCTACTATAGCATTTATTTCTGTAAAAATGAATTAAAATAAATGTAAATTTTTTATCCTGAAAAAAGTCCCTCTTTCATTAATTAATTTTCACTTTGATTTTTTTTTCCAGTTTTAGTTCCATTTATAAATATTTATTATTGTCGTATCTGTTTTGTAACTAATAAATTTTGTACTAAACAATAATTCTAACTGTTTGCGTGGTCCGCTGTAGACCAGTCTGTAAAGCGTCGGCCTCGTAATTAGAAGATTGTGGGTTCGGCACTCGAGCCAGCCAAAGACCGTCGTGTATACTAATGGTGGCTGGTGCGCGTAAAATCTGTCGTGACTGCAATGTCCTCCATGTTCCCATCAAAAATTATACCTCTGGGGTTCACCGAAGCGGGAGAGCCATTCCTTCCGTAGAGGATAAAAATTTGATAGCATGTCTCCGGACCACCTCTAGGGGTGTGTCCCAGACCGTCGCCGCAATTACCCATCTGAGCAGCACTAGTGCGACGTAAAACCCAACCATCCATCTATCCTAATGTCTACCCAGTTGATCTAGATTAGTGTAGAGTATCTCCTGTTGAGGGATTTTCTAAAACCTATAACTAATTTAGGAGAATTTGGGAAAAAACAAGAGAAACTCTGAACGACTAGGTCAATGATTGTTAAATGGGCTCGAACCGGGCATCTGCCAACGTCAATTATAGATAGCAGAAACATTAAGTTTTGATGTCTAAATGAAATACTGGCAAAATTTTAGTGGTAGGAAGATCATGTAGAAAATTTCAATTTTAAGTTTAATATAAATTCAATAACGATGGGTGGTATTAATGTGGTGTCGAGGAGAAAGGGCTGTTATCTATATTTCAGGCCTATGATTGAGTGAAATACTTTCGTTGAAACGGATGTTTAGGCAGTATACATTTCAATTTCGGGAAAAAAAAAAGACTAGGGAACGTTAAATGGTTAGGATGACCAGCTAAATTTATGTTCTTATTTGTAGATGGTTCCCCCAAACAATTTATTTATCTTTATATTATTATTATCATCATTATCATTTTAAGAGCAGCATCTCTCAGTTAGCGTGCAGTTAGCTCAAAATGCAGTTCCACGTTTGCGAAACAACACTAATGCTACGCAAGAAATTGCGATAATTTAAGTTAACGTAAATAAGTTTTGCGTAAGACCTTTTCTTTCTTTCTTTCTTTTCTTTTTCTTTTTTTCTTTTTTAAAGAAATTTCATGCTGGCAATAACAACCACGACATATATTTTTAAAAAGTAGAAATATATATATTTTAAATTCCGTTGTAAACTAGTGTCTTTAGGAAAAAACTAAATGTAATAAATATTTTTTCCTAAAAGTAGCCATGTATTCTCTTTTGTTTTCTTGTATGGGTTAAAGTTAGTCATATTTTAAAAAATGCGCAATTTTATAGAATGATGTCATTCAAAACTTGTGTCATAGCTGCTTGAACAGAGAATTAAAAAAAAAATCAACCATGTTTTGACAGCATTAATTAATTAAAAAAAATAAGTGAACAGAAAAAGAATATCTCACAACTGAAAAAATGCACTAAAAAAATAAGTAAAATTTTCTCCTTGATTTTAAATAATAAAAAAAAAGAAATAAAAAGAAAACATAATTACAGAAAACAGAGATAATATTAAAATAAACATATCGTTTGTGTTACATAGGGTTTAAGCAGGTTTGGGGACAATATTAATGGAATTTTCATCATGTAAATTGATGCTAAATAATTTAAACTGGCATTAGGATAACAAAATTATTCGAGTGCTAGCAAGAAATCTTATATAAAAAAGTACACATAATACTGTTTTGTTAAGAAAAAAAGAAAAAAAAAGAATTTTTTTTTATATTTATGTATTATTTATTCAGTTGAATTTCTATCGAATATACTTTGTATTTTCTGGAAATTATAAAGTTTAAATGAAATTTTTGAAAACTTTCGGCCGCATATTACGGTAAATGTAGTTTTAGCCGTTTCCGCTTCATGCATTATAAATCTAATTTAATGCAGCACTGTAAATTACATTAAATACCATATAGTAGTACCATTGGACGTCCGAATGGGCTCCTGCACTTTGAGGTACATGTACTTACGATATAAATACAGTTTATGATTCTTGTAAAATGAATACTCCCTTTTAATTTAAATGTAGCATAGAAATATTTATATATCGTAAACAGTTAATGAGGCTCAAATAACGTATAAATAAATAATTATTATCTTAAAATGTAGATATTTAAAACAACACAGTGTGAATAAGTGTAACAGAAATTTCTAAAACAACAGCGTTAATAAATATTTCTCATATTTTTTTCAGCAAAATACATTAAATGTGTTGAATAAATATGAAAAAATGTATTTAGGCCTATATCATGAATTCCAAAGGAATGACCAACAATTGTTTCAAGTCGAAATATTTAAAACTGAAATGCAATAAAATTGTTAAAGTTTTAGTTACAAAAATTCTACTTTTAAACGCTATTTTTAATACCTTTTATATTTTTCTTCAAAAATGAAGTAACGTGCATAAGAAAAATTATTTTTATAAGCTATTACGTTCAAGTAAATCAAAATTTATCTATTATTTAGACCAAAACGAGCATTTTAATTTTCAGTTATTTAAGTACAAGCTTTCTATATATATATTTATTTATAGAAATAGTAATATATCTGTGATAAATAAATTATTATTATTATTATTATTATTATTACTATTATTATTATTTTATGTTAAAAGTAAACAATTAATTTTTTTCTTTCATTCTATACTTTATCTTAAGTAATATTTTAGCATTTTTTTTTTCTTTTTCCTTTGTTTTCTTCTTTTTTATATTATGTAAATATAAAAAAACGCTTGCGTAATATATCAAGTAAATAAGACGTTAATAACTTAACATATTTTAACACATATCGATGTATAACGTAACATTTTGCTAATTCTATTTTACAACTTTTTAAAAATAGTTTTAAATTTACAAGAGGTAATGTATTTTGAGTGGTATAGTTTATGCATTCAAAAATTTACAAGCAAAAGTCTAGAATGCATTATCATAAAAAAATAAATAAACGAATATTTCGAAAAATAATCTCTTAAAGTAGTAATTTTATAGATAATTTTACAAAGTAACACATAGATGCCAACGTTTTAATTTATTGCGGAGTATTTTTAGCTCCGCCTTTATTTCGCACCACTTTATTTATACAAAAAATTTCTACGATATATAACTTCGATTAAAAAAAATGTAAAAATATTTCAAAAAATAAATGGTATAAAGTAAAGGCGGGGCTAAAAATACTCCGGAATAAATTCAAATGTTGGCATCTATGAGTAACAGCTGCAGAAATGAATAAACTAGAAACGGTCGGTCATTGTTAATTTAAAATACTTCCTAATACATAAGTCAATTGAAGTGCTACAAATTTGCTGCTGAGAAACCATAATGTTATTAAGGCGTAATGAATTTGAGAAAATACTTAACATTCATTTTTTTACAATAGGTTGCATGTTCGTACGTTAAACTGGTATGTTAAATTCTAAACTTTTTAAAAAATGACATGGAATTAATTTTTCATCTAATGTAAACTAGTGTTTGTAGATTATACATTAAATAAACCTAAATATTTCCTTTTTTATCTTAATCAGGAGCTCATTTTTTTGCTAGTGATACATAAAAATTCTATGATAATAAGTAAGGGATATTTTATTCTAGCTACCCTGGTAGGCAGAATAAACTTCTGGCAGATAATCCGATTACACTGATAGTATAATAATGTACTTTATTATACATTCGTACATAATCTTCTTATTGAAAAATAGATAAATAAGCATACCAGGAATATTATCTTGGGCATTGTTTTAGAAAATGTATTTGAACGGGTAAATCGATTACAAAGATACGTACTTATGTTTATGTAAAAATAGTTCTATTCACTAACAGAAAGGAATATTTGATTTATCAGAAAAAAATATTGTGCATTAAAAAAAAGAAAGAAAAAAAGAAAAAAAAAAAAGAAAAAGGAATAGTACATATTTTTACTGAAATTTATAAAATAAAATGAAATTCAGAGATTAGATTTTAAAAATTCCTGATGTAACAATAACAATATATTTTAATACTCTCTTTAAATTTTGCAAATAATATATTAGAAAGTGAAAAAGAGTATTAACACGTTTATAAAATATAATAGTTTATTTTAGAGCAAGTATTTTTCCCTTAAAAGTGGATTTTTTTTTTTTTTTTTTTATGCTTTTGCAGTATTAAAATTGAAAATTAAATAGGAAACGAAGAAATTTTAAACTCACAAACAGGCATTATTATTCGGTACAAATGTTCTGTTTCTAAATTTGTTAAATTAATTGACCTTATATTCAGCATCGTAGAAAAATTTTAAAATATTTAAAAAAAAATTACAAATTTTCTTTAATAGAAAAGTATTAAAATATTAGGTGATGTCAGGAAATATTAAAATAGCTTGAAAGTTTAGCTCGATATTCAAACGAACAGCATGCAGCTGCAGCGTTATCAAACATAAACGCATATAAACAACATCCACGTGAGCTTTTGTTTTTCATATTTACTTATAAATAATGTAAGTAACCACAGCTGTTAACTCTGACATTTTTCCTGGAGACTTTTTGTCAGAGTTTTATCATAGTAATCTTCAAGATGTTAAATCGAGTAAAATTCATATTAGAGCAATCTATTCAAAAATAGTGGTAATAAATCTTATTTAGATATTTTAAAAGTTGACAGTTATGTGTTAAAATAGACGGTGGATCTAAAATGTTTGGTAAATGGTGCTAAACAAAAGTTTTATTTTTTCCAGATTAAACTACGGTTTACATAACTAATTGAACAACAGACGTGTTAATTTATTTAACTCTTACCAGGTGAGAAGTGATGGATTATCGATGCGAACTAATCTAAAATTGTTAAATTATCGGGAGGTATTACTACATTAAAATCAAACTTATTACACTGGTAGTAAATAATGACATTAAACAGATTTGTTTAACCTAAAGCACGCCGTGTAACGTTTTTCGGCCCGTGATAGAGTTCCCAAAATTTATAATTTGACGTTTTCGCTTAATATACCAAAAAATGTTAAATCGTTTTCGGAACTTTGTAATGAAAATGCCTTAATGGAAACATTCTAAAGATGTGGTCTTCAAACAATATTAAAAAAAAAAAAAAATGTATGTGATTCTACTCTTCCAAAAATAGCAGAAAGGGAAACAAATTATCGGCTGAAATGAATTACAGCGACCACAAAAATTATCAAAATTGAGCATATTTGGCGATTTCACATTGTTAGGCGATTGGTTTTGAGTACTTGGCGAAGAAAGAAAGCACGGTTGTGTTGGTACACGGCAATCTCGGTGCTAGCGAACGCAATGCCTAACAGCGCTAAATCGCCAAATATGCTTTATTTTGATAATTTTTTGTGGTTGCTGCAATTCCTTTCAGCCGATAATTTTTTCACTTCCTTGAGTTTAATGAAGAGTAGAATCACATGTATATTTTTTTCAATATTTTTTGGAGGCGACACCTTTTGAATGTTTCCTTGTTAGATTGTTGTGCTAGTTAAAGAGACAAATATCGCACAAAATATTGTTAATAAAATGCCATTCGATCGGTTTATCGTTACTTATTATTTTAATTATTTTTATATAATCATAAAACATGTCTGATTTGTTCTTTATTGCTGTATCATTTATTTATTTTTAAAAACATACTCAAAGACTCACAGTAGTTTTATAGATAATTCATAATTACTTTGGCTCCAATTTTATACAACATTTATTCGCTTTTCTCGAATAATACGATGGCTGGATATATAGTACATTTACAGCATAATGCTTTGCTCACATAGAAACTTAAATTCACCTAAAAGTAATACTTATTAATATTCCAAGAAATTATTTAATGATTAATTAATTATGTGGACTTTATTCACACTGATACGTTCCTCTAGGAGCAGAATCTTAATTAATTTAATATGTAAGAGGAACACTGAGAAAAAAAAAATATATGCTGACTTTCTCTAGAATGAATAAGTTGCCATTTTCTAAATCCTTTAAGTAGAAATATAGATCTCCAAGCTATGCGCATAAGGCACGCCCATAAACTGAATAGACGAAATGATCGAGAATTTCTAACCTACACATTTCTAAATGGTGAAACAATATTCTGAATATTCTGAATCTTTTGTATTACGAGAAATTCTTGCTTGATTTTCTAGAATTGGGTCATAACCCAAGTTTATAGCTGCTGAAACGCGCCTCTTCTATTCACATTTATTTGGGGATAATTTCAAATAGTTTTGTCCTCGATAGTACAGGAAAACGCTCAAGAATTCTACTCGAGAATTCGCTTTCGAAGGGGACTAGAAAAAAATTATAAGAAATTTATAAGGATGACATGGGACTTTTTTTTTCTTTTTAGAGCCACAATTTAGATTCTAGATGTCAGTTACAGAATTTTTTCTCAGTGTATTGGCGTGCCTTATACTCATAGCTCGTAAATATATGTTTCTTGTTTAGGGATTTAGAAAAGGACCACCTAATCGTTCTAGATTAGCGTGGTATATTTTTTTTTTCTCAGTGTGTTCGCAGACTTTTCTTATTACATTTAATTCAATAATCATAATTTAAGCCCCTATAAAAATATTTGTTTATATTCACATACCAAAATTTTAAATTACATTTAAAAATTTGCTATTGCTCTTTTCTCTAGATTTATTTAATATATATAGTATATATGCATTTTAAGGAGCTGTCAGAAAAAACATGTTTTATTATCTTGATAATTATTTGAACGCCTTCTTGTTTTTAATTAAAAGGTCACTTAAATATTTAATTGAAATAACGGTTGGTTTAAAAGTAATTAGTTTTTTTTGGGGGGGTGGGGGATGGTAGGGGGGTATTAAATATTCGATCTAATAATGTTGCGTACTCGGTGTTCGTTGATTTTCCCTGAATAAATGAAAGCTCTTCCAGAGGTTTAAAATTTTTTTACAGGTCTGCCAAGCAACTTTCAAATTCCGTTTCAGAAATCCGAGCTTAAATAACAGCTGAAACATAGAAATCGCAACATGAACTGGACCATATGCATAACACACAACATATAGCTCCACTAAATCAATAGCAGCAGCAAGTCAGGGAGATCTTTATTCCGGAATGTCTTGGCGAAAACTGAACTAAATGATCGGAACTGCATCTCTTTATATAGTTTCCTACCAATCCGGAATTTTCTAGTATCGTGCAAAGTAACTGAGTTACAGCTTAGATAATCGATATATTGATAATAAGTATTTTTTTGCCAAGGTCACCAAATAATTGACAAATTCGTCGCAAAGAAGCAATAAAGTCGTCATTGTCACATTCATTGTCAATACCATTACTTGCCCTGATGAAGCTTTTTAACGGATTTTTAGTATATATAAGATTTTGTGTTACATATGTTTGAAAAACCTCTTATCACTAAACAAAGAAGCGAACAAAAATAATAAATACAAAGTAATATAGAATTAGATTTTATTTTGCGAACTGTAATTATTTTCCAAATTGACTTTCTGACTCTTTTCTAAACATCATCGAATTTTACGAAATATTTTAATTTGGGATCTATTTACCTTTTAGGAAATATAATTATTATTTTTATTATTAATCGCTTATTCAAACTTTTAGTTTCAAACTATACTTTTTTTTTTACATAAAAAGAAACTTATAAAATGCAATTAAAAAAAAAACCAGGCTAAAATTCTGAATAATCATTTAAAACCTTAATTTAAAAAAAAAAAGATATTATTTGTAATAATTGTTTAGGGTCAAAAAGTAAAATTTTATTTGTAATTTATTTTTTGAGTGCCTGGTATACATCAGATTTCGTATTATTATTATTATTATTATATATATTTTTTTTTACCCTTCGTTATCAAATTCACTCTATTCAACTAAATTAAAAGTCGTAATCGTTTTTATTTTAAAGTGATGAAAAAACGCACAATTTCAAGTTAGATCTAATTGCACTTACTTTAGAGGATTTTTTCTACATTATTTTAAATAAACGTTGATTACAAAGTCATAATTTAAATGCTTCTTTAAAAATACCTAATAATAATTGAGACTGAGAGCATTTTTAATTATCTTTATTTATTTATTTTTTGTTATTGTTTATAATTTATGTACCCTCTTTTAAGAAATATAGTTTATAGTATTTTCAAAGCATATACAAAAAGAAAGAAAAAATATTTAAAAAGTTTTTTTTTTTTTTTTTTTTTTTTTTAATATATAAAATGTGATAATTTATATAAAATGAAATGTTATATATATATTATATAATAACGAATAACTTAAAGAACATATAACATTTTTTCCTACAGTTATAACAAAAATACTTAATTATGGACGAGAAAAAAAAATCTATGCTGTGAGATTTAGATATCGAAAGTTTTTATGATTCAGCGTTTTGGTTTAGTCATCATTAGCGACGGTAGTTATGCAAATAGAGTGAACATAATTAAACTTAAAAACATAAACATGGAAAACATTTTTTTATGCAGTTTCTAAAAATCAAATGATACTCCATAAACAATACATTATGTAAAGTGCAAATATGTAATAAATAAATGTACAGACTATTAAATAAACTTACATACTATTTAATAAATTTACACCCATGAAACAATTTACAAAATGTATTTTAGAAAATTATATAGTAGAAATGTTTGCTACAGTTTTAGAAAATATATCGTAGGAAACAAGTGGTTTAAAATATTATGCTAAAGCAAGTTTGCGATTATTTTTTTTTATGTAATACATTATATATACGAGTCATCGTCTTGAAGACGCTGACCACCCAGGTGTTTCTTCAAGTGCAGGGGCAAATGGTAGTCACTGGGCGCCAGATCAGGGCAGTTCTCGGTCACAATGCGATACAAAACACTACGAGAATATTGAGGAAACCAGTCGCACATTGATGAAATTGTAAAGCGTCTGTTTTCTCTCACCTTTTCTTCCACTTTCTGCACCAAATCTTCATTAACGTCCGAAGGACGCCCACTCCGTTCTTCACCATGCACATTTGTGCGGCCATCTTTAAATGCTCTCACCCATTTCCTTACCATTCCATCACTCATAATGTTTTGTCCGTAAACTTCACAGATCTCACGATGAATATCGATCGGATTTACGCCTTTAGCACTAAGAAATCGTATAACAGCCCGTACTTCACAATCGGCGGGACTCACGATTGTCGGAGGCATCTTAAACACTCAGTAAACAACGTATACAATGAAGAATCAGACTGTAATGGCGTCAGTGCGTAGACAAGAGATGTAGGTAACCAGCGCGCATGCGCGGAACGCCGACCGTAGCGCTGTGGCGGCGGAATCGCAAAACGGTACTTACTTAAAAAACATGCCTCGTATATATATATATATATATATATATATATATAATTAGAACTAAAAAATAATAATTGCTTTATTTAATATTCTAATGTTGCTTTTTTTTTTTTTTTTTTTTTTTTTTTTTTTTTGTAGGACAGGTGTCATATTATTTCTTTGAGACTGCAATTTTGTCGCCTTGACCATTTTTTATCAACCACCATGAATGAATTTGTAAATTTTATTATTATCATTATTACTTAAATATGTAAATCTGAAACTTTGTCACAGTATCTGTCCAAACGTTTAGCCCAGATTATTAGATTCTATCATAAATTGGTACAAATATTAATCTCGACAAAATCTAGCTAGCGCAGTATTTTTTAGTTCGATCGGATAAACCTGCTTTACAATTATTATAAAGAAAGGAAAAATTCGTACCAAAATAAATAAATATATAAGCAAATATTTTCCTTTTCATGTCGAAAAAGAAAACGCACGTGGGAACATTTTTTTTTTTTTTTTTTTTTTATTATTATTAAAATAAAATTGAGAAAAATCATGCTAAAGAAAGGGAACAGCTTCATTGTAGAAACCCTTGGTGAAATTTGAAATTTGGAATCGAAGGAGCTTGGTAGTGTCTCGCGGAGATCTTTACTTAGGCAACTGCGATAGTCAATTGCAAGAAAGAAAATAGTAACCGATGCTAGAGAATGAACACGATTACTGCACGCCTTTATATGGAAAAACACATTTACAAAAGTCCTCTTGCACTATATTAAATTATTTTTTGTGAAGAATTTTATATCTGATACTTAGAAAGTAAAAATATGCTTAGAGGTTCTTTTTTTTTTTTCTAGCGATAGGTGATATACCCCAAAGAATGTTCCTTGTTAATATATATATATATATGTGTGTGTGTGTGTGTGTGTGTGTGTGTGTGTGTGTGTGTGTGTGTGTGTGTGTGTATTAACTAAACATACGAAAATCCAAATTACATGTTGAGTAATTAGAATATAAAATCTAGGAGAAATGTTCATATTTGCTCAGACAAAAAAAAAAGTTTGGTAATAAGGCATCACAAATGAATGAAAATTATTTTACGATGAAGAAAGGTAGTTAATATATTCCCTCTCAAATAATAATAATAATAATAATAACAAGTTAAAATACATTTGAAATTCTAATTTCTACCTTTAAAAATAATTTATATTTAATACTTAATTAAATATTTAAACTACTCAGACGAACACATAAATAATTCATAATTCTAAGTAAGAGCCTTCAGTTCATATGTGCCTGTAATTAGATAGAAAATTTATTGTGATTTTAAACTAATTTGTTAATGACAGAAGACATTCTATAATATGATTTCATAGGTTTGTAAAAGCAATGTTAAATGAAGCATTCAGAAAATTCAATTAATCTTAAAATTTTAACTATAATCAATCATCTTTTCATGACGTATACACAGCAAACAAAATTTAATTATAATATATGCATTTGTCATCAAAATAAATGTGTAATTTGCATGAACGTGAAATAAATTGATGATTACAAATTATAGAAGAACTAGGCGTTTCAAGAAATATAGCAATTCAAAATGATTGAAATTGACATTTTGCTCTTATTAACAGAGCATTGTAAAATTTAACATGCATTTTTGGCGATTGATCATAAAAAATATAAGAGTAAGGAAGACAAAATGCATATAAATCTGTGAATATAAAAATTAAAATATAGTACTTTCATTTAACATGTAAAATAATCGTTTGTTGTGATAACCTATATTTATTTACTAATAATATAATGTTTGAGGAAGATGATGTTTCGAATAAAATAAAGTGATCCACAGTTAAATCACATAATCAACTTCACTCTTTACTTTCTCTTACCCATACGTTAGAGAAAGTATTGTTTCCGGGTCAAATTTCCGAAATTGAGTGTTTGTTATATTTACAGGTTTTGATGTCACCTGGTTATAAAAATTCCTGATTTCAGCTCTTGGTCTGTGCACGTGTGTCTCTCTGTTATGAGCATATCTGAAAAAAAAAAAATAATAGAAGAAAGTACAAACTTGCTATTCTAAATGTGTATCATATAATAATGCCACACTACACTTTTCGTTGAGATCAAGAACATGGTTTGTCCACATTGAGATCCAAGAGTATTCAAATATACTATGTCTCTGGGGGATGGATGGTTGGGTTTTACGTCGCGCTAGTGCTGCGCAGATGGGCAATTGGCGATGGTCTGGGACACCCCCGTGGAGGTGGTCCGGAGACATGCCATCACAATTTTGATCCTCCACGGAATGGATGGCTCTCCCGCTTCGGTGACCCCCAGAGGTATAATTTTTGTTGGGAACATGGGGGACGTTGCGGCTACGACAGATTTTACGTGCACCAGCCACCCTTAGTGTACACGACGGTCTTTGGCCGGCTCAAGTACCAAGCTCGCAATCTTCCATGTCTCAATTTAAAGTCTGGAAAATGCTTTATATATATATATATATATATATATAAATCTCGTGAAAAACTAAGAGCTCATTGCATAGAAATGTAGCAAAATATGCGAATTTAAGTTCATGTTTTAGTAGACTATTTAGATAATTTAGGAAATATTGAGAGAAATTAACGTTTGAGCAATCTATTATATTATCTTCCTTGATGCCATTATTTGAACAGTAGAAGTATTGTACAATGCCAAGCTGTTATTAAACTAGAGGTTATTCACACAATCCTGTGAATTCATCATAGAGATAATAATCATTCGAAGTTTTCTATTATAATTTTGTGTTAATCTGTTAATGTTTGCCACATTTTGCATTAGTTATTAACGCGAGTAAAATTGACTAAATATCTTTCTAGTTGCATTTGTTAGGCCTTAGTTTTTTTAGCTACGCTTAATATATTATTGGGGAAGGAGGGTGTGTAGAATTTGTATTTATCTTAAAATAATAATAATAATAATAATGGAAATAAAGAAAGATGAATAAGAAACAAGAAGAAAAAATGAACAAAAAATTTTCTTCTAGAATATATATATATATATTCCTTTAGGAAATTAAAATAATAATAATAATTATATATATATATATATATATATATATATATATATATATATATATTTGTTATTAGCCTTTCTTTCTTTATTTTTTTTTAGTATTATTATTTAAACCTAGAGGTTTCTTATAAGTTTGAAGGATCTCTTGCGTTTCCTTTTTAATTATTAGTTTAATTTAACAAAAATTTAAACATTTTCTGTAGGAAAAGTATTTCTAACAAAATGCTTGATTATTTATTTTACTTCTTAATATAATCATTATCAACAAAAAATTAAATACGTAATCTTAAAGATATTTACTTTCTTTATAAATGAATTATTTTTAACTTTTTATTCCTTGATAAAGTGTATACATAAGGATTAAACAGAACAGAAAATACTTTAACATTTTTATTTCAGTTGAAATAAAAAAATCATTACTTGCCATGGAATAGATTTTTTTCCTTTTTAAATACGTACAAATATTGTTTTAAATATTATTTTTGAACACAGTATAGTACAAATATGTCCTAAAAATTCAACTGTTGAAATAGCAATTTACGTTTTTTACTTTCCGAACATACATATGTAAGGAAAGTATTGTAATCAAGTAAAATATTGTAATGAATTTTATTCTGTTTGGTGAATCAAGAACTTATAGAGAAAAATTCTTTATCATTATGGTCTTTGGACCCAAATTATTTTTAAATGCAACAGCATCTAAATGTCTCATTCGAATGAGCTGAAAATGTATACAAATTTTATAGTCCCCGTCGCACGAACTGTATAAATTTTACTGAATCTAGCACTTATAGTATTTATTTTTACAGGGAAACAAAGAAAAATTCTTTAACATTGTGGTCTATATGGGACCAATTTTTTTTTTTAATGTGATAGCGTCTAAAAGACTTATTCAATTGAGCAGAAAATTTATAGACAGGCTGCACATCGTCGTTACACGAAGTGCTTAGATTTTGGTGAATCTAGCAGTTATATATATATTTTTTTAGAGAGACACAGCAAAAAATTACTTATCATTATGAACTATAGCACAAATTCTGTAAAATGTAATAGCGTCTAAACGCCAGATTTAAATTGAGCTGAAAGTTAATATACCTGTTAAAGATTTTTCCTTCTTCTTCTCCCTATTATTATTATTATTAATATCTCTCCTGGTGCTTCACTCTTAAAAATCTCTGCTTGCGTGGAGAATTTTTCAGAGACTAAAATCCAAATTGAAAAACCTTTTGGACTTTTTAATTTAATTTATTTATTTATTTATTTTTTCTGAAAATCTTTCTTTCTTATTTTTTCTTTTTTACACATTTGTTGGAGGGAAGCATAGGTCGCGACCATATGCAGGTACTCCGAATCGATCACAATGGCGTTCACCATCACACTAACTATATGCATTTTGGACTATGTAGCACAGAGGGAAACAAAGAAAAAGTCTTTATCATCATTGCTTATAGATTCAAATTACTTAAAACGTCATAGCGTCTAAAAGCATCATCCGATTGAGCTAAAAATTTATATAATGTTACAGTGCACCGTCGCACGATCTGTTCAGATTTTGGGGAGTCTAGCACTTATAGACTTTTACAGGGACACAACGATAATTTCTTTATCATTATGATGTATGGATTGAAATTCTTTGAAGGGCAATATCGTGATTTTAAATAGCATACTATGTAGAGGAGAAAAAAACTCAGATGCTTTATTATAATTTTCTCAATTGTTTAATTAACGAATTCTCCAACTTTAATTTATTTACACAACTGTAATTATTTAATGTTCAGAATGTCGATTACAGTCACTTCAGATTTTTGTTTTTTTAAACACGAAAAATAGGAATAATTATTCAGTATTCAGAAATAAATAAAAAAAACTATTTTTCAAATGAAATAAAATATTCGAAAATTTGTATGCTTTCATTTCGATAAATTTTCTTTTTTCTAAAGGAATATCTATCTATATCTATCTATCTATCTATATATATATATATATATACAGGGTGTTTATAAAGTCCCGGACCTATTTTGATTTTTTTTTTGAAAAAAAAAATTTGAAAAATGAAACACAGAAGCCCATATTTAAAATTGTAAAAAAAAAAAAAAAAAATGAAATTCGAAATTTGAAAAAATCTCGATGAGATGCATACCTACATAATCCCAGGTAAAAATATACCAAGTTTTGTAGCTCTGCGATCGGCAGTGTGAGCACCTGAGCGCCGACAGGCGGACACACACAGAGACCAACAGATACTTCTCTTTATTTATATAAATGAGTATATTTACACCAATAGTAAGAAAAGAAATTTATTACTTTAATTTCCTAATGATTTTCTCATAAACCACTAATTTATTTTTAAAAAAAGAAAAATGACTTATTTATTAATTAAAATGAAACATTAAAAGTTCTTCAATATTTTCTTTTATAGACGTATTAATCATAAATTAAATTTGTAACCTTAAAGATAATTTTCTTCACTATCTCTCTCTCTCTCTCTCTCTCTGTATATACATATGTATGTGTGTGTGTACAATAAATATATATTAAATAGTTAATATATATATATATATATTTAAAGAAAACCTTCAAGATAAACAATGAAATCTTATAAAACCCAAAGCCCCAATGAATATAAACAATTATTTTATATTGATACATACTGAAAATAATGAGTGCAGAAAATTTAAGTTTGATATTTGGAAGATGAAATGAGAGTGTCATCTGGAAAGATTATACGAGATTGGTAAGTTGATGGAGTGATCTATATAAAGATTACCTGAAATTTTTGATATAATCTTTTTAATATGAAAATTTCAAATATTTTACTTATGTAGATGCTGTAACCAAACGGGGGCTAAGTTGTTTCTAGAAATATTTTAAATTGTTTTTAAAGTATAAAAATATTCTGTATATCTATCTTATCGTACACCTTAATCCATTATATTTATTTCTAGTATTCTAATTCAGGGTATGAGGATATCGTATGATGGCCACATCTAATTCTTTAAAGTTTGTGGTTTATTTATGCATTTTTTCAAACTACAAGTAACTCGGTATGCAATTTAGAATAATTATTACATATTATTGGAATGATTAATTGTAACGTTTTCGTACGTTTTATATCTATGTTATTTAATCATAAGATGTAAATGGTATTAAGTGAATAATGAGTGTCTACAAGCCTCAAATAACTTGTCATTGTTTCACCTAATTATCCCTAATATTTCCTTTTTGATTATGATACTCTTTGTAATGGGATTCAACAAGTCATAAATAAAGAAGAAAAAAAAAAAAAAAAAAAAAAAAAACTTGACACATTGACAATAATGTCTGACATAATTACAATATAATTAACAGATACGTCGTTGTAAGATAAAATCAAAAAGCATACAAATCAAAATATTATTAACGTGTAATTTTAAATATTTATATGAAATTATCATACTTTAATCTAGGAAATGATTAAGTATTAAGTTGCGTGTTTATGTGTGAATAAGATGTAAGAAAAAAAAGGAACTTCGAATTTTATTATTAGTATATATTTTTATGTTTTCGATCTTAAATAAATTAGAAACTAAACCCTTTTGAAATTTAAACTTTCTTAACTTAGGCAATTTAAAACATGGAAAAGATTACATGTAGTGGAAATATACGTTACCAACATTATCAATATTGTCCACATTTTTGAGTTAACTAATTCAATGATAGCAAAAATAACATTTCAATTATTTTCCTTTAAATTCAAGGTAATTTATTTTGTTAATTTATAGATATCAAATGATTTATTTTTATAAAATATAAATAATAAAACTTATATGTCTTTGAACATAATCCTTTAACTATGTACTGGATCACTGTAAATAAAATGACTCTATTAATATATTAATATCTACTCATAATCTTATAATATTAATAAACAATGCTGTAAATATATATATATATATATATATATATATATATATATATATATATATATACTGTATCTAAAGTTCAAGCATGATGCAGGTACTTAGTACACAAACTTAGCAGAAATCGTGTTAGAAAACTCAACCACATTAATGATGTACAAAAAAGAAAAGAAAAGTACAGGACCTCCATTCCGTATAGTAAAGGTAAATAAGCAAATTTAAAAATGAAGCAACTAAATTGGGCATTAATATACCTATTAAGCCAAATAAGAATATTTTAAAGTAATCTGCAATGGAAAATACATTATCGATCCATTAAAAACTGCAAGCATTTAGCATACATACGATACCGAATCGGATAATAACACTGGTCTACAGTGGTTCGGTAACAACGGTCAAATTATTATTTTTATTATTAATTTCAATTTTTACTTAAATATCTGCAAGTAAAAATGTCCCAGCACGTAACGTTTTCTGTTAGAGTATCAGGAAAAGGCAATTTTTACGATTTTTTTTATCAATTTCACAGTATCACCCTTCCTGCTGGGAACCCAGATTCTTGGCAACTCAGAGTCCTGGTAACTCCGAGTCTTGGCAACCACGTTTATTCCATTTTTTGGTTAAAGTATCAGAAAATGGCAAATTTCACTATTTTTTTATGATTATTATAATACAATCGACAGCAAAAGTACCCGAGCACTGGCCAATAATTCCGATATAAAAAAAAGTACAGTTAATATTCTTTTGTTAAATAAATTATTGTCGATTCATGTTCTTAGACTGACTAAGAACATGACTCGACAAGAATTTAGTTAACAAAGCAGTTTTAAGTGTACTTTTTTAGACAGGGATTGTTGCTAGTGTTTAGATACATTTGTTGCCGACTGTATCACACATGACAACCTTTCGTGCTATCAATCCTGTCTCCTGGCCATCTTTTCTATTGGCAACCCTTGTTTCTGGTAACCCTGTATTCGTACTTTATCTTTTTTTTTTTTTTTTTTTTTTTTTTCTGGTATTTTAGTTAACAGATATTTTTTATTAAGTATAATTGTGCTGTTTTATATTTAAAGTTTCATGTTTTAAATGGTAAGTTTTCAGTGTAGAACCGTACCCGATAAGTGTTGTTGTATTTGTGAACTATTCATAATAAAATCACAAGGTAAACACAAGACGTGAAAAACCCTATATTTCTATTTTGGTTTTAAAATAACATATAATAACAATTCAATCATTTAGTGTATTTTCCATATTTTTATGGTCTACAATATGTATATTATCTCCATATTAGCAGTATCCCATGCTAAATTAATAATATTGATAGTAATAATGCATGTATTATAATACACAGTACAGCGCTAATATAATACACAGTAAGATACTAGCAAATTATAACAATAAAAATTAAGCCTTAAAAAGAGAAGCCATAAAAGTAATAACCGACCAAATGGCATGTAACGACTATGATCCCGGTTTTCTTGACTCCAGATGGCGCACCATGCTCCAACGGAACCGAAAAGTAAGAAAGAATCTCACGAACAGCACTGCATTTCAGGAAGTCTTGGGCTCGCTGGCGAAAAAACTCTTCTGGAAATAATAAAGATATATAAATTTTTTAATATGTTACACATATTGTAAAATTATAAAAGATTCTTTTTGTATTATGCTACATTTTTCTGCACATACTTTGTGAGACCTTTAAACCCACAAAACAACCGATTTCTACAATAATTTCCTTATTAATTCAATAATGTTTTATCAATATATTTGTGCTAAACATGTACATTACGAGTAATGTGGACAAGAATAGAGTACGAAGTGAAAATTTATATTTATGGATAGATATAAATTTTTATTCAAAAATTTTCCTAAGAAATGATGGACCATACTCATCTCAACTTATTATTATTTGTTATTTTACTTCCATTCGAGAAAATACATAGCTAAAAATATTATTGAGTTTTCTCTTTTGAGTTAAAATTATTAATATGCTTATGTTAAATATATTTATTAGTAAACTGCGTATACAATTAGAAATTATCTCAGAGATTACATAATTACGTCATTAGGTGTAAGAGAAGATATTTCAACGGAATGAATAATGCGGATTTAAATAAGAATGGTCACTTCCTGGTTCGTGAATTTAAATAAGAATGTCGTTTACTTCCATTCTAATCGCATTTAATCCAAACAGATAATTAAAGTAATAATAATGGCCATAAAGTAATTATAATAATTATTTTCAATAAATATAGTGTTCTCTTTGGAGGTTTTATGCAAAAGATTTTAATTAAATACAATTCAGGAAAGATTCATTAATCTTTTGTAGAAGAGAATGCAAAACGCAATCAAATTTATTGAGGTCTACTATTCAAATTATTTCCATTACTCATATTATTTAATATGTAAGTGAAAGTTAATTATTTTGATTTAATTAGAATGGTTAAAGATAAATTAATATAATTTTGCACTTTTGGAAATGTGGATTCTATCTTTAACCTTTGTATTCCCCGTGATGCCAATTGGAATCATAACATTTCAGATTTTCTCTCTTACCATCTAACACACCTGCTGATTCAAAATGAACAATATTAAAATCTGTATTCTTTTTTACACCAAAATAAATACAGTTTAGATTATAGCACTATCCTTGTTGACAAATGAAAGTATATTTTTCTCGATTCTGATAATAATATCGTAATCAGTTTCCTGCTTTGGTCAATTTAAGTAAATTAACTGTTTGAAATGTTATATATGTACATACATGCATATATATATATATATATATATATATATATATATATATATATATATATATATATATATATAATGTTTATAATTTGTATTTTAATTTATTGCAATATGTATTTCTTTCAAAATTTAATATTTTTATTTGTTGAAATGTTATGGTTTTAAATGGAATCAGTGGTTGTATTAAACATGAATTAACACCTCTCAGTCGCTTTTTTGACTATATTAATTCGCACACTGCTGTTATTCTTCGGCCACATTTCATTAAACCATGGAAGCATCTGCGCAAGTGCTAACTCAACGAGTCCAATTCTAAAATAGCGGTGACAGTCATCTGACTCAGAGAAAATGAGCAATAACAGAGCGCGAAATTACTGGAAGTTTTCCAAATTTCAAAATGTCGGTTAAGCTGGCATCCCTCCAACATTTGGGACGCGTCCTTCCTGCTAGTTTAAGGTTATGTGGCTGCACTGTACTCCTATTTAAAAAAAAAAAAAAATCATACCTATTACCTTTGAAATTAATTTATATCTAAATATAAGATTTATAGTTTTATGGATGAAACAAATTGGGAATGAAAGGTTTATTTGCATTCAGTTTATTGTATGATATTCAGAAAAAAATTAGAGTATTTAAATTTGCATATACTCAAATGATTTAAAACAGAAAGGGGAAAGTGTTATGAATGTTGGTATCGAATCTTTATGCACTATTATTACTCAGTTATATAAAAACATGAATAATGCATAAAACTAAGTATATTGTTTGCTACAAGTATTATAGCATTTATTTTGTAAAAATGAATTAAAATAAATGTAAATTGTTTATCCTGAAAAAAGTCCCTCTTTCATTAATTATTTTCACTTTGATTTTTTTTTCCGGTTTTAGTTCCATTTATAAATATTTATTGTTGTCATATCTGTTTTGTAAATAAGAAACTTTGTACTAAACAATAATTCTAACTGTTTGCGCGGGCCGCGGTAGCCCACTCTGTAAAGCGTCAGCCTCGTAATTAGAAGATTGTGGGATCGGTACTCGAGTCAGCCAAAGACCGTCGTGTATACTAATGGTGGCTGGTGCACGTAAAATCTGTCGTGACCGCAATGTCCTCCATGTTCCCATCAAAAATTACATCTCTGGGGGTCACCGAAGCGGGAGAGCCAACACTTCCGTAGAGGATAAAAATTTGATGGCATGTCTCCGGACCACCTCTAGGGGTGTGTCCCAGACCGTCGCCAATTGCTCATCTGCGCAGCACTAGTGCGACGTAAAACCCAACCATCCATCTATCCTAATGTCTACCCTGCTGATCTAGATTAGTGTAGAGTATCTCCTGTTGAAGGATTTTCTAAAATCTATAACAAATTTAGGAGAATTTGGGAAAAAACAAGAGAAACTCTGAACGACTAGGTCAATGATTGTTAAATGGGCTCGAACCGGGCATCTGCCAACGTCAATTATAGATAGCAGAAACATTAAGTTTTGATGTCTAAATGAAATACTGGCAAAATTTTAGTGGTAGGAAGAGAATGTAGAAAATTTCAATTTCAAGTTTACGATAAATTCAATAACGATGGGTGATATTAATGTGCTGTCGAGGAGAAAGGGCTGTTATCTTTATTTCAGGCCTATGATTAAATGAAATACTTTCGTTGAAGTGGGTGTTTAGCCAGTATTCATTAAAATTTCGGGAAAAAGAAAGGCTAGGGAACGTTAAATGGTTAGGATGACCAGCTCAATTTATATTCGTATTTGTAGCTGGTTCCCCCAAACATTTTATTTATCTTTATATTATTATTATCACCATTATCATTTTAAGAGCACTAGCTCTCAGTTAGCGTGTAGTTAGCTGAAAATGCATTTCCACGTCTGCGGTACAACACCGATGCTACGCAAGAAATTGCAATAATTTAAGTTAACGTAAATAAGTTTTGCGTAAGACCTTTACTTTCTTTCTTTTCTTTTTCTTTTTTTGAAGAAATTTAATGCTGGTAATAACAACCACGACATATATTTTTAAAAAGTAGAAGGATAGATATTTTAAATTCCGTTGTAAACATTTAAAAAATATAAACAATGGTACATTTAGTCTATAGGAAAAGACTAAATGTAATAAATATTTTTCCTTAAAAGTAGTCATGAATTCTCTTTTGTTTCCTTGTATGGGTTAAAGTTAGTCATATTTTTTAAAATGCGCAGTTTTATAGAATGTTGTTGTTCAAAACTTGTGTCACAGCTGCATGAACAGTATATTGAAAAAAAAAAACATGTCTACAAAACAAAAATGCATAAGTTGGATTTTTATATATTTATTTATTTATTTATTTATTTATTTTGTAGACTTAATACACTGTTAAAAATGGTTTCTTAAAAATGAGCTAAATTGTCTCAAAATAACTCCGAAACGATATATACTTAAATTTGAAAACCCATGTACTCATCTTTGAGTATACTGATATGCTCAAAAATGGAGTTGTCCAATAAGAATCCCAATATCCCCGTGTCTGACATCAATTTACTCAAAATTAAGTACATGGGTTTTCAAATTTAAGTATATATTGTTTCGAGCTATTTTGAGACAATTTAGCTCATTTTTAAGAAATTATTTTTAACAGTGCATGTTTTGACAGGATTAATTAATGTAAAAAATAATTTAACAGAAAAAAAAAAAAAAAAATCTCACAACTGAAACAATGCACTGAAAAAAAACATATCGTTTGTTTTTCATTGGGTTTAAGCAGGTTTGAGGACAATATAAATGGAATTTTCATCATGTAAATTGATGCTAAATAATTTAAACTGGCATTAGGATAAACTAATAAATTTGCAGTATTTAGGTCGTCGACAGATACAGTCGGAAGCAAAATTATTCGAGGGCTAGCAAAAAATCATATATAAAAAACTACACATAATACTGTTTTGTTAAAAAAAAAAAAAAAAAAAAAAAAAAAAAAAAAAAAACATGATTCGGCAAGGATTTATCTAACAAAACAGTATTAAGCGTACTTTTTTTTTATATACGAGTTTTTACTCGCTCTCGAATAATTTTGCTACCGTGTGTAAACTGGAATTTTAATGAATTTGCGCTGAAGGGTTGTTTTTTTTTTTTTTTTTTTTTTTTTTTTTTTTTTTCATAATGAATAAAATTTCAGTTATATTTCAATACTCGAATTTTGTTATTTTAATAAAAACTACAGTTACATTTTAAATATATATATATATATTTTTTTGGATATTTATCAATACATTTGGCCAGCAAATACATACGCAAACCACTGAACCTCAATTTTGTTTTCAGATTATCTCAAAACGCCTGTTTATAGTAAAAACCAAGTTTAAAAAAATAGATTCCAAACAATATTTTATCTTTTATGTGGCAGGATGAAGTCATTATAATTTTTAAGTAATTTTCTTGGACAAAATAAAACTTACTAAAGCATCAATTTCATCAAATCTAACCAATTAAAATTTATATATTAGCTTAATTTTAAATTATCCTGTATATTGCCAGTAATTAACATTGTAAGCATTTAACATATAGTGAAATAAATTTTGCACTGTAAAAGAAATGCACAACACTGCTTGAAATGTATTCTGAAGAATTTCCCGATATAGCTCAGAAAAAATGCTATGTATTTTATAATGATTCTGTAAACAAATAATCAATGATTTCTGTGAACGCCGCACCTCTGATTTCGAGAGTATTAAAAAACAAGAACTAAAAAGTTTGTTACGAAAGTGTGGCAACAGGGTGTGCGTATGTGAATCAAGATGGACTAACGTTCCATTCTACATGTTTTTTAGAAAATACTTTACTTGATGTTAATTTCTGTATTCGTTATGTATTTTATGTTTGTGCCGTAAGTAAATATACGTTTAAAAGTAAACCAAGTGTGATCAGTGTCTTGATGTGTCTCGAAATGAATTTACCGAAAGAAAAGAACCAGGTGCGAAAAAGCAGGCACCACAATTGGCGAAGTCGACAAGCATATGTGAAATAGCTATAGTACTCGTATGGATTTTTTTCATGATAGTGATGAAAAAAAAAAGGGTATGTTTTTTTTTTTTTATGTTCCATCAAGAGTCATATTTTGTATAAGTTTTAAATTAAATAATTAGGATTAAGCATTTAGATATTTTGTTCCGATTTTGTATTCCAACAAGGTAAAGAGTAATGTAAATGAAAATTGAATATTTCGTAATGTTGAAATAATAATAATTCTAGTGTTTGAAAAATGAAAAATAGAAATATATTTGTTTATTTGTATTTAAAAAGCCGGAAAATAGTAAAAAGAATGATGAAAAGAATATGTTTTTATGCTATTCAAGGTCATTGTTATTAAATTCTGTGTGTTCTTTTTATTCATCACGTGATTTAGAATAAATAAGATTTCATTAAAGCAGATAAAAAAAAAAAAAAAAAAAAAAAAAAAAAGAGAGAGCTAGCTCTGTTTTGATTTATTTGTTCTGTTTTATTGAATGATTGTGTATTTGTTAGACCTTGATAATTATTTATATTTATTTATCTTTATTATTATTGGAATATTAATGAAATATCTCAGTAAAAAAAAAAAAAAAAAAACTAGTGAATTATTCTTGTGAACGTCCGGTTTTGTTTATTTTTTTACTTTGAGGAATGAATCGGAAATTGTTTTTTTTTTTTTTTTTTTTTTTCTCTGTTTAAAAGTAAGTTTGATTAAAGGTTGCTATGGCAACATTATTTCTAATTTATTGAAAGCTGGTTATGCAATAAAGTATATTCTGATTTATTTAATGAAAGAGTTGATTGTGTTGCTATGGCAACATTATTTCTAATTTATTGAAAGCTGGTTATGTAATAAAGTATATTCTGATTTATTTAATGAAAGAGTTGATTGTGTAAACATTTTTTTTTATTTGTTATTTCGATACATATTATTTTTTTTTTCTCCTTTTATGTATGCATTCCGACTTAATGATTATTTTATTTAATTTGGGGGAAAATGTTGTTTAAGATAAAAAATAAGATGTCAAATCTGGCGTTCTTAAGGAAAATTTGAACTTGATTTGATTTCATCCATCCGAAGATGGCATTTTTGGGTAAAGGGAATAAAAAAGATTTGCAAGAAGTTGCTACTGAGCTTGGAGTGGAAGAAACTCAACATTTAAAGTTATATGAGTTAAGAGATGCTATTTTGGCTTCAAAGAATTACGATGAAGAATTTGTTAAAGAAACATTAGCGAACGTACTTGAAGCACGGAAGAGGAAAGAAGAGATGGAGGAACGCATAAGAAGGGAAGAAATAGAGGAACGTAAGAGAAAAGAAGAGATGGAGGAACGCATAAGAAGGGAAGAAATAGAGGAACGTAAGAGAAAAGAAGAGATGGAGGAACGCATAAGAAGGGAAGAAATAGAGGAACGTAAGAGAAAAGAAGAGATGGAGGAACGCATAAGAAGAGAAGAAATAGAATTGGAAAAAATGCGGTTGGAAAATGCAAGAATAGAACTTGAGAAGAAAGGAATTACAAATGAAACTTCTGAGAAAACGCGCGTAAAATTACATAACATCTTACAAAAATTTGATCCTAAAACATGCGAAATTAGCCTGTATTTAGTTCTTTTTGAGCGGCAGGCAAAACGTGCCGAAATTAAAAGAGATGATTGGGTTTCTCATCTCATTGGGCTACTGATATACGAAATCGCGGAAGTTATAGCTCGGGAAGACGAAGAAATCACGAATGATTACGGAAAAGTAAAAGAGTTATTGTTAAAGAGATATAAACTTACTCCTGAAAGATTTCGACAACTTTTCATTAAGCATACTAAAAAAGCTGATATCACATGGAGAGATTTTGCTTACGAATTGAAAAACTATTTTACTGAATGGATTCGGGGATTAGAAGTTAACACATTTGAAGAATTATATGATTTGATTATTACAGATCAAATTAAAAGGAAAGTACCTCCAGAAATTAAAGAACATTTCATCGATGAATGGTCATTGTTTAAGTCATCTGATATTATTTCCAGTAAATTAGATGATTATGAAAATGTCAAAATGACTTTCAATAAAAAACCGAAAGAAATTTCTCATAAAAAAAATTAGAATCTTCCATCCAAAGGGGCGAATTTCGGAAATAACAATAGAGATGAGAAAAGGGTTTTTACTAAGCCACAGCAAGAACAAAGAGACATTCGTCCGAAATTCTCCTGCTATTTGTGTGGAAAGGAAGGCCATATGAAAAAAATCCTGCCCCAAATTGAATTCAGCAAGTACATCTTACGTGAAAACAAACAAAAAGAGTCAAGAAAGTAAGGGCCTTAATAAGGTCAGTGTTAATCTAAATAGCGCTTGTTTCGAGTGGGAATTTCCAGTCAACGAGAAAGATGGCGAGCTTCTGAAAGTGGATTTAGGAATCGGAGGTCAAAAATTTCAAGGCGTCGTGGACAGTGGTGCAGAAATCACCGTACTACGAAAATCAGTTGTACCTGAGGAACACTTACAGTCAAGTGGGAAAATTCTTTTGAGACCTGCTATAGGTAATCCAGTGGAAGCACAACTTGTGTCAGTTCCGCTAAGTCTTCATACAGATGAAGAAATCATTCCATATGTTCAAGTGCATGCTGCAGTAGTAGAAGGGCTGCATGAGGAAGCTTTAATCACTCCCAGGGTATATGAATGGTTGAAGGAACGAAAGCGTTCTTATTTGGGAGATGATACAGGAATCACTTCAGTAAAAGAAGCTAATGAACAATCCTTGTTCAGTGTGGAGGGAAGGTCTCCCGAAAACATTTCTTTAAGGGATAAAATGAATATCCCTAAGAAAGAAGCTAATGAACAATCCTTGTTCAGTGTGGAGGGAAGGTCTCCCGAAAACGTTTCTTTAGAGGATAAAGTGAATATCCCGAAGAAAGAAGTCGATGAACAATCCTTGTTCCATGTGAAAGGAAGAAATCCTGGAAATTCAGGGGTTGAGGTTAATATCACCCCAGTGGAAGAAAACAATGAACCGTCCTTGTTCAAAGTGGAGGGAAGGTCTCCCGGAAACTATTCTTCAGAAGAAGAGGTTGAAGTAATCACAATAAATGAAGTCTGTGAACAATCCTTGTTCAGTGTACCTGAGAATAATTCAAACGATAATTATCTTGGGGATGAGTCAATTAGTACCCCACTCACAGAAGATAATGAGAAGTGTATGTTCTGTATGGAGGGAGAAAGTCACGAGACTATTCGAAAGGCAAAGCTAAACAACAGCGAGTCGCATCATCCAGAAACCAAAGTCTTTAATAACTCAGTAGTTAAACAGACATTGACCGAAACCGATAGTAAGGATGAAAGAAATGAAAATATCCCTGTTCCACAAGCACAAGTGTTTAGGGATGAGCAGTTAGCCTGTCCTACATTGAAAAGGTGCTTCGAAGAAGCTAGACAATATAAAAATGGTTACTGGATTGAAAGAGGTTTATTATATCATATGGGTAAAGTAGGCGGACAGAAATATATTCAATTGGTCGTACCGGCAAGCAGAAGAAAGGACATTTTGAAATTAGCTCATGAAACTCCTACTGGTGGACATCTGGCAGCTAAGAAGACCAGAGACAGAATTGCAATGTCTTTCTGGTGGGAAGGAATGCCAAAAGAAGTCAAACAATTATGTGCTTCTTGTCATGATTGTCAAATGCGCAGGAAAGAAAAAGTAAACGATAGAACACCTATCGAAGCTGTTGGAAGACCAGAACTCCCATTTCAAGTGGTTAATGCCGATATTTTAGGCCCAATAGAGCCAAAGTCATCACGTGGCCATCAGTATGTACTGTGCGTTATGGACCAGCATAGTCGTTGGCCGGAAGCAATACCTCTGAAGTCTTTAACAGCAAAGGCAGCCTGTGATGCATTTATAGAAATATTTGTACGAACTGGAATTCCTCGAGTAATTGCAATGGATAACGGAAGAAATTTTGCCGCACAGCTGACAAAAGAATTTTTAAAACGATTAGGATGTGTTCCTAAATTTTCCACTCCAGGTTATCCACAATCGAATGGTTTGGTTGAAAGATGGATAGGAACTATGAAATCCATGCTACATCATGCAATTAATTCACAAGGTCGAGGCTGGGATAAACAGTTGCCATTCTTGTTATGGGCATACAGAGAAGTGCCTAACGCTACAACGGGTGTTGCCCCATTCCTACTAGTTCATGGGCGACCACCTGTAGGACCTCTAGCCATCCTCAAATCAAGTTGGGAAGATGAAGTCATACTTCCTCAAGGGATTGGAGAATCTGTAGCTGACTACCTGTTGAAACTCCGGAACCGTTTAGAAGACGCGGCACAGTATGCGAATAGCATAGCTCAAGAACAGCAGCAGAAATATGTACATTATCATAATTTACGGTCAAAAGATACCGAATTTTCTGTTGGGGATGAAGTTGTAGTGTTAATCCCTGATTCAACAAATCGTCTTTGTTCAAAATGGAAAGGACCAGGAGAAATAGTAGAAAAGAAGTCTCCACATTCTTTTTATGTCAAACTACCTGATGGAAGTGTTCGACATCTTCATCAAAATAAATTGCGTAAATATATTCAACCTGTCAGAGCTGTAGGAATTATTTACGAAACCGATGAAGAGTTTGGAGATATACAACATGCGCCCGTAGAATCACGGCAAGTAACAGATGAAGAACTAAAAGCTGGTATAAAATCAAATTCGATATCAGCAAAGCAACATAAACAGCTGTTGAATCTAATTAAAGAATATCTAACAATATTTGATGGGGAATTAAAGAAAGCCAAAGTTCCGCCACATGTTATCCAGTTAAAGTCTGGAGTAGAGAGGAAACAACCTCATCTTTATAAAGTTCCAGAAACATTAAGATCTAATATAGAAAAACAGATAGCATAATTATTGGAAAAAGACCTGATAGAACCCTCTTCAGCAGAAATAGCATATCCATTGGTATGTGTAGCCAAGAAAGATGGAACTGTCCGACTTTGCGTGGACTACAGAGAGCTGAACTCAGTTAGTAAAATTCCACCTTTTCCTATGCAGAATTCAGAAAATCTTAGATTTAAAGCTGGTGGAGCTCGTTACTTGACAACTTTAGATATCCTTAAGGGATATTGGGAAATACCCTTAGCAGAGCAAAGCCGAGAATTAACCAGTTTTGTATCTCCAAAGGGTCAGTATCAGTGGAAAGTGATGCCATTTGGGTTATCTGGAGCACCAGCAACATTCCAAAGAATAATGAATCAAGTATTACGACCTCATAGTGACTACGCCGAAAGTTTTCTTGATGATATTATCATATTTTCTTCAAACTGGGAAGATCATCTTAATCATATTAACTCCATTTTAGAAACTCGAAAAACTGTGCCAAAAGACCTTCCATGGTCAGAAGAAGCCGAAAGCGCATTTAATTCGTTAAAGAATTGTTTGTGCTCTATAACCTCTCTGTACACACCTGATATGTCGAAACCTTTTGAAATCGATACCGATGCTTCAGTGACCGGAATTGGAGCCTGTCTAATGCAGAGAGATGAGCAGAATAAACTGAAACCTATAACTTTTGCAAGCCAAAAACTGACCCCTGCTCAATCAAAGTGGAGCACTATTGAAAGAGAAGCTTATGCTGTAATATGGGCATTAGGTAAATTCGAAATGTTGACTTATGGAGCCACTATTATCTTACACACGGACCATAACCCTTTAAAATATTTGACAGAAACAGTTCCTAAGAACGCCAGATTACAAAGATGGGCATTGGCTCTATCTCGCTATCAAGTGACTATTGCTCATAAGCCAGGAAGCAGTAATACTATTGCAGATGCTTTATCACGCATTCATGAATAAAGTCATAAGTTAGTTTAATATTGTATTTGTTATTACATATATATATGTGTGTGTGTTTATTTTGTTTCTTATATTCAAGTATATTAATTCATTAAGATTATTTAAAGTGCATAAGAAAATCCATGTCAGGATAAATGTTTATTCATATATATTATATATATATTTTGTTTCTATTATGTGTTTAAATGTTACTTATTTTATACCATAGAAAATATTTAAATATTAAGTGAAATATAAATGTTATTGCTCTTGATGGAACATCGGATATTAGGTCAAAGATGAGACAATAATTAAGAATTTAAAAGGACAATTAAACTTTCATGAACATTTATTTAAAGGTGAAACAATAATTAAGAATTTAAAAGGACAATTAGACTTTCATGAACAGTTATATAAATTATCCACAAATGTTTGTTAGTAGTTTCACTGTGAAGGCCATTGTCCCTCAAGTGAAACTGGAGGGAAGGTGTGAACGCCGCACCTCTGATTTCGAGAGTATTAAAAAACAAGAACTAAAAAGTTTGTTACGAAAGTGTGGCAACAGGGTGTGCGTATGTGAATCAAGATGGACTAACGTTCCATTCTACATGTTTTTTAGAAAATACTTTACTTGATGTTAATTTCTGTATTCGTTATGTATTTTATGTTTGTGCCGTAAGTAAATATACGTTTAAAAGTAAACCAAGTGTGATCAGTGTCTTGATGTGTCTCGAAATGAATTTACCGAAAGAAAAGAACCAGGTGCGAAAAAGCAGGCACCACATCTTTCTTTTCTTTCTTTTATGTAAAAAATGCTTTTTTCTTTGTGGAAAAAAAAAAAAAAAAAAAAAAAAAAAAACTTACAAATGTTTATTTCATTTTTTATTGCTTTCTGGAGTTTTTAAAAACACACCTGTATGAAAGTTCGCCCATATACATAACGTATTTGAAAAAATTTAAATATCACTGTATATAAACTATAGTCATCCTATCATTAAATCCTTTCAAATAATAAATCTATACAAATTTACTAAACACATAAACCTAGACAATAATTCCAAGCAACTTCCGTGTTTGGAATTAGTACTGATACTTGTTTTTAAGATACATTGCACTGTAAAAATTTTTCGTTAAAAATGATTTATTATCTTTTATTTTACTCTTACCATTTATTTAGAAAATAGCAGAAAAATCGTACATTTGAAAAGAATGCTATAGGCCAATGACTAAAAAACTGTCGTGCAGCGATTTAACCGGAGTGAGGACAATTAACCGTAATTTTACTTCTAGTTTGACGGCTTGGCAACACGGACCTGCTAATTTTTTTTAATCGCGGATTAGATTCAGTATTCCTGTAAAATAAAAAGGTTTTCAGTACAATCCTTGTATCATGAATGAAAGGATACAAGGACTGTATTTGTATAGTAGCAATAAGATTCTTACAATTTGTGTGTTATATTTAGTGGATAATTTTGATTTATTTGATTTAATTTACGGTCTCCATAATATCAAAACCAAACTATAAAATCAACATTTGGTTAAATCACAGTTATCTATAAATACGGTCAAAGTATGCACAGCAAACTTCCCGAATAAATAGCCGTTTTTTTTTTTTTTTTTTTTTTTTTTACGGGGAAAATTTTTACCGTATGATAGTACACTCACAGACTGACAGACCAACCTCTTATAATAAGATTTTCGAAGAGACCTAATAACTTGTAAATATGGCAAAATTCCAGTTTTCACTCTTCGACTTAAAAACAGTACTTCGTATACTTCATATTTTTTTCTAGTATTTGAAAGATACTTGATATATTATACGCTTTTAATAAAGCATATTCTTCATCTTTTATATATATGTATATAAATATGAGTAAGACTGTACCTTATCCTTGAATATAGTTCTCTAACTTTATTAAGACAAAAAAAAAAATTGTGTCTTTCATAGTTCGAAATATGATGCAGATTATTTTAGAAAAAAATATTTTAATATGATAGTTTCAATTTTCAAGAATATGTTTTACTAAACCATTTGTAAATAAATAAAAAGAATTTAAAAATAAGATGTAAATCACGTCTCACATTGTACATTTATTATATATAAACTTATTTATTTTTAAAAGAAATTTATATATATATAAGATATTTTTGGTGATATCACAAAGAAGGAAAGAATGTTAAAAATTCCAAACAGAAAAGAAATAATGATTTTTTTTTTTTTTTTTTTTTTTTTTTTTTTTTTTTTTTTATTGACTTCAACTTAATCAAACCCATGCGCATTTTAAATTAAGTTTGTAAAAAAATCTTATAACATTAAAGTCACTTATGTATATATAATGCTATAATTTATTTTACATTTTCACAATCACTTTTTTAATTGTCAATTTTTAAAAATATAATTCAATATATAATGTTTACTCATATAGCATGTTTCAAAAGTTATATTTATTTTTAAAAAGCTACAAATTTAACATTAACCGGATATTTACTTCTTAGGAAAATAAATATTTTTCTTGAGATGAAGATTTAAGAATTTTTTATATTCGTAAATTAGCACCTTTCGGTTTAAATTAAACTTTTATTTTTTAGTACCACATTTGAATAAGATTTTACAAAGAATCAATAAAATTTTAATCAACTGGGTTTAAAATAAAATTTCGTAGTAAATATCTCATAAGGTCTTAGTTTTAGAACATCTAAAGTATTTTTGTTTAAAACTTTATAAAATCTTTTTTAGAACAAGAAAATTTCATAAGTACAAAAAATACATTAATTAAATTTATTTTCGTAAGGAAAGAAAAGTTTGAGTTTACAAATTTGTAAAGGTGTAATGTCAGTCATTTTTTTAATTTAATTTAATTAAAAACGTATTATCTATATATTAAAGAAAATGTGTCTGTGTGGTGTATCTGTGTGTGTGAGTCTGTGTTTATCTATCTGCGCTCTAGTGCTCGCACTACTAATCGTAGAGCTACAAAACTTTGCAAATGGGTATCAGGGACCCTGAACATGTGCATCAAGATCTTTTTGAATTTCAAATTTGATTTTTTTTTTTTTTTGTTGTTATTTTTATTTATTTTTATTTATTTTTTTTTTTTATTTCATGTATTGACTAAAAAAACTCTGTTGACTCTAAAATTTATTCTATCATTTAAGTCGTCTGCGTATTTTAGACACGGCTATTGCAAAATTTAACATATAAATATATATATATATACATATATCTAAGCAAAACAATTAAAGTCAGTATATAAATAAATTAATCCAAAAACACACGAGGGCATTCATCAGGTGAGCTCCCCCATGTAGGGAAAGGAATATGAGAAGTTACTGACGAAACGCTGGTAATTTAAACAAAAGACACGTTTCTAGCCCCCAACATCTCACAGATGGAAGCAAGACCATACAGCAAACGAATTTTAATTAATACAAAGCATAAACAGCAATTAAATTCAGAAATTAAGCACAAAATATAATTCATCAATATAAAATACATCAATATAAAATACAAGAATATAAATAATACAAGAATATATAAATACATACCCGGACAAACTCGAATAGTCATTAGAATATGGAAAATTGAAAACCACCCCCCATTATAAACATAGAACCCGCTTCAGCTAGTAGGGTCACTTAACAGCACATAAATGTCGCCCAAAATGGAACAACAAACCTTAAGTGGGATTGTGATCAAGAATACTGAAATGTTTTTTGATTAAAAAAACAGGATAGAGTTAACAGTTAGTATGTTTTTAAGATTTTTCATAGCCAGATTCAGGTCTAAATTGTTATTGTAAATCCTTTTTTTAAGTCTGTGTTTTTGGGTAAACATAATATTTTTTAAAACTTTAAAACAAATACAGGAGACCCAATTCATTAAATTACAAACTTTAAAGTTAAAATCTTGCCTTTTATCATACAAACCAATGAACTAGTTATTATCTTTTTTTTTTTTTTTTTTTAATCCAGGAAAGAAGTTTGGTCCTCAAAGTCAGTACGGTTTAAGACAAGATCGGAGGGATAGATATGAGCTGCATATTTTGCAAAATCAACACAGTTTATTGCAATTGATCTTGCTTCCATGTGCGAGAAGTTGGGGACTAGAAACGTGTCTTTTGGTTAAATAACCAGCGTTTCAAAAAAAAACTTCTCATATTCCTTTCCCTACATGGAGGAACTCCCCTGATGAAGGCCCTCATGTGTTTTGGGATTGAATTTTCATCTGACTTTAATTATTTTGCTTATTTATTATAGTTTTAAATTTCCTTTTGCTGCATTTGCGCATTGGTTTATAGAAACTCTGTTCTAGTTCTATATATTTAATAATTCTAGTTTTACTCCATCCTATATTTAAATTTTATCTTATATATACTTATATATATATATTTATAAATGATTTTATTTTATTTTATTTTATTATTATTATTATTTTTTTTTTTTTTTTGAAAAAAGAAATTTCAGTAAAATTTGGAAAGCTGATCCTTGAATTATACGACGAGTCTTCTCCTTTACAAATTAATTGATACAGAATGATAAAAGTTAATTTAGCAGAATTCTTCTTAAAAATAATATTTGTGATAGAACTGCTTTCGTTGGTAGCTTGCGTTAAATCGGCATAAAATGCAGCTGTATTTTAAAACTTAATATAAAATTTACATTATAAAATATCCCATTTTCCTTATAGCTACATGTTAAAATAAAGAAAATAAAGACGTACTTTTCAAGAAAAAAAAAAATAGAATTCAATATAAGAGAAAATGTTTCTACTCAAAAAAGATTTTTAAACTGAACACTCGGAATTTTAACATATCTCGATTTGTTCCTCACGGTAAAAGTTATCTATCATAAAAGAATTCGGAATGCAAATACACTCACGTCATCAGTTATATTCCTAAAATATAAATACACATTCTTTTATCCTGTGCACCTTATTCCAGTGAGTAATATTTTATGCGAAGCCTTCTTATAAATGTCAAATTTGAAATTCAAAAAAGAGTTCCGTGTATCATAATGTCTTAAACTCTAGTATATTTTCTACTGTCTTTATTCAGATGGTAAAGAAATAAGACATAAATATAAAAATATGTATGCGGAAATAAATACGCATTTATTATTTTGTTTGTATGTATATACGTGTAAGCTTTAAAAATTAATAGAAAAAGTTGTTTTTTTCAAAAGTGTTTATTTTTATTTCTGTGTAACATATGTTCTAATTATTGTTAGAAATTTTAATTACTGTTTTTAATATAGTAAAAATTTAATTTTATGGGATTATATAATGTTCCACATGATAAAACTGGAATACAAAAGCATTTTATTTTATTTTATTTTTAGCACGGACAGATTTTTAAAATCCCTTATATTAAAAAGCATATAAAATATAAATTTTGGAAGAAATTTAAAAGATATTTAGATTGACAAACCGTATACATTATTCTTATAACTTATTCTATAACACAAAGTAATACATAAAGTTGTTTTTGCCCCCCCCCCCCCCTAAAAAAAAAGAAATTACAACATGCTGCCATTGGTTCGGTTTACCATTTTCCTTTAACTTCACCTTTTTATATTAGCTCAAGATTATGCCACCAATCTTAACCCTTAAATGCATGAATTTTTATTTTTAATGAATAAAATTTGAAATCAACCGATAAATAAGTGTAGTTAATGGAAAAAAAAAAGGGAAAAGAAAGAAGGAGAAAAAAAAAAAAAAGCTATATAGATTTATTTTTAATTGATAATAATAATAATAATAATAATAAGCTACATTTTTCATGCATAAATTTATCAGTATATGCAAAAATATATTTAATAATCGTTACTCGTACCTTGTTTCTATCCGAAAACATTTTTTTCTGTATGGTTTTATTACATTTTATATATAAATAATCATGCCGCGCTGAAATGAAACTAAACTCAGATAGCGTTCCAACAATGAAAATTATCACAGTAAAAGAAAAAAAAAACTGACTAAGCTTCCAGTTGCGTTCGGAAATGATTAGAAAAATTTGAATAAAATTAAAAGGGGGAAAAAAAGACTATGCAGTGGTTGCTAAAAAAAATATATATATGAGGTTTTAAACATGCGCTTCTATCTAAACCGCTATGCATTTAAGAGTTAAAGAAAGATAATTATATAATACGTTTAAATTTCGAAATTCGTTTAGAAAATTTCAAAATAAAACAAAACAAAGTGAACATTAAAGTGTACATTAAATAAAGTGAACATTAAAGGGTTAAGATGTTGGTACTTTGGTGCACTTTTGTTACATAAAGGTAAAAAATAAGATCGCGACGAAGTAGATTTTTTAAATTAAATAAAAAATAACAAAATCTAAAAATTCTAAATGATTTTCGAAATTTGCTTATGAGAAATGTAGCTGATCATAAATATTCAAAACATATACGGAATATTTTTTATTTGCAAGAAATTGTTCGGTTTGAAGCATCTATATGTCCATCTGATTAAATTCAGATATTTATTTATTTAATAAAAAAATGGATTTCGTATAAAATTACTATATATCAAAAAAACATTTCATGTTAAAAATGCAAACACAGGCCTTCGTCAAGTAAAAATACTAGACAAGAGTGCATTATTAAAGATCAACTAAGCACTAGTGTCGAATAAGAAACTTAAAGTGACTTATCCACGATTTTTCCTCTGAAAAATTGTTTATTAAATTTCAGAGTACTTATCTGCTCAGAAGGCATGTTTACCAGATCTTCTCAATTTCCGAGTACAGTCCTCTAAAACTACCTTCGTTCCCAAAAGGTTCGAACACATTTGAGGACGCCAGTTACAATGTTATTAATATTTTATTTTAATAATTTTTATATGTATAATAAATAAGCTGAAATAAGTTATTTCAGTTATTTCCGGCATAAAAAATACTAAATTTTTTACAATTTATTGAAACATATATATTTTGTTCTCGAAATTCACGAACACTATCATATTTGTCCTCAAATTTACACTGAGAAAAAATTCTGTAACTAGCATCTAGAATCTAAATCGCGGTTCTAGTAAAACTAGTTCCATGTCACCCTTATAAATTCTAGTCCCTTTTAAAAACGAGTTCTTGAAACTCCTGTAAGAATTCTAAAACATTTGTTTACATTATCAAGATCAAACTTATTTAAATATGTCTGCAAATAAATGTGAATACACTGAGAAAAAAATCTGTAACTGACATCGAGAATCTAAATTGTGGCTATAGAAAAAATAGTTCCATGTCATACTTATAAATTCTAGTCCCCTTTGAAATCAAATTCTATAAACCTTTATTAAAATTCTAGGTAGATTGTCTATATTATAGAGGTCAATGCTATTTGAAAATATCACCAAATAAATGCGAAAACAAGAGGCGAGTTTCAGCAACTATAATCTTGGATTATGACCCAATTATAGATAATCAAGCGAGGATTTCTCATCATACAAAAGATTCAGAATATTCAGAATATTGTTTCGCCATCTAGAAATGTGTAGACCAGAAATTCTTGATCATTTCGTCTATTCAGATTATTGGCGTGCTTTATGCGCATAGCTTGGAAATCTTTATTTCTAGCTAAGAGATTTAGAAAGTAGGCCACTAGATGAAGTCGGTATATATTTTTTCTTGGTGTACAAGAGGCGAGTTTTAGCAACTATAATCTTGGTTTATGACCCAATTCGGGAAAATCACGCGAGAATTTCTCGCAATACTATTTAAGAGTACTCAGAATATTAAGAATATTGTTTCACAATCTAGAAATGTATTGATTAGAAATTCTCGATCAGTTCGTCTATTCAGCTAATTGGTGAGCCTTATACGCATAGTTCGGAAATTTATATTTCTCGCTTAGGGATTTAAAAAGTGACCACTTATTCGTTCTGGATGAAGTCGGTTTATATTTCTTTTTTTTTCTCAGTGCATTGGAAATATCTGTTTGCCATAACAGAATTACCAAAAGTTTAAAAATCGATTAAAACAAGTAAAAATTTTGAAAATTTTATTGCATGAAATTTTTTTAAACGTTTGTTGTTAGCGTAACCGTTACGTAACCGATAGAAATTAAACAGTTGGGCTTTCTTTAAATAATATAACGAAGCGCTATGAATGATTCAGTATGTTTCTATCTCTAATTTTGTTCTGTTCTGTTCTATCTCTAGATTTTGTTTTGTATATCTATATATATATATACCAGATGATACAAAAGTCGCAGTGAAAATAATATATATATATATATATATATATATATATATATATAATTCAAAAGGTACTGTTTGTACCTCTTTTCGACTTTCACTAAAATATACAGAAAATCATGGTATTATATATAAATATATATATATATATATATATATATATATATATATATACATATAAAGCTAAAAAAAAAAAAAAAAAAAAAAAAAAAAAAATAGATACATCACCAACATATCGCGCTGGATTTGCAGTATCCTTTCACATTTTAAACAGATTCGACTGATTAAATGATGCCATATTTTGAATTTTGAATTTTTTTTTTTTTTTTTTTTTAACGAGAATTTCCAATTTGCAATATCTGACTGTCAATCTAATGAATGATGGCCGTTAAACTGAGCAGTTATAGTCCTAGTTACGTTCTTATATGTACTGTGTCACTGTAAAAGAGTTATTTTGCTATTCAAACGCCACCTGATGAAGAAAATTTAAACTAATTCGCTTATAATTTTTTTGTTGCCTGAAAAAAATGCTCATGTCTTTCTGTGCATTTCAGTGAATACCGTATAGTGCTATGGTCAATACATTTAGAATAATATATTTTTTGTTCTGTTACTTTAAGATAACCCTGTATAATAGATACGAAGATAGTATGTATAATAAATTGCTCAAAAATTATCAGTGTATTCTGTAATGATTGATAGAAATAATTTACGAGTAAAGAGTGTTAAAGAACAGACTACGTTAAATCTAAATTTATTATGTTATGTTAACTTTATAATTCTTAAAAATGTTTTTTTTAATATAGAAATATTGGTTGTTAATTATATGCACGATACTATTTATTATAGCACAGAAACAAAATGAAGAAGCAGAATTTAGTATGTTAAAGTATTTGACTGAAATAATAAGAAACAAGTAATAATACAAAAAAAAAAAAAAAAAAAAAAAAAAAGCGGACTTTTTAGGAATTGAAGAAAAAAGGGAATACAAAAATGGTTATATATATATATATAAAACAATTCAATGTGTATATTTAAAACATAATTCTCAAGGAAATGAAAAATTACTCACTAGTCTGTAGTAATTACAGGGGTGTTTGCGTTCCAGATTTTTTATTTTATTTTCCACCAGTAGTTATTATTAGTAGTTGTCTAGTAATGTATACAATTCGTAATTACTGGTGGGAAATAAAATAAAAAATCCTGAAAGCAAACACACCTGTAATTATATTATAAAAAAATGTCTTATGTATTATAAATATTTAACTTGATTTTTACCAATTGTAAAATCAAAAGAATACATCCATTAACTGTCTAATTGAGTGATTGACTGATTGACTCAACATAGCCATGGTAATTCTCGGGTAGATAGGATCACGGATTTTTGTGTGATGATGAATTCAAGACTTGACCCTCCCCCCACATTACTTTTTTTTTTTAAATATATATATATATATATATATGTATATAATCCTATTATGTCATAGAATAATATTACTATGTTATAGAATAATCCGATCACAGAATAATATAAAAATAATAATACCGAAAAGCAAATAAACAAAATTTAGAGTCTACAGGACATGTAGCAGGGGTTAAAATTCAATAATTATATTTTGTAATTTGTACCTTTATAAGGTTATGTTCGGCAGATAACATGATAAAACTTATGATTAAGATATAACATAAATTGGATAGAAGAAAATTTTTAAGGAAAGTTACAACTGTAATTTAAGGGTAAAATTTATTAACAAAATATTCTAATTAATATATTTATAATTTACATTTATTAAACTGGATATATATATATATATGTATGTATATAAGATGTTCTTAATCTATAAAAGGCAACATCTGACGAAGGATATGAAATTCATACTTGCCAACCTGACCCGGAAATTGTTAGTCCCGCTCTTTTCCGCCTATTTTTTTCACACCAATATTCTTTTAGATTACTTTTCTTCTTATTTAATCGTAAATATTTTTGATGAGAATTAATTAAAAAATTAAGTTGTATAAAAAAGGGGGGGGGGGCGAGAACTAACAATCTTCCGGGTTAGATTGGCAGACCTGTATATTCATGGTATTTTATGAAGACTGATGCTGCTTTTTATACTTATGCAATACATACTAATATATCACTTATTTTTACAAAAATCCGAGTAAATCTCTTTGTATTATTATTATTATTATTAATTATATATTTGTATTTTTTTTTCTTACTTTGTTTTATACACACCTATATAAAAATGTCAGACATTTTATTGTAAAATCTCAGAATCAAAACGTCTTGCCATTATTCATGCTTCACATAACGTTAAAGCCAAAAACGATTTGAGATTTTTTTTTCAGTGCGTGTAGGCCATTGTGTCTGTTTGTTTGTAACACTATATTTGTCCAAGTATCACGTAGCAACAGCTGGTCGGTATTTACCTACGCACCCACATACAATTATTTTTTATATATATGAAGATTATGTTTGCTAAATGCCTGAATGGTCTACGTATTTTAATTTATATTATTAATATGCTTGACTATTAATATGCTATGTTTGTTAGTCTACAACGATTTAAAAAAAAAAAAAAAAAAAAAAAAAAAAAAACTCATAATATATTGTTTACACAGTTTACGCATGCATGAATAATGCAAAGGCACGAAACATATGTTTTCAAACCTCTCATTGTGTTAAAAATTTGTAACGTGTCAAAGATTTGTTTATGTAAATTGCAGAGATAAAAACGTCCTATTATTTCCCCATTTTATGAATTGCGTGTTTTCCTTTCTATAATAAATCATTTTATATGATGGATTAATATCGCGATATATATACTGTCTCTTTTAAAGTAGAATCTAATGAATAACAATAGTAACGATTATTCGTGCTACATTCTAAATAGGGCAGATTCACCTAATTTAAATTAAACTACTGTATTTTACAACAACAGTAAAATATTATAAAAAGTATTTTTCATTGTACAACTGCATTTCCTACTTGTCAACTTTTTTTTTTTTTAAGTTAATTGTGAAAGCAAGCATGAAATTTTAAAATAAAAAAGTAATTTTGAAAAATAAAAGATATTTTAAATTAATATGAATATGATTATTTGTGTATTATATAATATGTTTATTAGAACATGTTTAGATGTATATAGCATATTGGTCCAAAAATCTAAAATTCTGCTCTTGGTAAGGTAAATAAAACTAAATATATAATGTATTGTATTTATAAATTTTTATAACTATTTTATCTTCTTCAGTTATAATATTAGATATTTCCCAGAAAAATGACATCAGTTGAAATAAAATTTCATTTATCATTGAATTTAATACAGGAAAATATAAATGACAACTATTTTATATTATCAATCCATATTGATAAATTTTATTATATACAGTCTGTATATGTCAGCATAACAGTTACTCATTTTTGGGGCAATTAAATTTGAAAATTTCCTAATCTATTTATTCAAAAACAACAAAACCTATTTTTTGAAATATTTTACTAAATTTTAATTCGCAAATTGTTCACATTTAAGGAAAATATAAATTAATTATAATTTATGTAATTTATTTAAAGCACCTAAAGATTTGCTCAGTTAGTTGAGTACCAGCGTTCATGTGATAGTTGAGTATTATTATATATTATTATTATAGTTTCCTGCAGATTATTATATACTATTTTCCTGAATGTTCGTAAAATATATCTATTCTTCTACACTTTTCTAGTTCAGGCTCTACTCTACGAATCTACTAGGTCAGAGTAAAGTAAAATCTATTTTACTCTCTGCTACTTAAAAAAAAAAAAAGATTTGTTTGGAAATATTTTATCTCTCCCCCTCTCTCTTTTTTTTTTTATATAAGTTTTTGTTAAATGTATTTTTTTCTCATTTTTTTTATTATTATTTCCAATTTTACTTTAATTTATTTTTCTCTGTCATAAGGTTTTCCAGTTTCATTTTGATGTCCTTATTATCTTCCTACATAGGTTATTTCATTTTTACATTTTATCTTACACTGGCGGCCTGGAAAATTTCCTTTCAAATTTAGTAGACAGGAAATACTTGGTTCGTATATAGATCGTGTTCGTCAACCCAACCATTTCTAGTTTTCTATGGTTTTCTATCAAACTTGCATGAATATGGGCTCTGGACTCTGAAAAACAACTCGTGTAGTTCATTCAGCTTAGTGCTAGGATTCCCATACAGTCAGTTAGTCTTAACACCAATGCAATTACTACCTTTCTCTTACTCCGCCATTCTTCTGTCAATCTGCTTTCTCTTTTTACTGTGACATAGCATGTTCTACCACTCACCTGATAAAGAATTATACACTCTTATCAAACATGCATTGATTAACAAATGTATGGTCCTATAAAAAAAGACTTTAATATTATATTCCTCATTAATAACGATCACAAGCGGTCGAGCAGTTCTGCGCTCAAAGCTGGCAGACGTGAGGTGCCGCGTTCGATCCCAGGTCGCGCTCGTCGGCCTATCCGTTCGGAGTTTGTCCGTGGTTTTCTCCGGAACGTGTGTAAATACCTGCTAGGACCCCTTAGAAAGACCCCCGGAGGGCACTCCCCCTCAGGTCTAGGACCTACAGCAGTCAATCGGCCTTATTCCCATATCCAATTCAATCTAATCCTAATTGATAACATTTGGAAGACATTTTGCACAAATTGTTGAAATGATTGCGGATTTTATTTTTACTGAACCGTAACAGAAAGGTGAGTTAGCTACGGCTAATAGCAGAAATTGAAAAACAATCAATGTAAAAGCATATTGGCTAAGTTTTCCCTCACATGTCTATTACTTTTATTTTTCAGTAATAGCTTTCTGCCCCCGCAGTGGCAGGACAAGCTTCTTAAATGCACATCATGAAGAAATATATACTCCTTTGAACAACATCGTACTAAATATTTTTAAAGGATTTAAAAGAGGAATAATGTCTAAATATTATACTAAATATTTTTATAGACTAAATATATTTTAATAGACTAACTATATTTTAATAGACTAAATATTTTTATGGGATTTAAAAGAGGATACTGTCTTTATAGTACCTTAATAGTCGGAAAAAAATCTGTTACAATATTTAAACTTGAAAACTTCTTCATACACCATAAAATAATTGAAAGCTCTGCGGTTTCGAAAGGACGTGGCTTTTCTTATTGATGTGGAAAAAAAAAAAAAAAAAAAAAAAAAAAACGTGCTAACGCTTTGGCGGCAGAAGCAAGACAGTCTTGCTTTTGCCTTCAAGTCAGTAGAAAGTGTTTCTCACCTGAAGAAGAAAGGTCACGTCTTTTCGAAACCAGTAGTGATTTCAATTATTTTATGGTGTATGAAGAAGTTTTTAAGTTTAAATATTAATTGTTCACCAGTTATTTTAATATTTGATAATTCATTGAAAACTCTTGAATTTTTTTTTTTCATTAAAAATAAATATTTTTATATTTTGCGTAGCAAACTGACTCTATCCTATTTATTTTCATAGTACAAAAACTGGAAGATGATAATTTATTGAAACAATATTTTCCATGTGATATATGTATAAAAAAAATATGTACCAAATGATACAATGTAAAATAATAAACTCAAAAATTTAGCTTTCATAACTACATTATTTTAATTTAATATTAAGTGATTGTACAGGGTGATGCAGGTTATATATAATAAAGAATTTACTGTAAGTAAAAACAAAACTTTGTAATTTTGTTTTTATGTTTTACATTCATTAAAAGAAATGCCACGACGGCGATTTTTATTTAATAATTTTACTTCCTTATATATGTATATATATATATATATATATATATATATATATGTATTCTTTTTATTTATGAAGAAGGTATCAGATTCGTAAAAATTTACGACCACCAGTTTTCAACAGATGTACATATTTTGAGATATTCTGATCACAACTTGGCCCTTTTTAAAGTATGTCTGTCTGTGAGTATGAATCAAAAATCTTTTAAACACTGTATCTCATGAACTAGTCTACGAATTTTAACTAAACTTGATATTTAATTTGTCCTTAACTTTAATTGGTCCTCATAATATTCGGTATTCAACAGCTCAGCACGTGGTGCTATCATACCATTTTAATTTTGACAAATATTTTTTATTTAGTTCTTCCAAACCATTTCTTTCTATTTTCGATTGTCCAATGTATACGATTTTAACATGGCGATATAAAGAAAAAATATTTTATAAGTATAGGCATAATGTTTTTTTTTTTTTTCTTTAACTTTTTAAAGTGAAAATAATAATAATACATTTATGATTGCAATAATTGACCAAGAAAACAAAAACTGCATATATACATGCATGGCTTCCGCCTCTAGTGGTGGGGGTGGGGCATGCCCTGGGGATGTAGATTTTAAATAAGATCACACTTCAAAGGACATTTTTTGCAGATTTTAAAATAAAATTTGAACCCTACAAATTTAAAACAAAGTTATCATATTTTCAGTTTTCACACATAACAATAATAATAATAATAATAATATTACCATTAATAATAATTAAATTAAATTAAATAGATAATTGAATAATTTAAATGTTGATACGAATTTGACTTTCTGCATGGGACGTTTTACTCCCTGTATAAGATGAAAATTGTCTGTACCAATCAATGAATGTGATTTGAATAAATAATAATTTCAATAAATAGTTTGAAGTACGTGAACGTGTATAGGATATAATAGAAGAATGTTTTGTTGAAGCTGCAACATGCCAGTAAGATTTAGTACTTAAATAAATTCTACTGTATTTTGTACCATGCATTTGCATTTTTTCCTTACAAAAAAAAAAAAAAAAAATCTATATATCTATATCTATATCTACATCTATATGTATATATATATATATATGATTTATATTTTGCGTGTTGCTTATTAAAAAGATAAATAAAAGAATGAAACCTCTTGCATGAATTTTAATTCATAAAAAAGTGCAATTTATGTTCTTTTTATGTCATTTCCTATTTAAGAATTAGAATTTTAGTATATGTATTACTTATAGAGTTTAACGAAATACAATTTCAATATATATAATTTCAAGTTATATTTAGTGCCATAATAAGATTCAACCTCACTTCTAAGTTTTCTACTTCTTGTGATTGAATTTAAGTTGCACCAAAACTTGGAGCTACCATACATCCACTCACAAGGCAGAATCAGTAAAATTTCTCTTGAAACCAAACCAAGCTTAAATTACAGAGCAAGGTTGAAAACATACGGTATATGGCAAATTTGTGCAACAACACACCCATGGGCCAAGATAAGACGCTGGAAAATTTAGCCCCTTTTATCGAAATCAGCGCAACACATTATTAGCGTGAAAGAGAGCGTGGCACAGTGCCAGAGTGTTTGACTTGTGACAAAACGGTGTTCAGTTCTATCCCTGTTTTAGTCTTTTTTTTCTTACTTAAAACATAATACCAATATTTGGTTCAACATAAAATTACCAAATCATGTTAAAAGGTTGTTTCAGCTACATCAGTACCGCGTTTTGGTTCAAACGAATACCAAATATTTTACTGTGTAGGAGAAATATTATGAAATAATATTAATATTTCTATTTAATGTATATTTCGTATATATTAAATACATGGTTTCTTCAAAACAAAATGAATTAACAAGGTATTATTTTAAAACTTTCTATAGCAAAGTTTTAATTCAAATCTAAAATAAAATAAAGTACTTTCGTTAGTATAAAATCATATAAAATGCAGTTAAAAAATATTTCAAGGAATTTCCTTAAAAATTGTTGTGCATTAAGTTGTGTTGAAAAAACTGCACCTGCGTATTGCAACAATTTCTAACTCTATTTAATATAAAAAGGCCCCCTTTTTGAGACACATTTTTTTTCCTTAAATAAAAGTAAATTTAGCCATGAATAATTCATTTGGCAATTTGCTACTTTCCTTCATTAGCATATGGACTCTGACAAAATGTATCATTACATAAATTTGCATTAAGTGTAATTGAAGAGATAGAAATATATCCATTTATAAATGTATTTGTAAAAGATTCAGAAAAATTTTATTATTAGAAACAAAGATAATTATCTTAAATAATACGTTAATGATAATCTATTATATACATTACCATGCAGCTTAATTTGAAATAAAGTTATTAATATATTTGGCAAAATATTTATTTATTTCCTACTTTCTTCTACATATACCTAGGGAAAAGGTGTTTCGTGAAGTTTTTCTGCCTTCCGTTTTGATGCGTATATTGTTGCGAATCTGCAAATAATAGTTGTTATTTTTATATAGTTGCATTTAAAAAGGTTTAGTTAGGTTATAAAATGTTAATTTCCTGCGTCTCTGCTTTGATTTATCATTAACAAAATACAATAAAAAATAGAACTAAAAGATTTACATAAAGAACATATTATTTTATTTTAAACAAAATCAAAATTGTCAATTGTCCTAACATCCTTGATTCTTTAAAAAAAAAAAGAAGGGGGGTGGGGGGGAGGGTAGTACTCTTAAGCATGTAGAAACGTGGATAGCTTAGTGGCTGCGGCTTTAGGAATGGTTAACCTAACTAACTAATCTTATTAAAATTATAATATGCGTTATTGTTCCCACTAAACGCAGATTAATTATGGCAAATTAACATAATTAAATTTAAGAAAACAAGTTTTTCATATGTTAAGGGAAAATGTCTTTTTAATCTGTTTAATGATAATATTGTCATGTGACTAATCTAAATTAAATGCAGTTATAGAGTATTTGCGTAATGCGGAAATATTAGAACTTTCTTTATGCTTCAAAAATGCTCTCTCTCTCTCTCTATATATATATATATATATTGAAAAGAAAAAAAAAGCAATATAATGTTGATTTTTTTCTATAAATAGGTGCATTATGAAAAGATGATGATATGTGTTATTTGTTAAATTTTGACGTAAGCACTTAACAGTATATTAATCTCAGAAAGTACTCAATAAAAATGTTAATGACAACAGACTCTTTTCCTTTTATTAAAACACAAATGATTTCAGGCTACTTTACTCATGTAAGTTTTTAAAATTTAATTTACAAAAAACTCTAGGTCATGAATTTTTTTATAATTATTTTTTTCTTCCTTATTTCTGCTGATTTTTCTAAACAAAGAATATACTTAGAAAACAGTTTGAAATTAGATACAAATCTTTAAACTTAAGTAACATGGTATAAATATTTATATTTTCAGATATTAAGTGACGAATTTGCAATCTGTAGATATGACTATTTATTTAATACAATAATTTACTGGAAGTGTATATTTGGAGTATTCCATACTGAAAAATAAATACTTATATATAAGCTAAACTTAGAAAATACTCAATTAAACAGTGGAATAGTGCAGGTGTTTAAAATTGAGATTTAAATACCCCTAACTAATTGTGATAGGAATTGAAAGAAACATATATATATATGCTTAATATTTCTTAAATATATTCAGTAATTTTAAACATGCTAAATCAACTATAAAATAACGCACATTATACGTTCTAATATAATGGGAAACCGGTAATATCAGGCGAAATTTAATAGCACCGTCGGAAGCTGTACAGATGTGTATTTACTTATCACTACACACAACTGACATTGCGATACATCTTTGGAGTAAGCACTGGTATGAATATTTTACGCTTCACATGTATTGTTTTATCACAACATTTTAACTAGAAGGTATAATATATACTATAATTTTATCATATTTATACATGCCTGCATACAGAATTAGCCATGAAACATTAATTTAAAGGTATATTTTTAACAATTAATTTAACAATTGGATTCTTTAAAAACTTATAAATATTATTATATTTTCCCAAAATTCTCAAATATTGATGATATTTAGTTGATTTTCTGTGTTTTAAATAATTTATTATTATTATAATTAAAAAACCAAATATTTTATTTAAAAATTATATTGGATTATTATGACGTTACATATATTAGATAAAAGCCGCATATTAATGTAAATTAGAGTATAGATTGAGATCGGTGATACGTACAACAATTCTCATGTGTCGCATGTTACGATGAATAGTATTCTGTATTTGACTTATTCCATATCGATCGACCGAATGTACATATTAGATTCCATGAAGTGCATCAAATGGCTTTGTACTTATGTAAAAATTGTTTTTTAACATTTTTTTCATATCATGAAAAAAATCATCGCTCAGATATCTTCATAAAAGTTAAAAGTGATTTATTTATTGAAAATAATCTATCAATGCCATTCGATATCTTTTTAAATATTTTTTTTCTTTAATTACTTTCTTTTAAATTCATCTCTCCGCCTTTAAAAAATGCAAAATTGTAATGTTGTTTTCGTTGCACAGTTTATTTCAGCTTACAGTCTGTCAAAAAATTAAATGAACACTAAACCTTTCTCAGAATTCATAAAGAATAATTCTAATCTTTTGACAGACAAAAAAGGAAACATTAAAAATATTATTTTAACAAAATTATTTCAATTTTAACAAAATTATTTCAATAAAATGATTTAAAGTAAAAAAAAAAAAAAAAGATTTTTTAAGGTTTTTTTTAATATTGACTCATTCTTTGGTATTCTGAGAAAGGTTTCATGTACAGTTAATTATTTGACTGACTGTACTAAGTTAATATTTATTTCAACTTGAAATTGATAATGTAACTGTGTACATGATTATAATCCTTGTAACTACCATATACGAACTTCAAACTTGAAAAAGAAGCTAAAATCTCATAGGTATATAATTTTGAGTTTAAAATGTATTGTGGAAAAAAGAACAGTTCTGTGACTGGATACATCCATCAGCGGCTCGGCGGTCATATGGATATTCGATAGAAGGTATTGAATTCGTAAAAATGTTTGACTTACATTTTTCTATACATTTACGCATTTTAAGGGAACCAGAATACGATTCGATTATTTTTAGATAATGTTCGTTTGTCTGTCTGTGATATCTGTATCTCAGGATATATTGCAAATAATTATGTGTACACTTATTTGTAGTTGTACCATGACATAAATTGTGACAACAAATTCTTGGTAAAAATTGGTCAATAATTAGTAGTTATACCCGTTTTTCGCACGTGAAGAAAATTAAAAAATCAAAATATGTATGCAAAACTAATTAATTTAACTAGTTAGAAACTAACAGCTTATTTTGAGTTCAGATAAAACAAAACTTATTTCAAATCCATAAAAAAAAAAAAAAAATCTAGATCTAGTGTAGACCGGGGCTAGTTGGCACTTGGGGTACGTTATCGGAAATGTTTTAAAAATTTTCCATCAGATGTCGTTTTCACTCCAACCAAGTACGCATTGTTCCGTTTTCTTTCTCCCACATAAGTGTCCTTGAAAAACCATCTATGAAAGAATAGAGAGAGTTTTCAAAATTTTGGCAATGCAAGTAAATTTACTCGCTTAAAAATGATCGTTTTTCATTTGTTTACAAATTATGTTTTAGAACTTAATTAAATATCTTCAGAAAGTTAGTTGTCCATAGTTATTGTAAGACGTGTTTGTTTATTGAAATGCTTTCAAAACATTCTTTTTACGCATGAAAAGTAAAAATGACGTATGGGGACTAGTTGGCCCATTTCACAAAGGACAATTTCGCCCGGTGGTCAAACATACCCCTTATGATCTCCAAAGTTACTGTGTAATGGGGGAGATCTAGAAACTCAATCTGTTTACACAATAATAAAAACCAGAATTAGACTCTGAGGGGTGCAGATTGAAATTTTGAAAACTATATAACTAGTGCAGCTTGTTTGAATTTGTGGTTATTTGAGTTAGCCTTTTAAAAATGAACTTATAATGTAGTTTTTCATTTACCAACATTGAATAAGCGGTTCTTAATATTCCTATAGATCCATATTTATGCCATTGTATTTCACGGATTAACTTCACGCAAATTTCACATCGGAACCCATTTTAGTTACCATTCAATGTTCGCCATCTATTTAAACGAGTCCTCTTCCAAGGCCATGTGGTATCAACCAATTCGCAAATAAAAGCCTTGATAGAAGTATTTTGTCTTCTCCATACGATGGGAGGCCTGTTTCTGAGGTCAGAAATCATGGAAAAATAGCAGGAAAATAGAAAATGATATTCTGCAGTATTGAGTGATACAATAATCAAACATGCATTGCAGGATGATCAAATGAAAGCAAAACAGTAGAAAGAATGTCTGAAAAAAAAAGAAGCAGTTTTTTAAAAAGACGTTTTTCTGAAAAAAAAAAAAAAAATATATATATATATATATATATATATAAATCAAACGACAAAGTAGAAACGATAAACATGTATTGAGCCAGCATTAGGAGGACCAGAACAATATGTCATTACTGTTTTAAATCATTTAAGAACATTAAACCTTGAGAGAAATATCCTCAAAGTACCAAGTGGTACAGTAACCATGATTTTATGTTATATGTTTCTCTCCATTCAAATTTAAATCAATAAAAGCAATTAATTCTATATATAATTTAAAATTGAATATTTCTTTTATTTAAGTACCTTTTTTCCATGCATATATTTTCAAGTTTATAATTTCATGGCTTCATAGAGACATGTTTAATGAATGATTTTCTTTACGTTCTATTGATTTTTCTTTCACACTATATAAAAACTAAGCTTTTATGCAAATTTAGAACATTTATTTACCTTGTACACTATCAGAAAATAAACATGTGACGTAGGTATACCACAAACGCAGCCGGATTGGGCAAGTGACTTGGAGTAATTTTCAGCTTCTGAACTGATAATTGATTGTTCTTGAAGTCAGTTTCAGCTTCTGAACTAATAATGATAATTGTTATTTTCAAATTTTCCCATTATGAATTCTTCCTGAAGGTAGAATTCTCCCTCATAGAGAATGAAAAAAAATAAAGATGAGTTCTAACTAATCAGAGAAATAAAGTAGAGTGCTGATTCAATGGATAAAGGATTAGTTTTCCGTGGTTCAACATAATCCACGTGATAACCAGAGTAAGAAAAAAAATTGCTACTTTTGTCACTTTATCGCTATTTTGGCATTTAAAATTTCAATTCGGTAAATTACTATTATTATTAGACAATACACAATCCTATAACCGAAATCAATTGTTTTTAAAATAATTCTTCACATATTTCACATTATAATAAATATTAAAATACTTTTGTTTTCATCATTTCCTAACAATGTTAAATGTTTAGGAAGAAAATATAACTTTTAAAAAAGCTAAAATTAGCAACAGATAATAAGTTATGAACTTTTTTTTTTTTTTTTTTTTTCGGTTTAAATTTCATGTACATGAAATCAAAAAGAAGTAAAATAAAATCTAAAATAATATAGAACAAAAAAATATTAAACTACATTAGTAAACAAAGACATTGGCGATTATGACTTTTGCCAAGTACAATTTACAAACAGTTGCCACAGAAATTTAATGAAAATAAGCTGTTACCAGAGGAACCAACGCATAGATGATTCATGGCATATAACGCATGTTGGACCATGTGTATCAGGGTTACCATTTATCACTCTACTTTATTAATCCCGTTGGTTGTAAATTAACAATAGAAAAATTAGAAGTAAAAGTGGACCAATTAACCCCAGTCTACGCTACATTTTTCTTCCCTTTATTAATTGAATTTCAGAAGAACTTCATCTTTTAATTTATTTAGTAACTAAAGAAACAAGTTTCAAATTTTAAACTTCTGTAGGAAACTACTGCCGATGTACGGAGATAAGCTTCAACTTATCTCCGTATATCTGCAGTTGGACTCCGTATATCTGCAGATGAAAGAAAATACATTTTGCTAATTTAAGCTTGTATAAGAAATCACTTCTGAGTTGCGATGAAAAGGCTAAAAACTTCGACATCCCGTTAAAGTTAGATTTCTTTGAATCCATTCTTTATGAGTCCCTACGTCATGAACAGATAATATTGTTTTAAATGCCATGTTTTTAGTTTAGTGTTTGGATTCAGCTATGTTAAAGGTATTAATATTGAAAAATATCGCAATTTCTTTATATGTTATTTTAAACGAAACCCATATATATTAAAATAAATATGTGTTACATTTAAAAATATCATCACATATATATAAACTGTTATGATGTTATTAAATGAAAATAATTATATTAATATGCCTCTATATATATTTTAATTTATCTTAATATATATATGTCATTACGATTATTGATGGTCGTTAATTACTGATTAAATGTTGTATTATCAATAATCTAATAAAATTTAAGTATAGTAAAAATAACAAATGATGCATATTTTTAATAGTGAAGATTTATTAAGAAATTTAACGACAAGCATTACTTCTGAAGAAAAATTATAGAATAAACTGTTTTTCCCTCTTTTGTTAGTGAAAGAAATAGATTAAAATCATAAATTTGTCGTCCATTCTCTTTTATTTATAAGCATGTAAGAAAAAAATATTTTAATCCGTATCTTTTCTGACATTTTTCATAAATTGAGATAAAAAATTTGAATGCCATGCCATGCAATTTCATTTTAATTTTTACTTGATAATTATAGCATTTCTTTGGTGATCTATCATATTACAAAATGAAAAAGTAACATGATTTATGAATAATATATGTTTAGTAATTTTCCTTATATTTAGAAGCAATATACATAATTTTTCTTTAAAATGAATATGTTATATGTATTTAATTGTATATGATTTTTTTTTTAATTATACGTATAAGTGCAGTTTTAGATATTTATTACTTATTTGTCCATTTATTTCAATTATAAAGAGTAATTAAATGTTTTTCTTTTAAAAATTACTTCTTTTATTTTTAAGATTTTATTACAGACGCATCCCATGCAGTTGTAAATTTGAGATATGCAGATATTTGTTATATTATTATTATAATTATAATTAATAATATTATTATTTTACCATGTGTTTCCGCTATAATAAAACTTAAATTTTTGATTTCATCCAAAAACGAGTTTGATTATACTATTAAAAAATAAATAAATAAATAAAATATATTCTAATTTTTTGAATTATTCAAAGTTGCACATCTATTTTTTAAGTTATTTCATGAAGCTTTTGTTAAAAAATATTTGAGAATATTTTTATGTATTTTTTGAAGTTTTAAATAATGTAAAATGCATATTATTTTATACTCTCATTACAGTATTTATATATATATATATATTGTAGATATACTGCATATTTTTTGTATACTACTAGAATGTTTGTACGCATGAAAATTTTTGGCAAAAACAATAATTGTTTGCTATAGAATAAATGTATATTATCGCTAACTTAAAATAAATTTATGATAGTTACATAACGACTTGTATTTTTAATATTTGTCATAATAAAGTATTTTCATCCGAAATATAAAGGGTCGTGATAGCCAATTGTTAGAATGTTGAGTGGGTATATCGGAACATCACGAGTTCGATACTCGAGCCGACAAAGACCTCTTTGCATGTTAGTATGTGACTGTAGTGCTTAAAATCCATCGCAGCTGCAATACTTAACATTTTCCTTAAAATAATGTATCTGTGAGTTATCGAAATGGGAAAGGAACCAAATTTGAATGGAATATTTCGAAACGCAAACAGTGATGCACTGGAGAACATCGCCAATAACACATTATATACCTCTAGTGAAACTTTAAAAAACTCAACTAGCCAAAAACCTAGCCTGACAATTTAGAATGTTTTGCACTTTTGCACTTCTAATTGTATGTTCTGTAGCTATATTTCTGGTTTGATGGTATGCGTTTATTATGAAGCAGTTGATATTCTATGCGATTACTATTAAATAATATTCTATAGCATGTAACTACTTACGGTTCCACAATCACTATAAAGTTTTCATACTACAGATTCTCTTGTCCATTATTTCATAAACTGAATTGTCATATCTCCACTGCTTAATTGTCAGTATAAGCTATATTTTAAAAATAAACTACGCTAGCTAAATGAAATCGATATGCTGTAACTATCATAACCCACACAGACTTATATATCCATTAGACATCTAAATTATATCCAGTGACCTATAAAAGGTACAAATCATCTTAAGAATGCCCATTAAAAGTCCTATATATCCTGTATTAATTACATATACCTATTAGATGAATGTAGACGAAATTTACACGTGATATTTTCAATGACAACGTGCTATTTTCCATATATGTAACATGTTATATCCAAACAAGATTTAGATATTTTTAATATCTATTAAATGTAACAAGTCCAATTATTGGATAGTTAACAGACACCTAATTAATGTAAAAAAAGAGTGACAGTTGTCATGCTAATATATATCTATTGGATGTTTATAAGAGTTTAATGGATCATGTTTCAACTTTTTTAGATGTCCTATGGATGTAAGTAACTGTGTTGGAAAAGCTTTTCTCTATATTTTTCTTTATAACATTATCATACCAAAAAACTTAATTAACATGATTTTTCACAATATATAATTTATATATATAGCTTGGTGCAGATTTAGGAAATATGTACTGGAATATGTACTAGCCATTTGTAAAATCACATTCAGCGAGTACCTATAATAATATAGGTACTCACGAATAATATTAATGCTCTTTAATTAATATTTAAGAATTACTATTTTTATTATTATTTCTTAAGAATAATAATATTCTTCAATCGCGAGATGTGACAGCAGCTGTCACGCTTCACCTTAGGACCTCACAAGAGACCTTTTTTAAAGGTTGTTGACAACTCTTCGGAATGCATTAAAGAAATAAGATCACATTTTTTAATTTTACGTATCTTAAGTTATCTGTTTATTTTAATTATATTAAATATCCACTAGATATCTCATCATAAAATGCGGTAATTTAAAAATCGCTAAATATGTCTCATAGTAATAGGCGGAAGTTTGAAAAATGATAGTCGCTAAAATTTTATCGGTAGAATTAATCAGACTATTAATCTTACATATTAAGTTTAAAATTATTCGATGCCATACAGGCTAAAATATAGTTACAAAGTACACTACTAGAATTAATTGTATTATCTGGAAAAGATCCTCTCGTAAATTAGCAGAATTGAAGCATTGCAGCGTCACCTGTTGGCAGTTATGCACGCAAATTGAATCAGCATTTTTTTAAAAAATATAATAGCCATCTTGATTTTCAAGTTTGATACCTTTATAAACAATAAAAATTGAAATATAAAATCTTCCACAAATACGGAAACCTACAAATCTTATAGCGTAACATCGATATATGTGGGATTTTTTTTCTTAATGACAAAATTTTCGTTTTCTACAAAAAGAACACATAAAGTGCATGGAAATAAAACAAATGCAAAAAGTTTTGAATCCCTTAATGTTTGTCTATATAAAGAGTTAAACGATAATATTCCACTTTGGTTCTGAAAACAAATCATATAATTTTATTTGGCAACATTTCTATGTACCCACATGCCACGTTATTGCTTTTTGTGCATAAAATAGAAGCCATCTTGAATTGTTTTGTTTGGAGTAACAAGCATGTATACGTAAAGACTTGCGATTCCTTGTAACATTCTGGCAAGTAACTTTTTATTCACTGACACCATACCCTTAAATATTTTGCTTTTGGTTCAATCAAAACATGGTACTACAGTAGCAGTAACCAGGAGACGGTGAAATCTTTTACTAATATTTTGTACTTGGTCCTACCAAAATTTTGTAATACAGTTCTTTTAACCATAAGATAGGGTGATATTCTACTATGATTTGGTGCTTTTTTTCAACAAGAAGTAACGAATTATGGTAGAAGGTTTCATCATCGCATGGTTTCAGCGGTTGTAGTACCAAGTTTTGGCTCAATCTAGTCTAGTACCAGATTTTGGTTCAATATTGAACTGAAATTTTTATCAGTGTATAGCCTGGGCACTCTAATAAAATAACGAATTGGTGATGTTATTAAATGTTTGTAAATGCCGTCTTCCAGACTAACTTTAAAAGTAAATAGTTTATTGCTTATATTGTTGTTAGCAGACAAGCTCCTTTATTTTACCATTCACCTGTCTTCGTTCCCTTGTATCATTTAGGAAAAAAATCTTTACTTTAAAAAGATTTTTTGCAGACTATACTTTATTGATTAGAAAGAATATATATTTAAAAAAATATAACCACATTTTAAATACAAAACAATAATAATATTTAAAAAAATGCATTTAAAAATGATTAATTTTGAGAAAATTACATGTATGACAGAATCTAATCAGAAACAAATTATGCCAAAGTCTTATGCCATAAATGGAATAAGAGTTTTCGTGGAGGTCTATGCATTTCTTAGTGCGATAAATAGCTTGAAAATAATTCCAAATAGTTTTATGCGTTTTATATACTGATTTAAATTTTGAGTAAATTGTGTGATATGTATACAATTTTAATACACAGCAATCTTGAGTAATTTTTATTAAAAAATTACTTTTATTTATTTATTTAATAATAAAAAGAAATAGATTTAAATGTAGTTTCAGTATTCAAATGAGGGTATGAGGGGAGGTGGTAGCCCCATCGCACAGTACAAATGATATACACTATAAAGTTTTAAAATGCAATTATTTCTAATACATTTTTTTACTTAATTTTGAAATTCTTTCAAAATATTTATATGCAACACATCTTATCTTACATAATAAAATAATACATTTTTATATAAATACAGGGTAACAATGCAAGTGTTTGAATGCAACACTAGATTATTAATATAATAACCATTTACACCAATTAAATGTAGTACTGATCGGTATTATATGTGAATCGTTAATATATATTTGATCATCATGTTGAAATATTCTTTCTCTCTCTCTCTCTCTCCACGCACACACACATATGTATATATACATTACTTTATATTTAAATTTTGTGTAGAACTGTCAAACAGAATGCTTCAAAAATATATTCCTTAAAGAATATTTTTACATTTGCATGCAAAGAATCTTAAGCTCTTTACTTCGTATTCTTGTGAATTGTAGTTAAAAAGTACTTAAGGGAAATCCTTGAGAAATGCATATTAAACTAATTCGTAAAAAATCTAAAACTTTGGATAGCAATAAATTCTAACTTGCTTTAAATGTAAATATGTCCTTTTAAGAAGTCACGATCATTTTTCAAAACGAAGTAAATTGAATCATGAATAATGCATTGCACAATTTGTTCCTTTACTTCATTAGCATATGGACACTAAGAAATTATTCTGTTACTCAAATTTGCATTACATGTAATCGAAAAAAGTAATGATATTTAGAGTAACTTGACACGTGAAAGTAAAGAACCATTAGAAGAAGTAAAAATAATATTTATCATTAAAAAAAAAAAAAAAAAAAAGCTCTATTTAAAAATATGAAATTTCGGAAGAATCAAGTAATACACTGTATTAATGAAATTAAAAGTTTTTACTTTTTCGGATACTGGCATTTCTTTCTATAATGATGTATCTGCTTATATTAATGTCAATACAAATACTTAAGTTTCACGCCTGTATGGTAACCAAGTTCTTCAACAAGTATTACTGAAATAACACTTGGAACACAAATTTGACGCTTAAAGTATTTTTGTAAAACATTTTTTTTTCTCCTATTTTTCTATCGATATAAATAAAAATGAAAGAAAAGCGATTTTTATGTTTTTAAACAAAAATACTTTTTATTTCATTTTTATTTAAAAAATATCCATTAAAGAATTATTTTAGAAAAAACTGAAATTTAGGTATTTAAGATATAATTGAAACTGAAATTTTAGTTGTTTGGTAAAAGTCATTGAGAGTTTTATAGTTGAATTCAATGTTTTTGTATATTAAATATTCAATAATATGCAATATAAAGACTGGTGTTTTCTTGCTTTTAGAGTGAACTCATGCGTATATATGAGGACGTATGCGCTTGCGCATATATGTATATCCCGGCATGAAACAAATTTTATGTAATTTTAAAATGTATTTATTTATTTAATTTGTTAGTCAGTTTCTTTGTCCACTAATATTGAAAAAAAAATCATATGTTTTGTGTAATTTATATGTTTAAGTTCTTTATAGAAATTTTACTTTTATGCCTTTGAAGGGATTACGAATTACAAACTAACTTTTAGATAGCTTGCGGATAGCCACGAAGATAGCTCGTGTTTTTTGTCTACCAATTTATAATTTTGTACGACAAAATTAACACTAGGGTTGTCGCTTTAGACCACCAAATTTTTATTGCTAGTGCGAATCAAAAACAGAATATTAATTTTGTACTTTCTTTATTAATTTTAATGAGTCTTTTGGGCTCAATATTGTTTTCACAGCTAAGTTTGCAAGGTGACTTAACAAATTTCGAAAACATTTTGAGTTTTGTGAATGAATAATGTACGAAGTTGGTTTTATTATTGGACCAAAGATGTTAGTTTGAGTTCGGGAAAGGTATTTAAGAGTGTGATATTGGTATCTAGCTCAACCGATTCAAATAGATTTGTTGGAAATGAACTTTACGAAGTTTTTCTGTGAACTTCATGGTTGGCGAAGTTTTGAGCAAATTTTTGGATTAGGGGGGATTTTGAAGATTTGGTTGTGTAAAGATATGCAACATCATTCTCCAGTGATAATATTTAAACGAAAACAAATAAAATGTCGAGGTTAGTTGCAGACTGTTTAAATCAAGAAAAAAAAAAAGAGCGAATAAAATGTTTCATGTCCATATTAATTTCAGTGCTATCTGAGATAGATAAATAATTTAAAGAGGCTATACCATTAACCCTGCTCCACCCTTAACTTTAAAGCCAACAAATTTTTATTTGGATTTTATTAACGAGTCCAGTCTGCACTTCGTTCTTTATTTACAGCAGGAAAAAGTCAAGACACGATAATAATATAAATGGGTTAATCTCATATGTCCAGAACAATAGTATGTTTGTTTTTTTTGTTAATATAAATATGTATTAAACTGTGGATTAAATCAAAAACTAATTTATTTACGAGACAAAACTTAAGTTAAAATAAATTTAAAAACAAAATATACATATAAAAATAATTAAAATCTAAACGTTTTGAAACCCGTCCGAGTTTCCTCATCAGTATCAATTACAACATAATAAGCAAGCATTACATGAGTACCCAAGGAATTTAAAGAAGTACCGAATATTGCGGAGCCATAGCGCATGCTTCATTGATAGTGTAAAGATGCCTGGCAGTGTGTCAGCTCTTAAGGAAAATACGTGATTTATAATTATCAAAACCAGAAATTAGAACTTTTATATTATCGATGTTGATGGTTTTGATAATTATAAATCACGTATTTTCCTTGAAAGATTAGAATATAATTTCTATGCACTTTTAAGATTTTGGCCTCATAGGCCGTAATTATAAAGACATTTTCTTTGTGTCCCTGTAAAAAAACTATAAGTGCTAGATTCACCAAAATCTATAGGGATCGTACTATGGTGATTCACAATATACGTACAAACTTTCAGCTTATTTGAACAAAGCGTTGAAACGGGAGCGTGTTCAATCACAGACATACAAACATACATACACACATACATACACACATACATACACACACACATACATACACCATCGTAAAAATAGTGAAAACGGACTCATTGGACCTCGACACGTATAGAAACATCAAACTCTCAAATTCGGATTTTTGACATGATTACAACACTTTCTTCACTATAGTGTTCGGAAAGTAAAAACTGCTAAACTTGAAGTTATAATGATTTTAGCAGTTTATTTAAGAATTTTGTTAAAATAAGAATGCTAAAAGTAGGATTTAATTTCAGATGAAGAGTATTTTTTAAATTTAAGTCTAAATCCGAAAAACTTAATTTCGTTCTGAAATTTTGCATTTTCGTTAAGAATTTTGCCAATACAGGAATGCTAATAACGAGAGAGGAATTTGTGAACCCAAATACCTCTGTTCTGATGTTACGATTCCCAACAAAAATTGATGGGGATGTATAACTTGATACTTTAATTATTATTATTTTCGTATAAACTTTGTGTATCCGTTTTTGAGTGTTCCAATCAAAGACCAAACGCTCAAAAATTTTTGATCTGGTTTTATTATAAATATTATTTCTGATGAATTAAACTGCTTACGTTTAATATTTAAATTACTTATGTCTGCTTTTCATTTTAGCAGGGCTAGAAAATTTATGCAGAACTCATACCAGTATTTGTTTAAAATATTTCTCTACCTATAAAATCTTTGGCTTAACAAAAAGGAAATTTTGCTTCATTTGTTGTGGTACGAACTCTCTGCCAATTCTCTATCCCTGTTTAAATATAATATTCTGTTCGTAAATGGAAAAAAGAAAGTAGATAATAACTTTTTTTTTTATTATTAAAAAAATCATTCCACTTCATAGAGTCTTTAAAACGAATTATTCTGCAGACCACTCAAATTATTGAATATTATTGAATATTATTTTGTGATAAACGCTTCAAAAATGTCATATAACATTTAAAGAAGTCATAATAGTGTTTGGAATTTGTAATAATATCTACGTGCGGTACAATCTGTATTAATATAAACATATTATTTCAGATGTAATTTTTCTTAAATAAATAAATCTCATTAAAAACATTTAATACGGGAATCACGTACATGTATAATGATCAACAATTAATGTAACGAAAATGACAATCTAAGAGTGAATTGCATCATAGTTTGCATTAAACAATATATAAAATATAGGATTTATTTTATGTGCTATTTTAATATATGCTTTATCAGAGACTATTGTTTATTCAACAGTCAAAACTGCTATCAAAAATACAAGGGCCATTCCATGTAAAATCATCACAAAAAAGTTGCTTTTCTAACCAGACGCCATCATATTTTTATGAAATTGCGCTCATTTATTTGTTTTATAGAGTAATGAATGTATACCAATTTATAAGTCCCTACCTCTTTTAGTTTTTGACGTACAGGGCTACAAAAATGGGTTAAAAATGCCAATTTTCAAAAATTTTCTACTACAAATGTACACACATTTTGTTACCTAATTAACTGAGAAAGCTTATAATGCAGGCTTTCAGATGATATATCATGCGCATATATTTAAAAAAAAAACATTCATTTTAAGATTAAACATTTTGATCTTTGGCATTCAATATCTCAAAAAGTATATAGTTAATTTTTCTTTAAACATTATATGTTATTTTTATGTTTATTGTCTATAATTACTGTGATTTTCAACATGGGTTGGCCATGGGATGCTGAGTTATAAATTAAAAAGAAACTATCCATCAGCATTTTCATACTAATATAACGTAAGTTTTACAAAAAATAATCTGCAAATGTAATAAAATACACAATATTAGTGAAACGTGATTGCAACTTTTAATTGCTCGCATTCAATATCTGTAGCTTGTCTATCAGGTATTAGTGATAATTGGGACCTGGGTTATGTTAAATTACCGGGGGAAAAATAATGAACGGCCTTATAAAAATTAGAGTAATTTTTGGTAGGGTTTTATTATTAGCATTAATATATTGTATTTATTATTATTATTAATAGTATGCATCAATGAAAGTTAATACAGTGATGTCACATAGAAAATATGTTAGTACTGTGTTATTAAAAGGAGGATTTTAAACAATACAAGAATGAGTATCCAGACATTAAAACTGGATATTTTACATTTGCAGAACTAAAAGCGAAAAACTGCATTTTGGCTGTCGGGCAAGTGTAAAAAATTTATCTGTGTTTGTAATATATATGAAAATATTACGTTAATGTTGATTTGGTGAAAATTGAAAAAACTGACTAAAAAAGAAAAGAATCAATAAAATTAATACGATAATTGCATAAATTTTATTGGTTTCTAATCCTCATAACTGCCGCTGGAAAAACTTTCACTTTGTCTCTCGAAGAAATGTTCAGTGTTCATGCCTCATTTAATATAATTTAAAAAAAATTTCACCACTGCAAACTGTCCCAAATCTTTGTAAATATATTTATACAAAAATAAGTTTTTTTTTTTTTTTTTTTTTTTTTTTCCCCCCTACAAAATGGAAAAAGGAATGTTTTATTACTATTATTTAATCATTTTAAATTCAGATTTTAATATGATTGTAGTTACTTATATTTTCACTCTATTAAAAACCAGAGCTTAACCCCCCCCCCCCCCCCCACACACACACACACACACTCACACCAATCTGATTTCTACTGTTCAAGCCATAAAATGGTTCCTCTTAGCGGCACATTTAAAACGAATGCTCAACTAGTAGATTATCATTTCAAAATTTCAAGCTTTTATTATGATTAATACTATTACTATTATTATTATTAATTATATCATGCAAGTGTTAGTTGCAAAAAAAATTAATTAACTATTTTCCTTTTAGAGAATTTCTATACATGCTAATTTGACCCACTGAAACGAAATCATAACATATTTTATGTAGAATTTCAGTACGATAATAGTGATGGAGAGTTACATTTTAATTTACAGTTCAGTCTCCTATTGCTATACCACGTTGAAACTCGCAATAATTATAAACAGAAACGTTAGAATTTCATACATTTTTTAAAGTAAAATTAAACATGTACTTTTTGATATGTTGAATGGCAAGTGTCAGAATGTTTGACATTTAAATGAAAATTTAATACACACACACACACACACACACATATATATATATATATATATATATATATATATGATATATTATTTCAAAACCTGCATTATAAGCTTTCTAATGATAACAATGTTGCATCTCTACGTTATGTAGGGAAGAAAATATAGGAACATTTGTAGTAGAAGAATTTTGAAAATTTGCATTTTATACTCATTTTTGCAGCCTTGTATATCTAAATAAATAAAAAGAAGTAGGGATTTGTTAATTGACATACATTTATTTCTCTATAACACAAATAAATGAGACAAATTTTATAAAAATCTGAAAGGTATCAGGTTTTTAGCTGTGTTGAGTTGACATGGAATGATGACCCACAATTAAATGAACACAAGTATAAATAATTCTGGCATGACATACTTCATTATATAGAAAGAGACTACTCCTGAAATCTTAAGCGATATATTTAAATCTCCAAATATTTTGATTTACAAACTCGAGTGTTAGAGAGAGAATTTAATTTAATATAAAGTTTGATGGTATGTGCAAATAAACATTTACACTACATACAGCAAAATGTTTTTATTGTTACACAAGAGATCCCATATATACTATGACAGACGCAATTAATAACAGACACAATCAATTATTTACGACAAACACGGTTATTTACGATTTAAAAAAATATATATATTTCCTACACTTAAGGCCAGTTGATAATAGTAATTCTACATAGAACATTTAAAGAGATATTTTAAAGAACAAATTGATAGAAAAATTACGATATTACAGGAATTAAATTTACAAAACAGTTCCTACCATTGCTCAGTAACTGAGAAGCATTATATTAAAATATACTTATTTTCTGCGGAGAAATACACTCTATAACAAAAAAAGCGACGCACCAAGAAGAAGTTATTCGAATGGGATAACAATTAGTAGATGTGATGTACATGTGGAGGAAAACAACTGATTAGAGTTTGAATAAAATAGAGTAAAATTTGAATGATTTTATCAAGTGAAAACGTCTCACAAAGTACACAAGTCAATAACGCGTTGGCCCACTTCTGGCGCTTAGGTACACAGTTATTCGGCTTGGTATTAATTGATAGGGTTGGCAGATGTGCTCCTGTGAAGAATCGTGGCAAATTCTGTCAAATTGGTGCGTTAGATTGGTAAAATCTCAAACTGGTTGTAGGACTTTTTTATGATGCTTCAAACGCCCAAGTGGAAGAGAGATCCGTTGATTGAGCTCAACCCTATTTCACTGAGCCACCTATTAAGGGTCTTTGAAGTCACTGAAGTACCAGTTGCACGTAGGATCGGCAATAATGATGAATTGGAGCTTTGAGTACCGCTTTGACGATTGACTGGTTCTCACTTTCTGTCGTCTCTTTAGGCCGACCGTTTCCTCCCTAACGCTGTATTTGACCATGGTTCACCCACCCCTGTCATTATTATCTAAGATTGGTACCGGCCCTATCCAATTGTCAAAAAAATCGCAGATTAGATCAACCGATTTCTTTGAGCCCAACTAGACACCACACTCCAATGCTGACATATGCGCATGTTGGTTGCGCACCTGTATGCGCTGTCTTTCTAAGAAGATGGAATAAAATTCTCTAAGATTTTATGACCTGGAATCAAAATTTCACATTTTTAATATTCTGGCCAGTTGTGCAGTTGAGATGCGCTGCAGCGTTGCATGCTCATTCGATGGCAGCTAAGCGTTAAGATTTTGCTTTTTCCATCGAAATCTCTATGTATGTCAATTTTTGTCCAGTTTGCATTACTCCTTCTTGGTGCGTCTTTTTTTTTTTTTTTTTTTGTTATAGAGTATATGTATACTTTCACGGATATACCGTGTGTGTCATAAACTCTTACAAACTTCATAATTAACTAAGTGATGAATATTATCTGAAAATTCTCGAATTTTTGCATGTAATATACATAAAAATATATATTCCACAAGTAACTGAATGATGACTCTAACTCCTCATATGGAGGCCGTTATATACAAATTAGGTTATTAATAAACTTTTGGCTGGAAATGAAATTTCATTGGAAGCCGACAGCCTGCTCTTATTATCCGATCGAAAGCTGGTGGGTAAACAAAAGGATCTATGGTGCCATAGATACATTAAGTACATATTGAATGTCAGATATCTATCAGGTAGAACATTTAAACTAAAACTTGATTAGCGTAAAATTTATTGCTATCATAATTCCATAAAATTTTTAAATCATTACAATCATTAAATTATGATTAAATGTATTAATTACAAAACTTTGAATAGACACTATAAAATGGAGCAAAGTCTTATTTGTTTCAGGTCAGAAGAACGCAGGACACTTCGTCAGGCGAACAAAGTAGGCACGAGTGCTGCAGACAAAGCGACAACGCACAACGTTAAGGAAATCCAAATATTAAATTTTGGTGCGTTGGCCCTTTCACTGAAGCACTCGCGCCTACTTTGTTTGAATAACGAAGAATCTTGTGTTTATTCAAAATTTTGTAATTATTATTTTAAAACGCTGTGGTGCTTTCTTATTATTAATGATTACTAATTTGTTGCATAAAATGCCTAAACACTAGTTTTTGAAATAGATTTCAAAAGAAACGTTTTTTAAAATGATAGCGATAATATTAATCATAATTATAATTAATAAATAAACAAATACAATTTTAGTTTAAATATAAAACTTTAATAATAAGAATAAGAATAAGAATAAAGATAAGAATTAGAATAAGAAAGTCAGACAAAAAAGTAAAGAAGCAGAAAAAATAAAATAGAGTATAATAAAATAAATATTTGTACTTAAGATTATAGAATGATTATTAAAAAACGTAAACAAAAATTTTTAATACTACATATATTTAAATGAGTATTGAAAGAATTTTATCCATTTTGAAATAAGCAAAATAGAACAAAACATTTTTTTGCTTAAATTATAAAATAAACGGACAGAACTTTTAGCTCAAAAATACTTTCTATAACCCTATCTCATAGTTTTATACATCATATAATAAAACATGATAGAAAATTTAAATTAACGGAAAAAATCATCTGCCATCACATAGAAAAAAAAGTTCTTCCAAGTACTGTTGTAAAATTTCGAATAAAAAAAATACCAATGATTTATAGTTTGTTAGTCAAAATTAATTTTATAGGGATTTTATTTCTTTCATTCATCAAGCTATTGTTTACTTGATAACCAATTAACGTAAATGAAAGAAAGAAAATTATTAATGAACATTTATTCTTTTTATTAGCGTTAAAGAAATCCAAATTTATGTTTTCGAAATTTAAGTTTTATGTTTTCGAATTAAAAAAAAAAAAAATAAAAACAAAATAAATGAATGAATAAATAGATAAATAAAAATAAAAATACTTGTGTATATTAAAATTTTTATTAATGTAGAGCTAAAAAAAATCATATTTTAAATTGCTTTTATATAAGTAAATAAACATATTTCTGTTCAAATATTGAATTCTTCACGAATTAGAATAATGAAAGTTTTCGGAAAAATATATTTCTGAAAATATTAAAGATCTCTACAAATATTAAAGATCACATTCAAAATAAAATAAGAATTAATTATTGGAGGTATTGTGTTAAAAATGTCTGAATTCAAAATACATTTATCAACAAGATTTTATTATTTATCGGAAAAATCGAAATGAAAAATTACAAAATGTTTAATCTTTTTTTTTTTTTTTTTTTTTGTTACATCGTTCAAAAATAGAAGAAATAAAAATATAAAATTTTATATTATGTTACACACACAAAAGTAACAATATTAATAATAAAGAAAAATAAATAAAATAAAATAAGTAGTGCGAGTCCATATTCATAAAATAAACACTATTTTTTCACCAATGTATATTTTAAGCATTATCAATACATTAATCAAGGATACTACTTCTAAATCATGGTTTGTAACACTAGCACAAAGTTGCAGGGCAGATAGACACATCTAATAGTAAATATGTATAATAATCTTATAGGAAAGCGTAATCAGATATGGCAGTTTACGCAATGTTTTGATACATTGCATTTGGCACATATTTTAATTCTAAACAATCAGTCCTACCTTTTTAGCGTTCATCAAGAAAGTTACATTTTTATTTATAATAAAGCAAACAGCAAACATACCGTCGCGCACATATCTAAACATCCAGACAGTGCACAAACGTGACCTTTAAAGATCATTGTACAGCTGGTAATCCACAAGGATAAGAGTTAACATGATTTTACTTTTTTACTTTCTCTTACCCATAGGATCGAGAAAGTATTGTTTTAGGGTCAAATTTTCGCAAGTTTTTGTTATATTTACATGCTCTGAGGTTCCCTTAATACGAAAATCATGTGTTTAGCGAATGGTCTGTGTGTCTGTCTGTGTGTCTATGTTTTATCTGCATATCTCAAGAATAAATAGTAGCAGAAATTCCAAACTTAATATTCTAAATGTGTATCATATAGGGATGCTAGAGTAAGCTTTTCGTTGAGATGAAGCAAATGGTTCGTGTACAGGGACATTCAAAATTATTCAAATACATTACGTCTATGGGGGAAATTGCAGGTAAGTAGAATTTAACATCTATAGACTGCACTAAACAAAATGAAACGAATATACATTTTTTTGTAATAGAGATAGTAACTGGGGAAAAAATTGTGTATGTAGGAGCTTCGCCTCCCCCACTCGAGGGGAGTAAATTTTCATGATGGATATCTTTCAAAACAGCACGTCAATCCCTTTAAAACGAATTGTTGAACCTTCGAACTGCGATAATTTAAAACAAAGTTATCGTGTTTTTTTTTTTTTTTTTTTTTTTTTTTTTTTATATTGATAATAAAATGGATTTTTTTTATATTTAGTGTTATACTACTTCTCTAATATAGAAATCGTCTGCATTATCATAAAAGATATATTTTTTAAATAATAATTTTAATATATATATATATATATATATATATATATATATATATTAACAGAATTACTTTTTAATAACCGAATTAAATTCTATATAAATGTAGGTACATTAATGAAACGGGGGGTTGAGGGGCACTACCGCCCCCCTCACACAGAAATAATTATCATATAAAACTCTTCCAAGCCTAATTTGAATTGTTTAACATAGGTTTACATAAAATCGTTAGCTTACCTCTTAATCTCCAACCTGTGTTTATAGTATTAAGTTTCAGGTTAAGAGAAAGTCGTGTGAGTGACACACCAGATTATTTAAGTATTGGTCTCAAAATCAAGGTGAACCTAAATAGTAAAATATTGATCTTTTTTTTTTTTATCTAATATTTACAGTCGGCAGCAAAATTATTGAAGCGCTAGCAATCGTTCGCATTTAAAAGATGTACACCTAATACTTTTTTTGCTAAGTAAACATTTGTTGAGTCACGATCTTAGTCTTTATGCTGTTTATAAAAAATAAAGTTGAATATGGAAATTAGCGATCAACTAAAAAAAAAAAAAAAAAAAAAAAAAAAATGAAAATGTGGATGCATGTTTTAATAGTTTTACCGCTGTCGACTGTAGAACTGAAGCTAACTATATGACCTAACCAAACGATGTGCAAATCAAATTGCTGAATAAAAAAAAGTTCACATTTCGTTATTGAAATATTTCAGGTGTTTTTCTCATTTTACATGCTTCTTATGAGTGATTAAAGATAACTACATTTTAATTTTTGCAAATAAGGATATTATCTTCTTAACTAACTAAAAAAAAAAAAAAAAAACACTTGCTCTTTTATATGTACGCAAATTTTAGACCGATTTTAACGAAAAATAGTAATTGGTCATTAATAGCTAACATTATTTACCAATAAAATTTTCCAGAATCGATTAAAAAATAAAGAAATTTTTATAAATACATATTTGTTTATTAACCCGAATAGACTAACCCAACCAATCGGGAATAGACGGAACTTGTTCTAGGACACATGTGCTATACCCTAAAAAGAAAACACCTAATAAAAGCTGCCGTATAAGCTAAAAGTTATGATTCATAATAGAATATATGCATTTGACCAGAGAATTAGTGCTGAGCACATAGAGTCGCAAACAGCTTAGCTTAGCATGACTGGGCTGAAGCGTTTAATTTTATGTCTGATAACTCTTTTAGAAATTAAACAATATCTTTAACAAAGAGTTAATCAAACACGTGTCATTTGTTATTTTTATAAAAATACGTAAAATTAATTTTTATTTTAAAAATTTAAAAATATTTTCCTAAGCCTTGAAATTCCACAGTATCATCTTTTAGAAATTATGAGATTTTCTTCCATTTCCCAGACGATATCTCAGATGTTTTAACAAACACTACAGATGCCTTTTTCTTCTGTTATCAACCGAAAATTAAGACCTTAAACAATGAAGTATTGTCCCAATTAAAAAAAAAAATGGAAATGTGTCTAACTACGTAATCTTACAAAATGCAACGAAAATCAACTAAGAATTAAAATTATAGATTTTATAAATTGAATATTTAATTTCAAGTTATTTTTGTGCTCATTATGAAACACAAATCTATTTTAAGATTTTTCTCGTTTTCAAAGGAATCTTTTTTTTTTTTTCAATTCTTTTAGAGAAATTAATGAATTGATTAATCTGAAGAAGCTGCCGAATGCTGTGGGAATGCGAAAAATTCTCAACCACAATTATTAAATATTATTTTTTCTGCAAACGTATATTTTGATATTTAAGAATGGCTATTGAGATTAAAGCATGGCTAAACAAGCCAGCTTCAAAATCATTTGTAAAATAATATATTGTTTTTAAAGAACGAGTTTCACTGATTAAAACAGGAAAATACCCGGATGGCAATGTATTAACATGTTGCGTAATATTTGATTCCGTTCAAGCTTTTCAACGTGATTATAATTCCTAACTGAGTGTCTATCTCCTAAAAGCGTATACATTAAACTATAAATCCTCCTGTATACACTGTAAAAATTTGCCTCTGCTTTACAGTTTTTTACTGCATAATTACTGAAAATTATTGTAATGCCATAAATATTGCGCTTTCATGCAAATATGTGTTTTGGGTAAAAATAATCTGGCATTGTCTGTGCCCACCAGCGGCCAAATGAGCGCAATGTTTTTGAGCATTGCGCTCAAAACTGGTAGACATGAGATGCCGAGTTCGATCCAAGGTTGCGTTTGTCGGCCTAGCCGTTGGGAGTTTTTTCCGAAACTTGCGTAAATACAGGCTAGTACTCCTTAGAAAGACCCTGCACGGAGGGTTCTCTCCCTCAGGCCTAGGACCCTAGAGCAGTCAATCGGTCTTAATCCCCCAACCCAACCCTTTCATTGTCTGTAACATCATTTCCCTTTCAGTAACATCCTTGCACTACAGTAATATACGGTCAACGAAAAAATAAGACGCAAGCTTTACAGTCAATAAAAGTGGATCACGAGCTATTTTAGCAAATTATTTTCATTTGTGACCGAAAACATTCATCAAACAGTGGATCATAGTATCTGGAGGAATTAACAATGGCTTAATACTACTTATAAGGCCCAATGCTAAGGCCTAATACAATCTAAATTGATAACAGTACGCATTCTAATATTTACAGAAAAATGCAGCAGTCTATGCTACTAAATTTTTGTGTAATCCATCAGTGAAATTTTATAAGTGTATTGAGATATCTAAAATATATCTAAGATATATATATATATATATATATATATATATATATATATATATAATTAAAACTGATAAATAGGTGTGTTATTTATGTAATTTACTTCTTCCTTATACACACACACACACACACACACACATATATATATATATATATATATATATATATATATATATGTAAAGGATTCCTGAAAAGTGCACTTACATATCAATTGAAACGAAAAAACTATTAATTTCAAAATACAATTTTTATTTCTTTTAAATTTCATGTGGCATCATTTCAAAAAAATTAAATTTATTTATATATATATGTATATATGTCAAAGAATTGAATAACTTTAAAAGTTTGTAAACTACATTAATATATATATATATATATATATATATATATATATATATATGTCCTTGCTATGAAATGGCGATAAAGTACTTATTTATACATATCGTAGACATTATCTTTCTGAGATAAAATAATTTCGAGGAAAAATGACGTAATTCTCTTACTTTATTGCTCGTCATTATATTTATAGCCAATTATTCTGTGGAGAAGATCAGTATACGAAAAACTCTCTTTTTTTTATACATACTCTTTCAAGTTTGTCATAAATAGTTTCGTATTATAAATAGTGTGTTTCAGATGGAAAAAAAATCTGCTAATATTGAACCAAAATTATGATTTTTATAATAAAAATAAAAGAAAAATCTGTTCTACATATAGTAGTATAAAACTTTTTTATATTTTTTTGTTTCATTCTATTAAAAATTTTTATATTTTATTTCACCGAAGAAAGAGTTTGATTGAGTTAATGCGATTATTGAGTTAATTCTAAATTTTCAATTTGTCAGTATTGCCTAAATATTGACTGCAGTAGTTTTTTCTTAAAAATTCTTGAATCTTTACACATTGTTTGCATGTCCTACATATTTCTAATATGACCATTTCTTAAAAAGAAAGTATAATTTTGTAGCTTTCTTTAAACCAGTTTTAAATTGTAATTTTTTAAAATATTTTAGGAGAGAATGTATGCTGACTTCTAATCATAACCTCCATATATTTGACTACAACAGTTGAACAGTACAAAGTTCTAGTTATTTGTTAGTTTATAGTGCTGAAATACATCTTCTTATTTCCAGATGATAACCCGTCTGTTACGCTACAGTCTTATTAGATCACTTCAGTGATGTTATTCATCATTTCGCAATAATATGTTACCGACCATGTACTGTAATGTAAATTTTACCGACCATGCATATATGCTTCGGAGACAACTTGAAACTTTTTGCCACCAACCAAGCACTGTTTCTTGAATATAAGAGCTTTCTAGTGCTGTTGGGGACTATAATTTATCCTCAGAGCCATAAAAAAAAAAAAAAAAAAAAAAAAACAGAAAACCTATGTTGTCTGTCCGTGTGAAGCGTGTGCAACAAATAAAAAGAGAAAGTCTTAACCATGGAGGAGACAGTATGCAATAAAAAGCTGTGGTCCATTTAACATTATCAAATTTACGACATTTAAAACTGTTATTCTTACATTTTGGAAATTTTTTGCAAGAAAATTTTAGAGATGACAGAGTAATAGAGTTCTTCTGACATTAATCCGTGATTTTTTTTATTATTGGGCTATTTAATCTTCGACCATCTTTCTTGAGACCATGGAAGCCTCTGCGCATGTGCTGACTCAACGAGTCCATTGCTAAAATAGGTGAGACAGTCATCTGATTCAGAGAAAATAAGCGATAAAAGAGCGCCGAATTACTGAATGTTTTCCAAATCCGGAATTGTCGGTCAATTTCCAACTATCCCATCAAGAAATACATGTCAAAAACATACAAATCACTCTTACCCCTTCGAATGATAGTATATGTTCTACCGAAGATTTCATAAAAGGATTACGTGATGTTGAGATCAATGAATACATTAAATTTGCAAGTTTCGACATCATTAATCTTTTCCCTTCTATTGACATTCAGGAAGCCGCCCCAGTTGTTAATGCATTATGATGATCCGGAAATTTACGACACTCTAATAGCAGCCAGCAATTTAATTCTTAACGAACACTAATTTACCTTCAATGAAAAATTTATAAGCAGGGACAAGGAGTCCCACAGGTCTCACTCAACTCAGGGTACGTAGTTGAATTCAAATTAAGAACTTTCGAAAATGTAATTACTGATTTACTTAAAAATAAAATTTTATTCTGGTTTAGATATGTCGATGTCGTTTTTGCGGTAATACACCATGATAAAAAGATTTGTAACATGTTAGAAATTTTGAATCAATTAGATCCGAGCTTAATGTTTACCTGTGAAACCAAAAATAATAAAACTCTTAACTCCCTCGATGTCAAAATAGCACGTAAACACAATTGTAAAAAAAATATCGTGCACAGAAAGCCAACTGCCAGTAATGAAATCATAAATAGCAAAAGTAAAAAATCTTACCAATACAAAATTAGATCCACTAAAGCATACATTAATAGAACCATCCTCATTTGTAACGAAACCGAGGACTTTAAAGAACTTAAAATCATTCAAAATATCACCGTTAACGCAGGTTCTCCGAAAAACTTAGTTAATAAATCATATAAGAAAAGAATCAAAGCCCGTAATTGCATTAGTTCCCGTCAAAAAAAAAAAAAAAAAAAAAAAAAAAAAAACCACCAAAATTTCATATTTTCAAATCCCAACTATCCCGGAATGGCCATGAAAAAAAAAAAAAAAAAAAAAAAAAAAGTAAGAAACATAATATAAAGATTCCTATGAAACCCAACCCAAATATTTATCAAAACATAAGAAATGAAAAACCTGACTGTTAGAAATCCCACCGACCGTTAGAAAATTCCGGTATTTACAAAATAACAATCAAAGTTTTCCAAAAGGAAAAAAACACATAGAAATAACTAAAATAAAAATAAAAACAAAACATCAGGCCGATATCAAATACGGAAAAGATACCACAGCATTACCGAAAGCAGACCTCAATCAAAATGTTTTGTTGATTTCAACGACAGTAAAAAGATCGCTAACTACAACAATACCTGCGCGCTTAATAGAAAAACGGTCGAGATTTTTTCAAATTATAGTTATATAAATGGCAACGAGCCGACGATGGGATTGTGCCGATCGTTGCTACACATAATAAATCAGCAGACGGAAGAGAAGCATTTTGCTGAACGAAGCTGACCACATAAGCCATCCACTGAGGATGAGGGGCAGCTCCCTCGAAATGACTCTGGCTAAATTACAGAAGCTCTAGTAAGGTTTCCCGTTTAAATAATAAAAAAAACTAGGTTATCAAAATTAATTATAGCCTATAGCAGTAAGGGATAGTGTAGATTTTATTCGTGAAAAAAAAAAAAAATGATTCAGTAGTTTCAGAGATTATCTTCCACATACAAACAAGCATTTCCTCTTCATGTATTAGTATAAATTATTTAATCCAATAAAATCAATAGATATCTACAAATCCTTAGAAAAAAATATATTAATGTAATAAAAAAATCTATAACTTAGAATACCAAAATATTAAAAAAAATAATACGAATTTTAAATTTATTTAATGATTTTTTTTCTAAAACAAAAATTAGAAAAATTCATAAAAAATAAAAATATATAGATGCTTTTTCAATAATTTTAGAATTTTGATTAGAAATAAAATCGTTATATACATGAATGCATTTTTTAAAAAACCTTTTCAAGTTTTTACCTTAAAGTGCTTATAACATATTTTGATATTTTAAAGCAATTACATGAACGCATAAACAAAAATAAAATTTATCATTTTTCAGAAAAACAATTATCAATGTACAGCACTTGTTGTGATGCAAATGACAATTTATCAACTACTTTAGGATGCACTCAAAAAAAAAATCTTTATCCTGAAAATGACTTCTCCTATAAAACAAAAGATATTTCATCCAAATAAACACCACTATACACTAATAAAAATTGCATTGCTACATATTAAACATACTGAAAATACTTTATATTTTGTAATGAGCTAGTTTTAAAATGATGTTAATTGTACAACAACATCGTTAACAAAATAAACCATTACGGAACAAGTGACTCAAATGTTCAGTTCTTAAAATAAAAGTTACTGAAAACAATGCAAATCGCTTTTCCATTAAGAATTCCTTTTTATTGAGTAAATTTGTAATGCAAAAATTTAATGAATGTAATGTTTCTTAAGTCACATTTTTAATGATTATTTAACGAAATTACTCACTTTGAATAACTTTTGCTGTTTGAGCACTTTAAAGTGAATCTGACAAACAAAATAATTTTATTTATAAAATTTACATTGCACAGAAAAATTACAAAAGGTGCAAGTATTCTTTTTTTTTCTTTAATTAACAATGTAGTTCTATATTACAGAAGTTGTTTTTATTATTATTATTATTTATTTATTTATTTATTTAAAGGAAAGGTAAATAATTACCCAAAATTATGACTACAGAAGAAAAGTTATACCTTAATCTCATTTTAAAAATATGAAAATGTTTAACTCATAATATATATATATATATATATATATATATATATATATATATATATATATAATACATATGCATTATAATTCCAAATGAAAATATTTCTAAATAAATAGTTATGAGTAAAACAAATTATTGGAGTCTTTGTTACAGTACATTACAAATATGTTGCATTGCTTACTGAAAGGCAGCCTAAATATTTCCTAAACTTGATCATAGGTGGCAACATAAACTTTGTTCGTAGGAAGTAGCTTGTATTTCAGGTGTAAAATACAAGTGAAATTTTTGTTTTTATCTAATTAAGGGGTTGAATATATCTTTTGGAGATACTATCACAGTAAAAAAAAAAAAGAAAAAAAAAAAGAAAAATCCCGTAAAGTTACGGGGAAAGCCCGGTAGCAGAGATTCCAGACAAAGCCCGTAAATTAAGTACATAATAACCTTAAATTACGTTACATGTCTGTAACAAAACATTTTCCAGTAAAACCAATGTTTTTTTTTTTTTTTTTTTTTTTTTTTTTTTACGGGCTTTGTCTGGAATCTCTGCTGCCGAGCTTTCCCCGCAATTTTACGGGATTTTTTTTTTTTTTTGTACAGTGTAGAGAAGCTGAAAGTAGCACATATTGAGTGTTTTGTAGCATCTAAGGACAAATATCTTTATTTGAGAGTACATTTTTCATTTAAAGAAAATTTTCAAAGCTTTGGCGATATATTTATTTTATATTATTTATTTATTTTAAATATATATATATATATATATATATATATATATATTCATATTTGAACGATTCCTATTTCGGGCAGAAATTTTCAGAAGTGTGAGGTAAAACGGGACTTACAGTTTGTTATCCAGTATTTTGGAATTGTTCACTGTGACCTGAAACTTGTTTAGAAAGCATTTTGTCACAAAACCGCTTCTGTTGCGTTTGAAAAGTTCTTAAAAATTTTTGAAATTGATTCACATCCATATTTGTATCAAAATACTTTTAATAGAACGTCTACTTTGAAAACGTAAGTTCAAACTCATATAAAAAAAATTGTAATATAAAATGTAAAATGTATGTTACAAAATCGGAATTTTAATATTTTGAAAGTTGTTTACATCGATACCAAAACTGTCATAACGCCTTTAATAAAAGTTGAATACGTACTTATTGAATTTTCATCGAATTCCAAAATCTTAACGCCTTATTTACACACACAGACATAAAAATATATTCGAATACAAAACCAAAACATATTGAGTGCTGCCGTATACAAGATACAAATATTGTGTATATTTAAAGAGGCCATTACACTGAAAGATACTATAGTATTACAAGATATTTTTTAATTTAATGAATTCTCATGGATTAATTTACATTCGTTATTTGTGGAAGGTGGTTGCGCAAAGGCTGCACCATTTACAACAATAAGTGAAACGATTGTGTGCAACGACATATCACGTAAAGATTAGGTTAAAATAAACAAGAAAACATTCAAACTGAAAAGGAAGTGTATTAATTTTAAGTTAAGCGTGTTATCTAGTGTTTATTATTATTATTATTATTATTATTATTATTTGTATGTTTTTTTTTTCTTTTTGTGATTATTTAATTTATTATTATTATTATTATTATTATTTATTATTATTTTATTATTATTATTTTCATTAAATATTATTTTTTTAATTATTAGTGCTAGAGGCCTATTTCAGTCGGTACAGTTGTCGAATTTTTATACGTCACTCTTAATAGTGCTAAGGGCCTATTTCAGTTGGTTTATTGAATGGGGATTTATTGAATGAAGTCCCCCCAAGGCACAACTTTGACATGAGTCCCCCCCCAAGGTACCCCTATTTCAGTCGGTACAGCGTTGTCGAATTTTTATACGTCACTCTTAATAGTGCTAAGGGCCTATTTCAGTCGGTTTATTGAATGGGGATTTATTGAAAGAAGTCCCCCCAAGGCACAACTTTGACATGAGTCCCCCCCAGGCCCAACTTTCACATGAGTCCCCCCCCAAGGTACCCCTATTTCAGTCGGTACAGTTGTCGAATTTTTATACGTCACTCTTAATAGTGCTAAGGGCCTATTTCAGTCGGTTTATTGAATGGGGATTTATTGAATGAAGTCCCCCCCAGGCCCAACTTTGACATGAGTCCCCCCCAAGGTACCCCTATTTCAGTCGGTACAGGGTTGTCGAATTTTTATACGTCACTCTTAATAGTGCTAAGGGCCTATTTCAGTCGGTTCATTGAATGGGGATTTATTGAATGAAGTCCCCCCAATTCACAACTTTGACATGAGTAACCCCCAGGCCCAACTTTGACATGAGTCCCCCCCCAGGCCCAACTTTGGCATGAGTCCCCCCAAGGTACCCCTATTTCAGTCGCTACAGCGTTGTCGAATTTTTATACGTCACTCTTAATAGTGCTAAGGGCCTATTTCAGTCGGTTTATTGAATGGGGATTTGTTGAATGAAGTCCCCCCAATGCACAACTTTGACATGAGTCCCCCAGGCCCAACTTTGACATGAGTCCCCCCCAAGGTACCCCTATTTCAGTCGGTACAGCGTTGTCGAATTTTTATACGTCACTCTTAATAGTGCTAAGGGCCTATTTCAGTCGGTTTATTGAATGGGGATGTATTGAATGAAGTCCCCCCAAGGCACAACTTTGACATGAGTCCCCCCCAAGGTACCCCTATTTCAGTCGGTACAACGTTGTCGAATTTTTATACGTCACTCTTAATAGTGCTAAGGGCCTATTTCAGTCGGTTTATTGAATGGGGATTTATTGAATGAAGTCCCCCCAAGGCCCAACTTTGACATGAGTCCCCCCCCAAGGTACAACTTTGACATGAGTCCCCCCCAAAGGCACACCTTTGACATGAGTCCCCCCCAAGGCACACCTCCCCCTCATTGGGAAAAAGAGAAAAAACGTTGTTTTGCGGCAATAAGACAGTTTGGACTCCCAACGTTATTTGTTACAGTATCTGCAGCTGAAACACATTGGTTTGATTTAATGAAAACTCTATCATGGAATTTAGATCGTCACGAATTAACTAAAGAAGAATTTGTCGATATTAACAAGTTTAGCAGTAGGCCTCTGGCACTAAATTAAAATCTGTCAATGTCAGATTTTCATGTTTTAAATAATGAAATAATGTCGTGTCTGTATATTTTTTTTAATTTTAATTTATTTATTTATTCAAATTATTCGATTAAAATAGTCTCTACTAATACAATAATTTGATAAGAAAAGCGTTACAACAATGTCATTTAAAAGCTAATATTATTGTTGACAATTTAATTTTAGTTATAATTAAGCGTAATCCCTACGACCAATGTGAGCGGTTCCTAACTCCCTGTAAGGAGAGTCCTCAAAATACATCTCTTGATTTTATTACATCTGTTGTTTTAAATTATAGTACAACAACAAAATAGCTATGGAATTTCAAAGAATACAAGTGAATTCAAAATAATTCTGCATTAGTTTAGCAGAAAAATAATATTTGGATTTTTGCCATGATTTTTTTTTATTTATTTATTTATTGTTCGCAAACCCTCCTAGCTTTACTTTACATATCATGAATAATATTTTACACGCACTGTTATGTTTATTTTTTGCCATGTTTATATAATATAGTAAAAATACTATGAATATATTTTTCCTCTATCTTTCAACACTTTTATAGTTTATTAATTATTATAGACTTTTTAATATATCTAAATAGAGTGTTTTAGTAAAAAATAATTAATAAAATTTAAAAAAAAAATTACAAAATGTACTTTTTCTCCTTTTTTTTACATTCTTCTATATGTAATATAGAGAAAGTATTGGATTCGCAAAAATTTTCGACTTCCGTTTTTTGATGGATTTACACGTTTTGGAATGTCCTGAACACGAATTAATAGTTTTTAGAAAATATCTGTCTGTCTGTCTGTATCACGATTTTTATGGACACTGTAACTCACGAACCAATGAATGAAATTTAACCAATCTTGGTATTTAATTGCACCCTGGCAGCATAAACTGGTGCTGATTAGATTTGGGGATCAATCGCTCAACAGGTGGCGCTATGATCGCATTTTTTGTAAACTTTTAACATGGGTAAAGTTTCAAGATGGGTATCTTTTGAAATGTCTCGTCAATACCTTTAAAAGGAATGGTTGAACTATAAATCTGTGATAATTTAAAACGAAGTTATCGATATTTTTTTTTTTTTTTTTTTTTTTTTTTTTTTTACTTTTAATATTATTTTTAACGAAATTTAACCAAACTTGGTATTTAAATGGTCTCTAACAATAACTGGTGCTGATTGCATTTGGGGATCAATCGCTCAACAGGCGGCGCTGTGATCGCGTTTTTTCTAAATTTTTAATATGACAGCATAGGACAAAATTTCCTATAAATGTACATAATGAGAGTTATTTTAAAATCGTGATTGTAAAATTAATATGAATTATTGATAATAGTTCTAGTTAACTAGGGAAAAATTTTGTGCATGTGGGGGCACAAAATCAAGCAAATGGTTCATGTATAGGGACATCCAAAAGTATTTAAATACATTATGTCTATGGGCAAATTTCTTTTAAGTACAGCGTAACTTTTATTAGCTGACATAAATAAAACAGAATCAACGAAATTTCTCATACACAAAAACAACAACAGCGACAAAAAATGTTTTCTTTACGTTGTTGTTGTTGTTGTCGTGTGCCACTCGGAAATTCCGAGCCCCGGTAGTGGAACTATCCGGATATTTTTTCAGGCATGAGGGGTGCGTCTTCCGTTATTAGAAGCGCCTCAAAGGGAGGAAGTACGACTTTAGCTCCAGAAGCTGGTGAAAGAGCACCAGCCAGACAACTGTACGTTGGAGTATGTATATCATTTATAATTCGTTTACAGGACTACACAAAATATTTGGATATATTGTTGCTCAATTAAAAAATTGTTGGCATTGTAATTCATGTTAGATTTGTAATTGAAGTAAGAGTAAATGTAAGTAGTATACAATATTGTTTATATATTATTTTATAGTTCATGTTATTTATAGACAATATAGAGGGCTACCCCAAATTGAGCTAATTGTTCTTTTCTATTGACTGTAATTGATGGAAATGCTTTGCTACATTTAACTAAGTCAACAAACAGTGCTCAGGTAGGAAAATTGATTTTTCATACCTGTACTGTAAACAAAGTATTTTACGAAGTTCTTTTTTCAACACTGGTTTTTGGTATACTAGAACGTTTTGAGGTGTCTTGGTTACGAAAGTCTAACTTTTAGCGGTTAGTATGCATGTTTATCATTTATCAGCATAACTTAAAAACAAATAATTACAAAGTATTCAAATTTGGTATTTTGAAGTTTGTATTACGTTGCCACTTAAAAAAATTATCAAGATTGGCCTCTTTGAAGGCAAATTAATAACAGCTTTGATAAAAAAAAAACATATATATATAAGCACTATAATGGAACGGGAGGGGATGAGGGGGTCAGCTACCCCCCCCCCCCTTTTAGAATTTTATTTCAAATAAAACCGTTCCAAAATCCATTTTAGATTACTTTTATAGTACATATAATTTTATTATGTTAACATATTGATCTTAACACTTAATATGCAATGGATCTTTATAACATTAAAATGCAGGGTAAGAGAAAGTCGTTTGAGTGACACACCGCATTATCTTTTAAAGCATATTGATATTTTTTGTCACCCTTTGCTGCAAGAGATATTTGCAATACAGCAGTTTTTTTTTTTTTTTTTTTTTTCAGTAATTCTTTTTAACTTCTAGAATATTATCACTCTACATGTCATATAACAATCTCGTTGTTAGTAATAAGAATATCAATTAAATTACGTTTTCCTATAGTCTTCGTATGATTTATAAATCGAGGAAAAAAAAAATCCCCTTTTAAAACTTCACTTGCCTGAATTCAAAGGGTTAGTTGTTTAATCCAAGCAATGTTTATAAAAAAAAAATATTTTTTGAAGTTTTGACAGATGTATTTCCGATCGATTCAAAAATTATTTGTCCGTTGTACATTCCGTAAAATAATGAAAGTTTTAATTATAACTACTGAATTAATTTACCTACCGAATTAATTCAAAGTTAAAACTGAAACTTGCATTCCACATTTACCCCTGATGACACATTTTTCTTTAATTATAAAACAGTTGCAAAAAAAAAAAAAAAAAAAAAAAAAAACGAAATACCCTTTATAACTGTCCTCAAAAGTGAGGAATTTTTTTAATCAGTTTCTATAAATGCACATAGAATATATATATGTAAAAAAAAAAAAAAAAAAAAAAAAAAAAAAAAGATAAAAAATGTATAAAGTGAAAATATATTTTATTAAACTAAAAATTTAAAAAAAAAAAAAAAAAAAAAACTGTTTTCTTTAATATGAATCGAGAAAATGTGCTATTCACGCTATTTTGACTGAACAAAAAAAAAAAAAAAATACTTTCGTTCTATGTAATCTGGCTTAGCTGTTTTTTTTTTCTTTTCTAGGAAAAAAAGTAACTGCTGAAGCATAACAGAAAATATCTTGATTAAGCCAAAAGCATATGCTGTCAAATATATGAAATAAAAAACCGAATATTTCCCTTTCTTAAAATGTCAACGTAAAAGTGACTAAGACCTATGGACTGTCATTTACAGAATTATAGCTTATAGGTATTACCATTTTTCTTAGTAATATATTTAGACATAAACTACTCTTAAAAATATTCTATATTTAGATTTACTTCTGAATATTGTTAGATAAAGTTGTTTTATGTCCAAAATATTTATAGAAAAGAATATATGCAAGGTGGATTTTTTATTTTTCTCATTATAAATAGACATTCTATAACCAAAAGAGGTGTCAGAATTGCTGTCAAAATTGGTATCTACACATTCCAGAGAATTTTTTCAAGTTATCAAAAAATGTTTTAGTTCAAAAACTTTATACCAGATAAGACTTTACACTAGGGTGACCAGATGTCATCATTTTCTGAGGACAGTCCTCATTTTTCAAGTGCTGTCCTCAGTTGCTTTCAGCAGTTCTCATATCCTCTTTTTTCCTCATTTTCGGACATTTGTTCTCATTTGTTCTGATTACACAGATTACCTTGTTAACATCTCATGATGATATTTTGCTTTCAAGTAAGTAAATAATGCTACTCAAAGGTCATCATAATAACTCAGTTTGTAGATCAATTCTTATTCTTAGCCTAGACAGTTTTTGACATTCTTCAAATTGCCTTTTCCTTTTTAAATGTTATTTATTGAATCACTTCCATTTCAAGTAGTTATGATTTCGTTTAAAAATTTGGTCTATACAACAGTAACAATTGTATTAAAACTCTTTATAAAAGTATTAATAGAAGCAGCTATAAAATAGTTTGGTACTTTCGTGTCAACCACATTTCAAAAATTAATATTAACAGTATAGCATGCTATTATATTATAGGAAGAGAAGTATAATGTGTACGAGTTTATGATAATGTTTATTATAAATTTAATAATGCTTATATAAATATTTTTTTATAATGTTTATCGTATAAGTTCATAAAAAATATAAATTTATCATAGTGATGATTAATGGCTGCAAGTGGGGAATATAAGCTAATTTTTACTATATTTTATGAAATATTATGTCCTCAGAAATCTCCTCATTTTCCCAGAATACTGTCTTCATTTTTCTTATGGAAATGAGGACATTGCATAAATTGTCCACATTTTTCATTAAAAAAATCTGGTCGCCCGATTTTACACATAAAAATTGCAAATTTAACAAATGCGATGTTTGGATTTTCTATGCAGTCCTAGTTCGTATGAATCAGTTGCTTGTTATAATTTCCATTTTTAAAAAATCAAGACACAATCTAGGGGGCACTTATATATATATATATATATATATTTCGAGCGAATGTCCGAAAACACATTGGCACAAGACATGGTAGGAATATAATTTTTAGTGAAATTTTTGTTATAATCATTCAGTATCTAAGTGGGTTTGTGTGAGTGTGTAAATTTTTGAATAAATTAATTTCAAATTATTGTTCATGACTATTTATACTTTGTTAGATAAGTAAAAAATTAAATTCGTTTATTAGAGGTTAGGTATATCATTTGTTTCATTATACCTAAATTTCCTTTATAACGAATCTTCTAAAAATATATCTTAAAGAGATTTTATCCTAAAGTTTATTATTAATAAATATATATATATATATATACACACACATGTATATATAGAATACTACGAAATAATTAATAAAAGGTTTAAGCTTTTTTTTTTTTTTTAATATATATATTTGAGTTGAATAAAATTGAAATTTTATATATATTATGATTTTTTATGCCTATCACAAAAATAGACACTTAAACAAATAATTATATACATATTATCGAAACAGTACATTTGGCTACCAACAATACCCGTCTAAATATAATAAGAAGGTCTGAATTATTTTCTCCTTATTTTTTCTTATCGGACCATTCATAAGATAAATTAGTATGACGAAAGTAGGTCAGATCTTTCACGGCGTAATAGATGTCTGACGAAATATAAGAAAGTCCAGATTTCTAAAATTTAACTGCATTGTACCGAATATAATTATATATATTGAATGATAAATTATATAAAATAATATTACAAAATGATGAAATAATACGAAGAAAATATTGGGATTTTTACAGACATATATATATATATATATATATATATAATAAATCTTGAAAATTAGTAGAAATTAAACTTGAATTTTTATAAAAACTTGAAGCAGAGTAATTATAAACCAATGCGGAAAGGCAACTGAAGGAAATATAAAACCAAAATAAATAAACAAACTGATAATAATTGAAAAGTAGTACTAAAACATATGGGGGCCTTCATGAAAATCCCCTCCCCGACATGTAGGGAATGGAAAATGAGAAGTTTCTGAAGAAACGTGTGCTTTTTAGACAAAAAATACATTTCTAGCCCCCGACTTCTCATAGATGAAAGTAAAAATATGTAGCAAACGAATTTAATATCAGAATTCAATTAATAAAAAGCATTGAAAAGGCAATTAAATTCATAAATAAAGTACAATAGTAAATATATCAATAAAATCTTTTAAATATATATAAGGACAAATTTATATGACAAATAGATTGAAAAACATTGAAAAATCCCTCACCAAGTAATATATTTCATATTATATTTTATTTATTGCCTTTTTAATGCTTTGCATTAATTCAATTCTCACCTTGATTTAGTTTACTATATATTTTGCTTTCATCTGTGAGAATTTGGGGGCTAGAAACGAATTTTTACTTTCTCTTACCCATAAGGTAGAGAAAGTATTGTTTTTGGCTCAAATTTTCGAACGCGAGATTTTGTTATATTTACACGTTTTGAGGTCCCCTAAATACGAAAATCATGTTTTTAGCAAATGGTCTGTGTGTCTGTGTGTGTGTGTGTCTGTGTGTGTGTCTGTGTGTGTGTCTGTCTGTTATCAGCATATCTCAAAAACAAATTATGGCAGAAAGTTCAAACTTGGTATTCTAAATGTGTATCATATAGGGATGCTACAGTAAGCTTTTCGTTAAGATCAAGCAAATGGTTCGTGTACAGGGACAATCAAGAGAATTCTAATACATTACGTCTATGGGGGGAAATTGCAGAAAAATAGAGTTTAACGTCTATAGACTGCACTAAACCAAATGAAACGAATATATATTTTTTGTAATAGAGACAGTTAACTGGGAAAAAAATTTTGTGTATGTAGGAGCCTCGCCTCCCCACCCTGGGGGGAGGGGAAGTCCCCCCTCGAGGGGAGTAAATTTTCATGATGGGTATCTTTCAAAAGAGCTCGAAAATACCTTTAAAACGAATGGTTGAACCATCGATCTGCGATAATTTAAAACAAAGTTATCGATTTATTTTTACTTTTAACGAAAAAAAAACTTAGAAAAAAAATCGTACTTTTTTTTTAATATTGAGAATAAAATGGATTTCTTTTGGATATTTGGTGTTAAACTACTTCTCTAATATGGAAATCGTCTGCCTTATCATGAAAGATAATTTTTTTAAATAATAATTTTAATAAATTATTTTTTAAAAAGTGAAATGTTTTTTAATAACCGAATTAAATTCTATATAAATGTAGGTGCATTAATGAAACGGGGGGTTGAGGGGGGCGGTAGCCCCCCTCACACAGAACTAATTATCATATAAAACTCTTCAGAAGCCTAATATGAATTGTTTAACATAGGTTTACATAACAGTACTCGTTATCTTATCTCTTAATCTCCAACCTGTATTTATAGTATTAAATTTCAGGGTAAGAGAAAGTCGTGTGAGTGACACACCAGATTATTTTTTTTCTAAAAAGCACACATTTCTTCCGAAACTTCTCATTTTTCCTTCCCTAAAAGAGAGGAGGGGAGCCCCTGAAGAAAGCACCCATGTGTTTTGGGATTACTTTTCATTTATTATCAGTTTCTTTATATACATATATATGTATGTATAAATAACAGATATCATAATAAAATTTAATCTTAAAATTTTGCAATTAATGGATACAAAACAATACCAACACAAAATAATAGAGCTGATTTTAGCTAATAGGAAAGACTGACACAAAATTGTTGCGATACAGATTAAAAACCAATAAGAGACAAAAACAATTTAAATTACTTACGCCGACATGAATGATAATAATAAGTAATCTGGTGTGTCACTCACACGACTTTCTCTTACCCTGAAATTTAATAGAATAAATACAGGTTGCTGATTAATAGGTAAGATAACGAGTACTGTTATGTAAACCAATGTTAAACAATTCATATTAGGCTTCTGAAGAGTTTTATATGATGATTAGTTCTGTGTGAGGGGGGCTACCGCCCCCCTCAACCCCCCGTTTCATTAATGCACCTACATTTATATAGAATTTAATTCGGTTATTAAAAAATAAGTCTGTTTTTAAAAAATAATTTATTAAAATTATTATTTAAAAAAAAAAATCTTTCATGATAATGCAGACGATTTCAATATTAGAGAAGTAGTATAACACCAAATATAAAAAAAAAAAATCCATTTTATTCTAAAAAAAAAAAAAAAAAAAAAAAAAAAAAAAAAAAAAAAAAAGCACTATTTTTTTTCTAAGTTTTTTTTTTTTTTTTTTTTTTTTTGTTAAAAGTAAAAAAAAAAAAAAAAAAAAAAAAAAAAAAAAAACGATAACTTTGTTTTAAATTATCGCAGACCGATGGTTCAACCATTCGTTTTAAAGGTATTGGCGAGCTCTCTTGAAAGATACCCATCATGAAAATTTACTCCCCTCAAGGGGGGAATTCCCCCCCAGGGGGGGAGGCGAGGTTCCTACATACACAAAATTTTTCCCAGTTAACTATCTCTAGTACAATATATATATATTCGTTTCATTTAGATTAGTGCAGTCTATAGACGTTAAACTCTACTTTCCTGCAATTTCCCCCATAGATGTAATGTATTAGAATTCTCTTGATTGTCTCTGTACACAAACCATTAGCTTGATCTTAACGAAAAGCTTACTGTAGCATCCCTATATGATACACATTTAGAATACCAAGTTTGAACTTTCTGCCATAATTTATTTTTGAGATATGCTGATAACAGACAGACACACAGACAGACACACAGACAGACACACAGACATACAGACAGACACACAGACAGACAGACAGACACACAGACATACAGACATACACACAGACCATTTGCTAAAAACATGATTTTCGTATTCAGCGGACCTCAAAACGTGTAAATATAACAAAATCTCGCGTTCGAAAATTTGACCCAAAAACAATACTTTCTTTACCTTATGGGTAAGAGAAAGTAAAAAAGGACCATTGAACTTAATGGCAGAGAAAACAAATAAATGACCACAGAAATAATTGAATAAAAATGCTTAAAATTATAAGTAAATACGCATCAGGGGGCATGTACTTCATAATTCTGTGAAAGCTGCACAGATTTCGTAAAACAATATAGCTAATCATAGCAATTTATATTGTTCCAGCCCCGATGAAAGCAGCAAAACTATATTGAATGAGAAATTAATTAAAATATTAAATTAAATCTTCATGGAATCCAGAGAGAAAACTAGAAAAAAAACACAGTAGCATGTAAAACTTTTAACACAGACTGCGGAATAGGATGATGCCAACAAAAAAATGAAAATAAATATAAAAGCTTTGCAAACATAAATTAATCGATAAAGAATGAACGACTGAGCATTTTCATTAACGATAAAAAACACAGAGTAATTATTTATTGGGTTAGTCAAAGTATTTTAAAGTTAATTAAATTTTAAGCTAGGTAATTGTTAATATATATATATAATATCACTTAATTTTAATTTATATACTGTAATTAATTAATTAAAATAAATTTGCGCAGTTTAAGTGAAGTAAGTGTATCTCTGCTTAGTATCTCTGCTTTGCCCCGATGTCTTAAATTTCATAAGTAAACTGTCTATAAAATACACACTTATATATAATGCTAGAAAAACAGTCATTTATTTACTGCTGTAAAATTTTATTGATGTATAATAAAATTTATTAATTAAATAATGTAAATATATGAATTAAATAACTGCATTTCGATATCAGGTAATTCATATAAGTTATTCTTTGGTCAAACTGATTTTAAATATGGCCCTACAGGATATTTAAAAATTTTAAACATCAATATTCTTATATTGATGTTTTTAACATATAGTATAAGCATTGTTTTATTATACTGGTTAATAAGCGTGATGCTTAAAAAATATAATATTTATAAATTTCGAGAACGTGGATAATTATTATCTCATCTGCATCTTTCATCAGATACGCATACAAAAAATATATAGTAAAAAAAAAAAGAAGATAGACTTGGTCTTTTATCATTTAACTTTGGCTTTTAGAATGTACACGGAATGTATTTTTATTGCTGTTTATATTATTATTTTTATTGTTGTTGTTGTTGTTTTTGTTTTTGTTTTCGTTGGTATTATTTTATTAATAATAATAATATTGTTGTTTTCTTGCAGTTTAGTTTTTATTTTGCAAGAGGTGCTGAACTGACTGTTTAAACCATTTTCTCGCTCATTACTTTTAATTAACTTAATTCATTTAAACTAATCTCTTTTATAAAAAGGCACGTTTCAATGCAATATAAAAGTGTTTTAGCCTGTATAACAAAAATTTACAGTACAAGAGTACAGTACATTTTGGATATTCATCATGGTGAAAGATTAACTGAACAAGTAAAATAAGAGAGTGCTAAGATGCTGTCACTATTCTTTCATTTAAGTTTAACCCTACAAGGCACCCAGTTCCATATGTGGAACACCGACTTTAATCGTTCCTATAGCTATAAAACTATTAGTAGCGACATCTCTTGACATCTTGATAGAAGCTACTGACATTTAGCGATGTAGTAATACAAATCTTTATCTAAAGATGTAGGTCGTTTTTTGTTATAGGGCACTCAGTGTGAAATTTGAATGAAAGTGATACGTTAGTTGTTTGTCAGAATTCAAAAATTAAAAAAAAAAAATGAATAGTTATTGAACAGTTTTGACTTGGAAAAAAAAATACTGTGTGTTATAACGAAGTGTATATTTTGCAGAGGTAAGTTTTTTTTTTTTTTTTTTTTTATTATTATTATTATTATTAGTACAATAGTAAACGTATTAATAAATTATATTTTTATGTATGTTCCACTTTCGGTACGTCAAGCCAAAAAGTTGATTTTTCCGTAAAATATGGTTTTATTTTTATTCTTATAAGTTTTCCCTATCTTCGGATCACTAATTACAACCTATATATTTTTGTCGCGCACTAAAAAAAAATTGAGCCTTGTAGGGTTAAATATTCAATTTATTTCCAAAAAATATTTCCATCTATAGCTCTATTTTCCGAATTATTTTTAAAAAATTTATTCATAATTAATTCTCAGAAATTATTCGAATTAAATTTATACGATTTATCTTCGTGTCCATGAAAAAAAAAAAAAAAAAAAAAAAAAGTGCTAGATTTACCAAAATCAGTTTGGGCTACAGTGACCTATAATACGTAAATAAATTTTCAGTTTATTCGAAGATATATGAAAAACGATACAGTCCCAGTGATATATAACATATATATAAGTCCATATTTATATATGTATATATATAATTTCAAGCAGTATTTTATTCAGCTCATTCAAATAAGTTATTTAGATTCTCTCGCATTTTTGAATCCATAGGTCATAATGCTACAAATTATTTCATTGTGTCTTATAAGAAGTCTACAAGGTATGATTTTTGTGACAATGACCTATAACATGTATATAAAGTTTCATCTCAATCGAATAAATCTGACGCTATCACACTACAATTTCTGCCCATAGGAAATAATAATATATAATTTTTCGATGTGTCCCTGTTAAAAAAAAAAAAAAAAAAACTGCAAGAGTAACTACTACAAGAAAAACTACTGTTCAACAAAATCTATACAGTTCGTTCAACGGTGACCTATAACATGTATATAATTTTTCAGCTCATTCGAATAAAGTGTTTAGATTCTGTCGCATTTTTGAGCCCATAGGACATAATAATAAAAAATACTTCTTTGTGTGCCTGTAGCAATATATATATATATATATATATATATATATATATATATATATATATATATATATATATATATATATATATATATATATATACCAGATCTACCAAAATTGATACAGTTCGTGTTACGGAGACATTTACCAAATTTAAGTTAAATCGACATGCGTTATTGTGTACACTCATAGACACCACACATATATATATATACATTCCGAAAAATCATGTAAAATCATTGATATCTCGAAAAAAGGAGCTCGTGGCAAGACCAAAGTCGGTAGTTTACAATGAGACACTATGATTGTCCCAAATTTAAATTTGGAACATTCTGAAACCGTTCATGTTTTAGTTATGTGATATACAAAACGCATTTTTCAAATCATCATTACAGTAGATTTCTTATATATATATATATATATATATACATATATATGTTCGGAAAATAATAATGTGAAATTTTACTTAGATTATTTCCACGAGAAAACAATTATGCAAATTCGGCTCTAGTATTTAATTAGAACTACCGATGATATAATGAACATCATTTGAAAAATATTCCTTTTGATTTTTCTTTTAATTATTTATTTCCCTTTTTAAACATCCGCATGTACCAGGCATCTTTTCAAAAACATGGGAATAAATGACATTTAATTATCCGTTGTGTAAGAAAAATAATTTCTTTTCGAATATGATTGTTTTAAGATAAGAAACTGTGTAATTATTTATAAATTACTTGCTTAAGAAAGGAAAATCCAAATGCACATTTCCCAACTTATATTTTGTTATTTCGCAATTGCTTATGTAAATTAACTAACTTTAATATTTATGTTTAATAGCATTTCAGAGATTTTTAAAATAAGTTTTTGTATGTAATCTGTTTAAACATTCGAGTGTTATCAGCATTTTAATAGTACTACATTTGTATTTTAATGCAAGGATATTTTAAATACTTGTGTAAGTAAACTGTTTTGTAACCGTATGTTG